>JAKUBA010000002.1:0-412695 GCA_030563065.1 Petasospora veronae | reverse complement strand
ATACTGGATCTGGTAATGGGTCGTGTCCCATGTCCCTTGTGTGCGTGCAGTGATCAGTCACGTGCTTGTCACGTGCTTCTTGATAAGGCCACTAATGGGCTGTCGTATGCGAACCCTTACAGAAACTCTTGAACCACCCTGTTCAGCCGACGACAGCTGGCGTTATGAGCCCTGGACAAACCTTATATCGACAATAACTCCACATCAATGAAGTATGTGCGTACTACCTCCATTAGATCAGTGATTACTTGCCTGTGTGTTGTCAATCGATTGCTTTGGTGTTGATTGGGCTGCGTATTTAGCATGTGTGATGGGTTTGTGGTTTCCTACTATTGATCAACGCGGTGCATTCGATGGCACTAATTGGTCTATCCTTGCTTCTTATGTTGTGAAAGAGGTAATTTACATTCAGTATATAGGGTATAAGATATTTCAGTCTGTTGCAGCATCCACATTCTGGATGAACTCGAACAAGAAGCCAGTTGTCTCCAAGTGCTGATCAATACCGATGTGTTCATTGATACTGTGGAGTCCAGTGTTTGCTTCCATCACACGAGTCGCCTGGAATCGGTAGATGTTTGGAGTAAGTCCAATGTATCTCTTGGTGTCTGTGTTACCAACTGAAATACTTGGGCCAAAGTACAACTCTTCACCAGCAGTAAAGACCTCGTCTTGGAACACGTGCTTGAGAGTTCCAGTCAAGATATCCCAGACTGGACCAGAGTATGGTGAGACAGGAAGAGCATTGATAGCACCGTCCAGAGTGACGTTGAAGTATCCTCCAGAGACATCAACACCTGTGCTGGTGATCTCATCTTCGCCGTAGAACACACTGATGCCGTACTTCTCAGCCAATGGCTTCAACAGATCGAAGAGACGGTCAACTGTCTCGTCGACGGAGCTCTCCAAAATGATTCTGTGGTTGATCAAAAGAGTAACGTATTCTGGAAGAGCGTTAGCCTTGACACCACCGTGAACCACATCAATGGCCTGACTGGTCTGGACCATGAATTTGAGCTCCTTGGATTTGGACATCCATTCGAGCACTCTCTTCTTAGCAGCAGGGTCCTTCTTAGATTTGGAAACATCCTTGCGAAGCTCTTCAGGCCAGGAATCAATGTTCTTGGCAAATGACTCGAGGAGGTCCATGACTGGGGAGTCGTTTGGCAAGTATGGAGAGAATGGGTTGGCTTCCAAAATGGTGATCAACTCACCGATGACACCAATGGCCGTGTGGTCAGGTGGCATACTGGAATGACCACCGTTCATAGTCAAAGAGATGTGGATGTCCAGGTGGCCCTTCTCAGTGACGGCTGGTAGAGCAAACCACTTGCCTCCAACATTGGCGATTGGAAGACCTTCATCAACAATAGCGTACAAGGAGTCTGGGCCATATCTACCAGCGATGGTTGTGTTAAGGTAACCAGCACCATAACCACCACTCTCCTCATCGTAGCCAAATGCCAATAGCACAGTTCTCTTTGGAGTGAAGCCAGTTCTCAACAACTCCTCGACGGCCTGAAGTTCTGCGATGAGAAGGTTCTTGCAATCCTGTGTTCCTCTTCCCCAGATGGTAGTACCGTCAAAGTGACCCGAGTATGGTGCATACTTCCACTCGCTGGCAGACTCTGGGTCAACTGGGACAACATCCTGGTGAGCAGTCAAGAGCAATGGCTTGAGAGATGGGTCAGAACCCTTCCAGGTGTACAGCAAGTTGACATTGTTGACAGTCTCAACCTCCAAAGTCTTGTAAATCAGCGGGAACTGTCTCTTCAAGTAACCATGGAAACCATAGAACTTCTCCCAAGGGGTCATGTCGTCAGCAGGGTCTGGGTTATCGTCATAAGACTCGGTCTCAATCTGGATGGCTCCAGCGAAGATGTCCGCGGCCTTCTGACGGTACTCTGGGTCTCTCAGGATGTACTGCAAGGCAGATGGGTCTGACACATATGATTGTGGGGCAAGAGCAATGGCATCTGGAGTGTCGAAAGCCTCAGCAATGTCGAACTCGGCCGTGTTCTTAGCACAATAGTAGTGAATTCCCGAGACGGCAAGCAAACCAGTGAGTGCGAGTGAGACACGCTGAAGCCATGGTGAGTTTGTCTTTGGAGTGGAGGACTTCTCGTCAAGAGAGCGATAATCTTGAGAACGATACATTGTTGTGTGTTCTTTGGATGCTCTCCAGAAGTTCAATTGGACATGGGAACCTCATTAAGCTGGGGGCGGGTAGGTCGGTATTTATGCTATTAAGGTCCGACACGCAACTCCGCATCTTATCTCGGTGCTTTTTCCGTTTCGAGCCGATTGCGCAACAGAGTCAACTTTCCAGCTGCTCTCTTACAGGCCAGGACTCGTCGACTTCTCCTATCAGTTCACAGCCGTTTCTGACTCCGGCTCTCGAGTCAAGATTAAGTGTGCGGGCAGCCGTTTTGAACTCATTGTCTGCATACAATGGCGGGCTCGAGAAAGCTATCTGGTCGCCTTCGGGAAACCGGCCTTCAACTCCGAACCTCGAAGATGTAAAACATTAGGACTAATTGGGACTTAACATGATACTTTTTGGGAAACTCAATGGTCAAATCGGAACACCTCCTCCAGATCCAGCCACCAGCCCTTCTTGTCTCTGCTGCCTGTAGATCCTTCCACCATCGTCTCTTGCATCTCGTCCGTCATCTTCCACCAGTCAAAGTTGTCTGGGTCAGTTCTGCTTCCCTCGGAGTCTCTGGCCCAGTCGTCACCAGTGTACTTCAGTGTGGCAATGAGGATGTTCAATTGAGGAGAGTAATGGATTGAGTAGTCCTCCATGTGGTACTTGCGCATGTTCTCAGCGACTGGTGGCCAGATCTCCTTGTGACATTCCTTGTACTGCTCGAGGTACTCGGGCTTCAGTTTGATGATTTGGCAGATACGCTTACCAGGATGATTCTCTTTGGACATTGTGTTGATTGGGGTTGGGCAGTGGATAGTAGGTGGTGTGGAAGGGCAACAGAGCAGTGAGGATCTGTTTCGAAGATGAGTACCGGCTTGACAGCTACGGGGGTGGAATTCGCGGCGGGTAACTTGGGGTGGGCCACATCAGATATAACGTCTTCAAAGGCCGGTCAGCTACCATATTGTCAGGTTCAACATTTTAACATCATATAATCAGTTGATAAATATACATAATCAAAGGAGGGGTTCCAAATAAACAAATCAACGTATGCAGCAAAAAAACAGAAAAATTATCATCAAGTTCAACATCAGCAAACAGCATTATGTAAAGGGGAGTGTGGCGAGAGTAACCGAAGTGGAAGAAGGGAAAGAATGGGACTGGGTAAGGGCATCTGTGTGGCAGTAGTCCCGAACATGCATAAAATAAAACTCATAAAGGTGGGGTGACAAAGAATCGAAGAAAAAAAGAATCACAAAATCATGGAGGGAAAGACAGGAAACACTTCAAGATCACCAATGCGTAAAGACCTCACCGGGAGTCGTCTCTTGCTGGTGCTCCAAATGAATGTAGCCTGGGTTGAGCATCGACAGGGAAGCAGTGTCGGTGGTGTATGTGTGGAATCCCTGGAACTCATCGGTGTTGAAGCCATCGTCAGTGGTAGCCATTGGGTGCATCTGTGGTGGATGCTGCAGTGGCTGTTGGTGATGATGGTTGCCAGCCCAGACAGAAGGTTCACTCATCATGCGTCTCAAGTGGAAATTTGGTGGTGCTTGGTACATGTCTGGGAAGGAGCTTCTGAATGTCTGTTGACTGATTGGAACGATCTCCTGTCTGTCCATGTCGTCAAACTGAAGTGTGCTGTTGGCAGAAGAGGCATCATCTTCGAGAGTTGGGGTGATCATGTGAGGTCCTTGAGGTGGGAGGTCACAGTTCACTTGCAACATTGGCTGGTTGTGGTGGTGGTTGTTCTCAGTGACTGGCTCAGACAGCTTGGAGAGAAGGGTGATCTCCTGTTGTGGTGACGGGTAGTTTGGAAGGTAAAGTCTTCTTGAAGATGTCTCACAGGTCTCAACAGCTCTAGTGAACTCCCAAAGAATGACACTCTTGATGTCTCCTTTGTCAAAGCCGTAGAGTGGTCCCTTGCGGAAGATAACCTGCTTCATGGTGACAGCCTTCACAGCAATAGTCTTCTGGTTGTCAGCCTTGATTGGGTCGCCCTGGTTGTTGACGTTGTTCTCAATGGAGTTCAAGAAGGCAACCCAAAACTCGTTAGCAAAAGGCAATCTCAAGGTGTAGTCAGAGCTGCCTCTGGATGAAACATGTTTGACATTCTCAACGTCCTCAACAAGCTCAACAACTTCGTTACCAAAGGAGTATATGGTAGTGAGAACACCAAACTGGCTCTCATTCTGTGGGACACCCTTCATCTCAAGCTCAAGCTCTGTCTCGTGTGCACCACCAAGCTTCTGTTCGATAGTTGGCAAGCTCAAGTTGACCAAGTTATGCAAGATTGGTATCTGCTGCTCAGGCTGGAGGTCACCCTGGAAGTACTCAGTCAGGTTTGGGAATCTCGACTGGACACTTGCATCTGGCTTAAGTCTCAGTGCCTGGCCCTGGTCTGGAGAGAGCTTTGTGTAGATCTGTGAGTTGTGTGGCTTGTTCATGTCAGCGTGAATCATCTTGAACTTCTTGACTGCACAAGACACAGGCTGATAGGAGAGTGGGATCCTCGAAGGTCTCTGAGTCTTGATGTTCCTGGAAGATACCTGCTTTCTTGGACTCTTTCTGCTCGACTCTTTTGGAGTAGTCCGTCTTGAGGATGTGTGTCTCTTCGGACTTGGAACTGGAGTCTCAGCCTCAGAAGATTGCTGCATCGAACTGCCGCTGCAACCCAGAGACTTCTGGAAGAAGATCTCTGTGAAGACATCCTCAAACTTCTGGATGTCATCTGGGTCAGAAGGTCCATTGTTGATGAGCTCGATCAGGTCTGCCTTCTTCTTCAAGTTCTTGATCACCTGGATGTGACTTGAAACCTGCTTTCTGGTTCTGAGCTTGTTGGTCTTCTGAAGAATGTAGTCGGAGATCAGCTCGTTGCGGCCACAAGACTTGCCACTGACCTTGATCTTGGTCAAACCGTTCTTTGGGATCATCTTGAGAGCCTCCTCAAAGGCAACCTCGACATCCTCACTCCAGATGTTGGCTTCTTCGGTCTTTCTGGTGGTCGGGGATCCGTTGAGGTTTGAACGTTTGGATGGGTCAGACACGGTTCGCTTGTCCTGGTTGAGGGTATTTGGGGATATGGTTCCAAGGATGGAGCGGATTGGAGTCATTCTCTTGGAGGTTCTGTCATCGTCGAGGTTCTCCTCTTCCAGTCTTCTGCGCTTGGCTCCCCTGGTGGAGCTGTGGACCTGGTAGACCTGTTCGCCCTGGTCGTTGATGGAGATGTCCACAATCATTGGTCTGCCCTTGCGGCGCTGGACTGACGGTGGTGGCGTCACAACCTCGTCGAAGGCTGAAGGGAGAAGCTTCTGGGTCATCATGGCTGTTTCTGGGGATATGTGCTATTTGGTGTCTGAAGGAGGTGTTTGTTGTTTGTTGGTTGTTGTCGTTGTTGTTGCAGCCTGTCAAAAAGAGGAAGCGGGGGAAAAGATCGGGAAGGATGGGATTTGGGAGGGCAAGGGTTTCAAAAGAGTGAACAGGAGTTGGTGAGGCCAGAGGGTAGTGTGTGTTGGAGTGCTTAGCGTATGAAAGCTGAGCTTGTGGTCGTGTTGGAAGAGATGGGGTGAGCTGACCTTTTTTTTTTCCAACGAAAGAGCAGGTCTGGCAGGGGCGCATACTGACGTATTTATATTCAGGCCCACTCTCAAGCTGGCGAGAGCGCGGTCTGGCCCCCGGCTTGTGAGCAGGGCGGACGCGGTCCGGGACACATCAGCGGGCTCATGCGCCTAAGAGCGGGAAAAACAAAACAGATCATTGTGCGTCTGGTAGTTGTTTGAAACAATTGATAGAGAAAATTTCGGAAATGGCCCAATCTAATGCCTCCGTGAGCCTCTGCCTCTCCCATTGATACTACTCCACCCTCTTCCTAATCATTTTCCTGCTTTTAATACTCCATTTACTTCTTCCGCGGCAATCCGAAGACTATCTATTTTGGAAGTTGTTACCCCTGTGCGCAGGCAGACGTGCCTCATTATGCTTAGTACTGCAGGTCACGTCGCCTGGCGCCCAGATCTCTCAGGTGGCCGACTCTCGAACTCCAGGAACAGGTGGCCAGCCTAAATTGAAGCGCGCGCTATGACAACTGCCTTTCTGGTTCTTTCTGATTAATTATCAGCGGCTCCGTCTGCTATGTTACAAAGTCGCTCTCATCAAAGACAACGACGTAATCTTCCGCCTTTCGGTTAAGCCCAAACGGGTTCCACTCAGCCGAGAGGTGTTCTCCGCTGCGGTGTCTCCCAAGTATACACATGGCTCGTGAATTGGGTCAACTCGTCACTCTTGCTGACATGCTGTTTTCAGCACGAGGTGTATCGTACAGCGAGGCAATGATATCTGGTTGTTGAACGTCACGGAACTTCTGCGTTACCTTGCTGATTGCTCATGGAGACATAATACATGTAGCTAGTTGGACTGAAGATTCAAGTCCATCGAGTGACATGGTCGAAGACCAACGTGCTCACTTCTTCCGCAATATATTGGATTGATGCGTCGAAGCATCCTCATTGCGCATCACTGTGGTTTTTGAGCTCAATTTGGCCACTGTGTTTGTCCAGATATCGTCAATTACCGCGGCTATAGGCCCAAGGGGTGATCGTGTGGGGCTTCATGTCCCGCTCGCTAATCATCTACGGCTCTGTTCCTGGTACTATATTGTCTGGCAAGGCTGATTTGTGTATGTCTCCACGGTGTGTGCCAGCCTTCAACAGCACAAAGTTGTGTACACACGCTTCTGGTCGCATGTTGCTCAGTGAGATGAGTGCACAATCAAAAGGAGCTCAAGATTACTTGTTTTGGTATTCATCAGCCTGAGGCGATACTTCCTTTACTGTAGTCAATTGGCAGTAAGTCCCTGAGTCCCTGAGCTGTAAAGGCTTAGAGAAATATCCCCTGGTTGACATGTGTTGGCACCGAGGTCTGGAGAGCATGAATTGAGCGCACACCATCAAACCATCATAACGTCCTCACGGAGTATGGGGTGCCTTGGAGTCAATCTTGGCTTGTCTGGCATATGTTGTGGCCCAGGTCTATCCTAAGTTTTGGTTGTAAGACCCTCCGTCATGTCCATATGATTGATCATGTAGTGCCCACAGACGTCAACAGCTTGTCAAACTACAGCAACCGCAAAGCTCCCTCAGACCTACATAGTTATCCAAGGTGGTAGATCAGTAGATGACTTGCTTCCGAGAAAACAAGTGTGTAGCACACAGTGATCTGTTGTCAATCATCATGGTGGCCTGATAAATTCTGGGTCAGTGCCACATGTGAAGATGGGCTGAGCGGAGCGAGTCCACACCAGTCTGAACTGTTAGGTGATCTTAGGGATGAATATATATATATGTTCAGGGTGATCAGCTGTAATAGAATGATATATTTTCAGGCTTGACCATAGCCCGTACTTGTAGGTGGGCAGCTCTAGGAAGTGCGGCTTAAATTGCCCTATTACTAAGATGAGCACTTAAGCTATACTTCTATTTGGTTGTGGTCTGGTGTATCTGGTCGAGCTGTTGAACCGTCAAACCTGCCGACTCCAGAAAGGTCCGCTGAAGTCATTGGCCTTAGCTCCCAGAGGTATTGTAGGACCAGCCACGCTGACGAGGCATCAGAGGTGTTACCGGTAAGAGTATACACCTGGCTGCAGCTCGATGTTGTCAAGACGCTGTCTGTAGGCCTAATCCACCCAACAAGTTTGGGGTGCCGTTCTAACAAACATCTCACAGACTGCTACATGCTCCAATATCTGGGGGGTGATCGCCACCATGTGTCTGCTCCGGTTTGTTGAGATACACATCGATCAGCGAGGCTCACAAACGCGCTCGCTCTTATTGGGTTTTTGGTTGTTCCGGAGCGGCTTTACGGAGATCTCGCTTAATGCCTGCGTCACTCCGCATAACGGCTCGCAAATCAGCGCGATCAAACCGACCGTGAATTCTGGGAGCCTCGAAGTCGAGCCGATCATCGTTGAGGAGGCCTCCGCTTAGCTGGCCACTTCATTCCGTCTGGGACCGATACTTGGTGCAAGGATAGCGATGGTCATGGACGTGTCTGTGTTTATCATACGGAAAGAGGTTCATGTTTGAGACCCATTGGTCAGTGCACTTGTACCTGGTCAAGTGGCAAGCAATGCCACAATGGGCATCAAAGTTTCGGCCTCAAAGTTTGGCTGAAGTGTCCACCTTTAATGAACAATGATCTTACAGTCGATTTATACCTCCAGAGGTAATACCTCCGACCTCGTAGATAGGAATCGCAAAGCAGTTTCTTGTTCAAGGACAGACAAGAGTCGCAAACTCTACCACAGCGTACAGCTCTAGGCACCCTTGGAATGAGCATCTTCGGTGGGGTCCAAACTCAGCCTCCACAATCACATATAATACCTATCAGGGTCTCACTAGTCGCTACTTATCACGATTCCAGAACCTAGCACGCGCCCTCGACCACACCCAGAAAACCAAAGCTTAAGTGAGGGATCGTATGCGCTTGGCCGAGGTGCGGATACGCGCCGAAAAGGGTAAGTCCGACTCAACAACACCCCAAGATACAGCCAATGACACCAAGCAGTTGCACAGGCAACCCCTTAAACTAAAGGTTCTGAAATGCCGCTGTGGCCTGTTGACGAGCCACGAGACACCAACGCATGTTGCCAAATTTACTGCCCCTGTGTATGCACGGGAGCGTGTTGCACGTTGACGCACCCCCTTTAGGTAGTCTGCAGGCGGCGGTAGTTTCCTATTCGAGTCGAACAATTGACTGGAAGGGGTCAAACAGGATGCAGATTTTCTCTCCCACGCACACCCGTACACCCGTAAACCCGTACTCAGACGTTATCAAAATCAATCAATCGACTGGCACGGCAGATCAACACCCATATGGCTTAAAGATCCGGGGCATTGCTTCCCTCACGTGAAGAGATTTCGTTTTCTTCTCCCATTACCCTATCGCTGAGTGGAACGAACACTGAGCAACAACTCAGGCGTGAACGAGGAGACCGTTGGACCATCGGAGACATTTGGTGTCCGCCAGTCTCATGTTCATGCGATTAACGAAGCCAATTGGTCAGCCTCCATGGAGTTGGGCGATCTGACTGTGGATCCTCGCTCCCAGTGCACGTCCACCGTTTGAAAGAAGCAGGACCGGTTCACGCGGCTGAAGGGTCCAGGACCAACAGGCGACGTGAAAGCTGAGCTAGAACCACAGATGTTACGTGAAAAGTAGCTGGCTAAGGCGTACCACGGTTCACTGTCCACGATTGAACCAACCGATAGCGTCGAAAAGGATTAGTCTCACGCCTTAATCGGGTTTCTCGCTGTCCGTCCAAGTAGAACGGGCGTACCCGGACTGGGGGATTATATGGAGAAAGTCTACTATAGCGTGGCTGATATGGCTTAGTGAACAGTACTCAACGTAGTGAACGGCGCGAATGACCTTTTTGATAAGATGGCCCCGCCAGCTTTTGAAGATACGCTCGTTACGAAATCAGTCAGAAACCCGCCCATTGTTGCTCAACCCCGTATCTCTAAACCTGATCCGGTGCTTTGTGGCTTGGTCTGAGCCCTTGTTAGAACCGGCCGGCAGATAGCTTCCGAACCAATTGAAACACCCCAGATCTCGACTGCAGCATCTCCCATCCCCCAAAAGGCATCAACAAGATTCTCCATCGCACTTCGAAGCCACAAATTACTCAGATGATGTCAGCCGTCTCGAGGATGATGTTGTAGCCCCTCCTTGATTGGCAATATCGCGGGGTGTTTCCGGCGCACATCAACGTTTTGAGCCCCTGCCAACCGGGACCGTTGCATGTTATCATACGACTGCGAGGCAACCGCATATTCTCTTTGCGTTGAAGTGCTGACTGCGCCTCTGTGAGTCCTTGTTGTGCCGCTTCTTCGTTTTTATGTAACTTGTTTCGCTTGTTCATGCATCAACCTCCGCGGACCCCCGAGAAGTTTTACGCCCCAATGATCTCGATTATTATTTAGAACATCCCCACTTCCCGATCCCTCCCTGTTCGCATCAACATCAGCCTTCCATCTCTGAGGCAGGTGAAAACTTCTTCTCCGGTAATAAAACGCCGCAACTACTTGCCAATTCTGGCTAGAGCTTGCACTAAACGACCTACCTATTACATGAGCTGGTTGCACGAATATCAATATGCTCTTATGAAATTCTTCTACAATATCATTGTAATGTCTTTGATCACATATTAGTACACCCTTTGTTTTTATCATATACTATGTACCAACCACATTACTCGTTATCTGAGTCGAGGTACTGAGCGTATGCATCCGCATCAGCAAAGAGTGGGAGCTCCTTCATCTTAGACTTCTTGGACTTCTTGCTGTTAGTGCTGTTCGACTCATCAGCAGAACGTTTCTTGCCCTTTGGAACAGGAAGCTCAGCCTCCTCGTTATCACTGATCTCGTCATCAGAATCGCCCTTGAACAACTCAGCCTCCTCATCCTCACTCTCAGAGAAGCCCTTGAATGCAGGCTCATCATCATCGGCACCATCGTCAGACTCGAACTCCTCGTCAGACATACCAATGGTCTGCAACTCAACTTCAGAGCCCTCATCCTCGCTCAACTCTTCAACTTCGGCCGCCTCCTCGTCGCTCTCTTCACCAGCAGGAGCAGCCTCCTCATCCTCATCCTCATCATCACTGAAGTCATCCATGTCAAGATCACTCAGGTCATCCAAGTCAGAAGCCTCGTCGTCGTCATCATCACCCTCAATATTTGGCTGAGATTTGACCAAGACGTTCCAAACCTCATCATCATCCAAATCACTCTCCTGGTCAAAGTCCTCCTCTCTTGGCTCATTGAGTCTGGATGGATCCTTGTCCTTGGATGTAAAGTACTCGTAGAAGAATCTCTCATCTGGTCTGATCTCCTCAGCTCTCTTCTCCAACCAGTTCTCAGTGTTGGCTGGAACCTCATGACTCAAAACATTAGAAGCCTTGACCAACAAAGATCCTGTGTGTGCACCTCCAAGAGGTTGCATGATCGAAGAACCCTTGGTGACTGGTTTCTGCTTGGCATTACGGTAGACAAATCTGTCAAGGAAGTGACTCAATGTGAACAGGCCCAAGTCTGGCTTTGGCTGTGTCTCCTGTTTCAAGAAACTCTCAGCATACAACTGGGCTGTTGGATGGTAGTGGTTCAAGAACTCCTGGATCTCCCAGATGGAAGAGTTGGCAGCGTTGGCGAATCTTGGATCACGTTTGCGTCCGTCGTACTCAGTGTCAACAACCTTCTTCGACAATGCCTTACCCTCTGCATCCTCATCCTCAGACTTGACATCAACAAAATGTTCCTCCTCAGAGTCATCCTCCACGTATTTGTGGTCAACTGGTGTGTTGATTGCCAAGTTTCTGATAGCTGGAACAGACTTCTCAAGCTCCATCAACAAATAGAACATACCGGCAACGGCTCCAACGTTAATCCAGTTGAAACAGATCTGGATGATTCTCTTGACGAATGCCATAACTCTTCCAATGTTGGAATCGTTCTTAACGGCCTTGAAGAGCAAGTTGAGGTAGATACCCTGTTTGGAAGAGGTCACAAGTCTCGAATCCAACAAACTCTCATAGAGTGTTCTGTAGAATCTATCAGCGTTGATTCCCTGAACAGAGGTGATCTGGAAGATCAAAACAAGAGCTTGAACAGAAGTGTTGAAGTTGCTCGAGTGTGTGATTCTGAACATGACATCCAAGTGCTTGGTGTAAACCTCAACAGGCAAGTTGGAGAATGGGAAGGCACGGTTGACACCGGTGAGCAAGGCAGAGAACAACTTGGTGTTCTTCTCTTCGATGACATCCTCCTCGCTCTTAACAGCCTTGACAGACTTTCCACCCTTCTTACCCTTCTTGAAGTTCTTCTTTCTGTTCTTGTAGTTGTTGTCCTTGTTATCCTTGTCCTGTGGTTTGACTGTGTCGCCGTTGTGTGGGTCTGACTCAATCAACAACTTCTCGAACAATGCAAAGTATGTCTTGACCAACTCGTTGGCAATCTCCTCCTCACGTCTGGTCAGAATGGTCTGATTCAGGGTCAAGACAGAGTAGTACTTGGTGTGGTAATCAGTGTTCTTCTTGAACATGGCATCAATCACAGAGTCGATCACAATCTTCTTCATGTTTGGATGAGCCTGTTCCAGCTGCAAGATCTGGTATGAGGTCTTAGATGTAACCTTCTTGTCAATGTCACCAATCTTGTTGACTCCAAGTCTCAACAAATTCACCTCCTGCTCTGGCTTCGACTTTAAAAGGTCAAAAATGTGACTGACAACACTCATTCTCACGTGGATGATTGGGTCATGTGACAACTTCTCCAAAACCTTAAGAATGTTGAAGTAGAACGTCTTGATGTAGTCCTCGAAGTAGAACAATGCCAAGTGCTTTCTGCTGAGCAACATGTTCAATGGCTGCTGCTTGAAACTTCTGAGCTTTCTGTCTGGCAAGAGACCGTTGATGAACAAATCCTTCAGTGCGTTCAAAGACTGGAGCACAGAGTTTCTCGACTTCTTGTTCATAAAGCCCATCAATGTGTCGAAAGACTTGGTGTTGTGGAGAGGAGCTTCCTGAATCAAGAGTGTCAATGCAGAAATCTTATCACTGAGTGTACCATCGGTCAACATCTGTGACAAGAACTTTCTCTGGGAAGATGTCTTGGAGAACTCATCGTAGTAGGCCTTGTTGTCGGCCTCCAATGCATCCTTACCTCTCTGGAACAGCTTCTCAATCTGCTCATCAGTGAGCTTGTCTGAAGCGACATCCAAATCAAGTGGGATGTTGTACCAGTCAATCTGTGGTGGAAGCAGGAACTTGGATGTGTTGAGAATCGTGGTTGGGTCGACTCTCTGGTGTGTTGGGAGATCTTCCTTCTTCAATTTTGGCAAAGACTGATCAACTTCAACTTCTTCCTGTTCTTCCTCTTCATCAGCTTCCTCGACCTCAATATCCTCCTGCTCTGTAGCGGACTCCTCTTGAACTTGCTCTTCTTCCTCAGCTTCTTCTTCTTCTTCGTCATCCTCTGAAGCGGATTCATCCTGGTCATCCTCTTCGTCCTCCTCAAGTTCCTCCTCTGAGAGCTCATTGTCATCGACAACAACAGGGCCAGCATTTGTGAAGCCTATACCCTTCATGAACTTTGAAAGGTCGTCACTGAATCCTGAGTCCAACTTGTCATCAGCCTCGAACTCCTGCTCACTGGCCTCACCATCAGAGACACCCTCTAGAAGCTTGAGGTCCTCTTCTGTGGCACCCAACTCAAGAGCTTCACGACGAATAGCCTCTTCCAAGCTCTCCTCAGGCTTATCGGTGGGAGTTGCTGTCTTAGATGTGTCAGCCTCCTTCTCGTAACTCTTGTTCTCTGTCTTCTTCTCGTAACCCTTGTTGGAAGCCTTGTTCTCATATCCTCTGTTGCTGGACTTGTTGTCATATCCTCTGTTGTTAGACTTATCATAACCTCTATCGTTAGATCTGTTGTCATAACCTCTGTTGTTAGATCTATTGTCATAGCCCCTGTTGTTGGACTTGTTGTCATATCCTCTGTCATTGGATCTGTTGTCGTAACTTCTGTTGTTAGACTTGTTGTCGTAACTTCTGTCATTGGATCTGTTGTCGTAGCCCCTTGTATTTGACTTGTTGTCATAACTTCTGTTATCAGACTTCTTGTCGTAACTCTGTCTCTGCTCTGGCTTTCCTCTTCCTTCTCTCTGGGGTTGGTTCTTCTTCTGGTCTTTCTTGTCATTGCGCTTGTCTGCTGAAAGCTTGGAAGCGACCTTGTCCTTAAGACCCGAAAGGTCAAGTTTCACGCCGTCCATGATTGTCAGATATCAATCGAAGAGACAAATAAAAGGTCAGTTGGATGTGCTTTGTTGAAAATTGTTCAAGGAGATGTCATGTGTCTACTCGCTCCATCAAGAAAATTTTAACCTCATCTCCCTTGTTGCGCAAACCAACTTTTGAAAATGGTAAGTGCAGCACTGAGAATCGAAGAGGTGGCCTTCCATCAAGGATACGGGGCGTACATGTCAGCAAACACAGGACTTCCACGTCAGGTTACCATTGCGGTTGACGAGCCTGCAGGAACCAACTACAGATGGAGAAGATATAAGCAATGCTTCAGTGTGCAAACAAACGGTTGACATCAGACGTCAAAGCTACTTCCAACAAGGTGTGAAACTCTAAGACATCTACAATGGCCAGTAGGCCAAGAACCAATGCAAATCCTGTATTCACCAAGAAAACACCATCATGTTGAAGAGTCAGTCAAACTGCATCTATATAGCGTACTTCTTTGTCCATTCCTTAGCATTCTTCTGATAGAGTTCTCGGTTGGTCTTGTAGATGTGAGCAATCTCTGGAACAAGTGGGTCATCTGGGTTGGCATCCGTGAGAAGGGAGCAGATGGATAAGAGCAACTTAGAGATGGTCAAAGCTGGAGACCACTGGTCCTTGAGAATGTCAAGACAGATGTTACCGTTGGAGTTGATGTTTGGGTGGTAAATCTTCGTGGTGAACTGCATTTTAGGTGGCTTGAATGGGTAGTCGGTTGGGAAGTGGATGGAGAGGAAGAAGACACCACCGGCATATGGAGAGTCTGGTGGTCCCATGATAGATGCCTGCCAGTGGTACAAGTCATCACCGGCTGGGCCTGCGGAACAAGAGGATGGGGGATCTCTGGCGGCTAAAGTTAGTAATCTGGTCACAGATGGAGTGAAAGAAACAGCTGCTCAACTATAAAGCCCCCATTATATGGTGGGAATGATAGGTCTTATGGCGTGGTGCTTTTGTTGGTGTTCGCCAGGGATGAGTGGGGTGGCGGATCCTGTGCGGTTAACAACAGAACTCTGGAATGGCAAAAGTCTGCGTCAAATGGCGCAGCTGAACGATGGACCGTTGATTCAAAGTGCAAGGATGGGCGGTACAGCCGTCGAATGGAAGCGCTGTGTGTTCCAGGTCAGTATGTTCGTTGCCGCCGTGATGGGAGAAGTGGGTGGCGTTGTCCTCCATGATCTGTTTGTGGCGCCGTGGAGGGCGAATAGTGTCAAAAGTGGGGCAGTGTGTTGCAGTGTTGTGAGAGGATGTACATACCTTCCCAAATCGTTCAATTCTTTGTTGATTCTCTTTAACGACATTGTTGTGTTTTGTGTTGTTTGCGCTAGAAGCTGGAGGCAGGTTGATAAGAAAGGAGAGAGCGAACGGTCTTGTGGCGAAATTTTCTATGGACAGTTCCAGAACCCGCCAGCACGCCAAATTCGCGAAACCAGCACCGCCGCGAAACATGACTCGCTGATGACTTTCGCGGAACAAACGGCCGGGTAACCTTAGTAAGATCCACGAATAGATCTTACATGGTGTCCAGGTGTTTCCATATCAGATGTCCGGGTGTTTTATTTCATCACTTCATTAAATTCGGTAACAGGGTACTGGCAGACAAAACCTTGATTATTAGTGGATGATTATATCTGATAAATAGAGGCTCAGAGACTAGGCCTCTTAGAATGTGTATATCTCGATGAAAATCTTGGAGAAAAATTTTAAACGCTTGAAGCTACCCATCTAATTTGATCTCGTTCCAGGTTTTACTACAGGTTTGAGTTTTTTTTTTTTTTTTTTTGTACCGCGGCCGGCCTCTAACACAGCATTGGTACAAACAATCAAATAACAATACAGCCAAAACACTGGACACACTATAATATTACTTAGGAGATCTATATTCTTAACACGAGCCCTCGACTAATTTATTGATGGAACACTAGCTGCACTCGAGTCGCGACCGGCCACGTCGAACACATCATGAGCGGGCGCGCAAAAGTCCGTCTCCGTTGGTGCTGGAAGAGCCCATGAGTTTAGCAGAAGCTAGTACTGAGAACACGGCCGTTGGAATGGCTGAATGACATTGAAATTTGAATTGCTTATGCACCCAAATCGGCTGATATTGACCCAACACCGTTACGTACACGGCCCATGTTTTGTCACATGTTCGGGTTCGATCATCACGCCGATTGTCAGCCCATCAGGGCTCTTCGGACTCGTTTCCGAGGCTAGCGAATAAGGTTGAAAGCTCGACTTTATACGACAACACCGGAACTAATTTCGGGTGATTTGTTGGCGTGAGTCACCTCGTGAGCTATAAGCAAGCATCTCAAGCAAATCGGACCACTCGAGTGCAGTTCAATCCGTGGAAATTGCGGACTGAACTGATTCGTTCCTGGGCCTTTTAGAGCCTCAACCTGCGTGCGCGTCTGAACCGAACCACGCAATGCATGGGGTGTTGGCGCGGGGGCAATCATAGACTTCATCTGGTGAGGTATATAAAGACAGACAGCTTGCTGCTCGCTTCACGCTTTGCTATTCTCACACCCAGTCATCACACAAATTGAACTGCAAACTACAAACGATCATGTCTGAGATTCCAAAGACACAGAAAGCCGTCGTCTTCTACGAGAACGGAGGTCCACTCAAATACACTGACATCCCAGTGCCAACCCCAAAGCCAAATGAAATCCTGATCAATGTCAAGTACTCTGGTGTCTGCCATACCGACTTGCACGCATGGAAGGGCGATTGGCCATTGGCTACCAAGCTCCCACTGGTTGGTGGTCATGAAGGTGCGGGTGTTGTCGTTGCCAAAGGTTCCGAGGTGAAGAACTTTGAGATTGGTGATTATGCCGGTATCAAGTGGTTGAACGGCTCATGCATGTCTTGTGAGTTTTGTGAGAAGTCGTTCGAAGCCAATTGTCCAAAGGCTGACTTGTCTGGTTACACCCACGATGGTTCCTTCCAACAGTACGCTACTGCCGATGCTGTCCAAGCTGCACACATCCCTCAAGGTACAGATCTTGCCGAGGTTGCACCAATTCTGTGCGCCGGTGTCACTGTTTACAAGGCATTGAAGACTGCTGATCTTGCTGCTGGTCAGTGGGTTGCCATTTCTGGTGCCGGTGGTGGTCTTGGTACTTTGGCCATCCAGTATGCTAAGGCCATGGGATACAGAGTTTTGGCAATTGATGGCGGTGAGGAGAAGGGTGTTCTTTGCAAGGAGCTTGGAGCTGAGGTTTTCATTGACTTCACAAAGACGAAGGACATTGTCAAAGACATCCAGGAGGCAACTCTTGGCGGTCCTCATGGTGTCATCAACGTTTCTGTTTCCGAGAAGGCCATTGAGCAGAGTACAGAGTACGTCAGATCGTGCGGTACCATTGTCCTTGTTGGTCTTCCAGCTGGAGCTGTTGCACGTGCACAGGTGTTTAGTGCTGTTGTCAAGTCCGTCTCAATTAGAGGCTCCTACGTTGGCAACAGAGCTGATACAAGAGAGGCTGTTGACTTCTTTGTCAGAGGCTTGGTTAAGTCCCCAATCAAGGTTGTTGGCCTTTCAGAGCTGCCAGAAGTGTACCAGTTGATGGCCGAAGGTAAGATCTTGGGTCGTTATGTTCTTGATAACTCCAAGTGATTTTATATTTATTTAGCCTTTTAACGATTGAATGATGCCCTTTTGATTATTTTAGAGCCCCTGAATTGAGAGCTTGATGGCCCGAGTCCCGGAGGAGAGAGGAGAGAGCTGGCGCGCAATTAGATACCCGATCCGGAGCGGAATACTCCTCAGATGTTTGAAGCCTACTCGCTCCAGGAGTAGAGCACAAGGAGAAATTCTCGTATTTCCGATATGAATGATCTTATTCAAAAGCGGGGTGGGCAGCGGATGTGCCTTCTTTTGACACATCCCCTTATTGTTACTTCCAAAAGCGGAAGGCGATTGCGTCTAATCGTCGAGCCCACAGATCTCTATCAGCCGGGGTTGAAGCTCCGATGCGGACGATAAATACAGAGCAGGATCCGGTTTAAGAGATACCATTGAAGCACCATCAAAAACACCAGAAAACTTTGAACTCCCAATACACTCATCATGTCGGTTGCAAAGACTCAAAAAGCAGTCGTATTCGAACAACACGGGTCGCCACTGATCTACACCACCCTCCCGGTGCCAACTCCGTCCGACACCCAAATCCTCATCAACATCAAATATTCAGGCGTGTGTCACTCCGATCTACACGCATGGAAGGGTGACTGGCCGTTCCCTACGATCTTGCCCCTCATTGGCGGACACGAAGGTGCTGGAGTTGTCACTGCCGTGGGAGCCAAGGTGACCAACTTCAAAGTGGGAGATTTGGCAGGTGCGAAGTGGATCAACCGTACGTGTTTGACGTGTGAGTATTGTATTGGTGGAGAGGAGACTTGCTGTGCAGACCAGGATATCACGGGGTATACTGTCCAAGGAACGTTCCAGGAATATGTGTTGGCAGATGCCATACAGGCGGCAAAGATCCCTGATGGTGCTGATTTGAAGGAGGTGGCACCACTGTTGTGTGCTGGATTGACGGCATATAAGGCACTCAAGAGATCGAATCTTCAGCAGGGACAATGGGTGGCCATCATTGGAGCTGGTGGTGGTCTTGGGTCATATGCTGTGCAGTTGGCCAACGCGATGGGATTCAGAGTGTTGGCTATTGATGGTGGGAGTAAGAAGGACATGGTTGTCAATGAGTTGAAGCCAGAGGTATTCGTTGACTTCTTGGAGTGCAAAGACATTGTTGAAGAGGTTGTCAGGATCACAAATGGTGGTGCACATGCTGTGATCAACTTCAGTGTCAGTGAGAAGGCCATGAACACCGGTGTCAAGTATGTTCGTACCCTGGGAACGTTTGTGATTGTTGGGATGCCTGCCAACGCTGTGATCAAGAGTGCTGTTGGCGAGCATGTTGAGAAACAGTTCAACATCAAGGCGATCAGTGTTGGCACCAGAGCCGAGATGGTGGAGGTTCTTGGGTTCTACGAACGTGGGTTGGTGAAGAGTAAGGTGGAAGTGTTCGGACTCAGTGAGCTGGCAAAGGTATACGGTCTCATGGAGAAGAACCAATTGAAGGGAAGAGCAGTTGTGGACACATCTAGATAATGAAATCAACCGGGATCACAATCGAGTGACGAGTCCTCAGAGAGAGTGTAGTTGTGTACGCCGGTGAGCTACCAAGGGGGCAGAACTGTGATCTGAAGTAGTGTAGTCCGAAGTCCGGCTCTAGCACGACGTCATAAGTTCATACGAAAACTGGGGACACGGTACACCCAACAATCGCAATCAGATCTTTGATCACGTAGCGAGGAGATCTGTGTGGAGTAGGAGTCCTACTGTTTTGCAGGGTGCTGGCCAATCGAGACGCGGAAGATTCAGCCACGCCGAATGGCCACGCAGCCCTGACAACCTACCCCAGAAAATCCACCGCTCGAACCGCAGTGGTCCGAAACTCGCGGTCAGATCGACGAAACACCTTCAAACCGCGTTGAGGGGGTGGGGCAAAGTGGGGCAGACCGCAGAGGAGCAGATGAGCGAGGGGCACGGCCACGGTGATTACAACACCGTTGACGGGTTTAAGCGCATCTGAGGCGCGATGACTTGCGCTAAACTCCAGGCAGAGCCACTGAGCACCGACCAGTCCAGAGGGCACGAGCCTAGGGGGCGATGAGGGGAAGAGGCACAGAGGGCAAACAGGCGCCCTAGAGCTCAACACAAGGACAGCTCCGGTCCGAGCGAAATTGTAGGAGTCCTAGCAAATCAGACAAGTCCGGGCTCGCAAAAGGCCTGCAATTTGGTAAATTTTCAGTGCCCCTTTGCTGTTGGCAACTGTCGGAGTTCGACTGGGCCTGCCACGGGGGGAGCATCAGGGCAAAGAAAAACCCTAGAGGAGCGGCTAAAACGTGGAGTGGTCAGTCTGGGGGTGACAGTACGAGCTGGGTAGGACGGGACGGGTGGCAGTGAGGTGTTATGGGCGTCGAAGCCAGTTTTCCCGTGGCGAAACACCCACTTCCATCTCTGCCTGGGCCGGAGTCTGCTCTGTCTCTGCCAGGAGGTCCTAATGGTCGGCTTCCGCTGGCTCTCGCTGGGCAGTGGGCACGCGCGCGCTCGTCGGTTCCCCCAGACTCAAGGATGGAGGGGCCACAGATCCAGAGGAGGGGAGTAGCAGGAGGACAACAGCCCTCAATACCAGGGGATTTAATAAATATATAAGCACAGGACAGTACCCTCAGTAGCTTCTCCTCCCCTGCTAAACCACCCAGCCACCCGCCACCAACTGCCCCGGACTCAACCCCGGACAATATCCCAGCCAAGGGCATATGCATGGAGTCCGCCTGCTCGATTCTGGATTCTGAATTCTGGATCACTCTTGTTGCACCACCCGACCGCCGCAGCGTGTGCACCCCTTTCCCCAGCCCCAGAAAGTATATAAAGCCCACCATGCCCCGGATTCTTCAGCTCTCCAGGCTTCAATTGACCATCCCCCACACACTACGACAACAATGTTGAGAACAAACTTGAGAACCGCATTCAGACCACAGTTCATCAGAGGCCTTGCCACTGCCCCAGCTATCCCAACCACCCAGAAGGCCGTCATCTTCTACGAGAACGGTGGTGAACTCCAGTACAAGGACATCCCAGTCCCAACCCCAAAGCCAAATGAAATCTTGATCAACGTCAAGTACTCTGGTGTCTGCCACACTGACTTGCACGCCTGGAAGGGTGACTGGCCATTGGCCACCAAGCTCCCACTTGTCGGTGGTCACGAGGGTGCCGGTATCGTCGTTGCCAAGGGTTCCGAGGTCAAGAACTTCGAGATCGGTGACTACGCTGGTATCAAGTGGTTGAACGGTTCCTGTATGTCCTGTGAGCTCTGTGAGAACTCTTACGAGTCCAACTGTGCTCACGCTGACTTGTCCGGTTACACCCACGATGGTTCTTTCCAGCAGTACGCTACCGCTGATGCCGTCCAGGCCGCCAGAATCCCAGCTGGTACCGACCTTGCTGAGGTCTCCCCAATCTTGTGTGCCGGTGTTACCGTCTACAAGGCTCTCAAGTCTGCCAACTTGAAGGCTGGCCAGTGGGTTGCCATCTCCGGTGCTGCCGGTGGTCTCGGTTCCCTTGCCGTCCAGTACGCTAAGGCCATGGGTTACAGAGTCCTTGGTATTGACGGTGGTGAGGCTAAGGAGAAGCTTTTCAAGGAGATTGGTGGTGAGGTGTTCATTGACTTCACCAAGGAGAAGAACATTGTTGAGGCTATCCAGGAGGCTACCAACGGTGGTCCACACGGTGTCATCAACGTCTCCGTCTCCGAGGCTGCTATCTCTCAGTCCACTGAGTACGTCAGACCAACTGGTAAGGTTGTCCTTGTCGGTCTCCCAGCTCACGCTGTCTGCAAGTCCGAGGTCTTCTCCCACGTTATCAAGTCCATCAACATCATCGGTTCTTACGTCGGTAACAGAGCTGACACCAGAGAGGCTATTGACTTCTTCTCTAGAGGTTTGGTCAAGTCTCCAATCAAGGTTGTTGGTTTGTCTGAGTTGCCAGAGGTCTACGAGCTCATGGAGGCTGGTAAGATCTTGGGTCGTTACGTTGTCGACACTGAGAAGTAAACTCGCTCAATCAATGAGCCTGTTTCGCCCTCCAAGACCAATTGAAAACACTACTGGTTTAGTGGCTTGAATGAATTGAAAGTATAAATATTCTGAACTTAGGCCTCGTCCTACCTCTAGTCTACCGATTGCTGTTTCGTTGCCTTCAATGGTTAGATCGGATGAGATCCGCGCAATCAGAACCCCATAGTGTAGTTCGATACAAGATCGACGGGGCACCTATTGTCACGCCATTGATCAAATTCGAATCGTAGCTACACAGATTTCCGAAGGTCAGTACTGTCCCAGACTTGCAGGGTATGTCTGTCTTGAATGGGGTCCTGTGGTTTGTCGCAGTAGATCCCCAACATGTCAGACCCTCGGGACCTATTGCTTGGAGTTCATCTTTACCAATCTGGCGAAGACATAAACTTGCAGACCAAGCTCACATGATAGACAGACCCACTAGCTAGTACTGCCGAAAATTGATTTCGCGGCAGCTAGCCTCTAGGTGTTTGAGTTCTCCATTTCCTATCTCTGATCTGGAAACCACAGCCTTCAACAACTCAACACTACCCGTACCAAACAAATTAGAAACAAAAGTGCTAGATGAAAAGGTATAGACGAAATTATAAACATACATTTCTCAGAGTTAAACCAAACCACCAAGAATTTAAGCATCCTCAGCGAACAAAGCCTCTCTCTTCTCAGCGATTCTCTGCTGTCTTCTCTCTCTGGCAGATCTGTTCTTGGCTCTTCTAGCCTCGGCCTCGTCCTTCAAAGCCTTCTCACGAGCAGCCTCAGCCTTAGCAGCAATGATGTGCTCAACAAGGGCACGCTTGTGCTTGAAGGTGTTACCCTTGGCTGACTTGTAAAGGGAGTGGTACAAGTGCTTGTCAATCTTACCAGCATCTCTGTACTTGGCCAAGAGTCTTCTCAAAACTCTCAATCTTCTGATCCAGATAACCTGGGATGGGAAACGAGCCTCTCTGGTACCCTTTCTCTTACCGAAACCAGCGTGACGACCGGCCTTCTTGGACTCAGCCAAAGCTCTAGCTCTGGATCTGGAGTGGACACGGACTGGCTTCTTGACGATAGTACCGTTCTTGTACAACTTTCTGATAGCCTGTCTGGAGTTGGCCTGAGCAATCTCAGTAGACTCATTTGGGTCCAACCAGATTTTTCTCTTACCAACGCCAACGACGGAGGCGGCAAGTCTCTTCTGAGTTCTCAAGTTAGCCCTGTGGAGATAGTTAGTAATCGTGTTCGACATGTGCACGTTGGTGAAGGAGCTGAGATATGATCGATTCATTTGAGTCGGAGACAGTGAGTTATATGTGAGGTTGTACACCATAGTGAGCTTGTTGGTGTTGTGATAGGGAACTTGTCCTGATGGGTGACCAAAGGAACTTGGACCTCAGTTGACATGGCCTTGATATGTGTTGTATATGTGTGATCAGAATGAGCCTGAGAGTATTGAATTCAAGTGTTGTGTTGAGCACACCTGTCTGTGTAGATGTGACTGTAGAGGTCTTGCTGCTTGTGTGTGTGTGTGGCCTGTTGCGGCTCAAGTCTTTTGAAATCGTGCTGGCAATCGTGCTGAAAACTGTGTATGTCGTGTGTCTTGCTCCCGTAACTCATAGTGTCGTCAATCATGATTCAGTGCTTCCACATCTCCCATAAGCACTTACATCTTTGCGGGTGTTACTTGCTGTCGAGTCCTCCTCTTCTGTGAGTGTTGTGTGTGTTGAAGGTTTTCAGCTTTTTTTTCCACGATGCCGCGCTCGCACTACCCACAGTGTACGGGCTAGTAGGGGGAGCTGGTGTCTGGGTGTGGATTCCATTTTCGCGAAATTGGGGCCTGTTTGGTTTGTGGCGTGCGGGCGTTCAAGCGCGGGGGAAGCTATGGTGTTCGGGTGTTGTTTCCCAAAGCTCGGTTGTGACTGTCGCGACTTTGAGATGCGGTCTTTCAAAGCCCCGGAAAATTGCACGTGATGGATGAGATGTAGCCCTAATCTATCTGCCATTTTGTCACGGGTGAGATGCCTCAGCATAAAATTTTCCCTACAGCACCAAGACCATAGTGAGAAAGGAGGCAGACACATTCTATTGATCTACTGAGTCAGTCCACCCAAACCACAAAACACACACATACCACAATGGCCCACTCCCTCCGTTCAAAATCTAAGCTCAGAGCCAAGTCTGTCAAGCGTGTGAAAGAGTTCCAGACTGCTGTTGATGAGAGAACAAAGAGACTCCATGAGAGAGCCAAGTTGGATCTGTTGAAGCAGAAGCAGGCTGCTGCCGCTCAGAAGGCCGAGGCTGGTGAGGACGAGATCGTTGTCGATGAGGAGACCACACCAAAGAAGAAGGTTTCCACAAGTGGAACTAGAGGTTCAAGACACCAGACGATCAACATGAAGAAGGGTAAGAAGAACACCCACATGAACTTCAAGCTCAAGACCAAGAAATAAAGCCTTGGTTGGTGATGATGATCGCCCAAATCTGTGATGACTGCATATACTTCATTTGTACATTATAATTTTCCTCTTGCTTCTTTGGTTTGTTTACGTTTGGATTTGATTGAAACGGTTGTTTCCTTAACTTATGAGTAGTACGTAGCTTAAAAATCTTGGGTCTTGATGCCCGCGCACGACTGCACGGGGCCCTACAGAGAACACACTGCGCTCACACACTACGGCACAAATTAAGTCAAGTACTCATCAGTCATTCTATAATTTCTTTGGTCTGCTTATTCAGATTAAAACACCGAGACACAAAATGGTCAATTATAGCTGACCAGAATTAAGTTGGGTCTCTCGAGGCCACATTAGATCAAGGGGTCAACACCCTCAGTCTTCGTCTTCATCATCTTTGAACTTGGCAAACCCAGTACACTCCTCCATATCAATATGCTCAGCCAACCAA
The DNA here is from genome assembly GCA_030563065.1 of Petasospora veronae. Classification (NCBI taxonomy): domain Eukaryota; kingdom Fungi; phylum Ascomycota; class Saccharomycetes; order Phaffomycetales; family Wickerhamomycetaceae; genus Petasospora; species Petasospora veronae. The sequence continues at coordinate 388,177 of JAKUBA010000002.1, read as the reverse complement.
TCCGTGTTATTCTCAAACTCCTTGAAGCAACCAGCACATCTCCCGGAGCTCTCATTCCTGTCCGACTTTGCGACACCGATGGGATAGATAAAGTGAATACTCTTGAGATGTGCCTTGAACGTGTCCTTTCTCGAGAACTCACCATTCATATGGTGACACTTGGTATGCTTCGGGTTGAAGAAAGGACACTTGAAGTCCTTGACTGTATCGTGCTTTTTCATGTGGCGTGCCAAGTATGACTTGTTCTTGAAAGAGCGCTGGCAGAAGGGACACTTGTGGTAATTAGGCACCGGCTTCTTCACCTGAAACTCACGGTTTGGACCACGAGAGGGAAGTTCTGGCATCACTGGTGGAGAGTGGGACATTTGTAGCCCTGGGATGGTGGTTGTGGTGTAGTGGCGGTGAAACTTCTTGTGAGACTCAGAGTCTTGTGGAAGAGATGGAGGTAGTTGTTGTTGCTGCTGTCGTTGCTGGTTGTTCATCTCATTACGGATCTGGTGAGGAACCTCCTTCATAAAGAAGTCATCGACTTCGGAGGACATCTGTGGTTGTTGGTGCTGGTAGTTCATTCCGTCCAGTTGTTCTGTGCTCATAGACATGTTGTCACTGAAGACAGATGTTTGATAGCTTGACGTATCTCCAGAGTTCCTGTTTATTTGTGGTTGGAATATCATGTTTTGTGGGACCATCTGTGGCGGCATTGGCTGCTGTTGTTGGAGTTGGTGGGGGTATTGCTGATCAAACTGGTACGCATTCCTGTGTGGCGGTTCTGTGTGGTGTTCCTGAAAGACGAAGCCAGCGGGAAGTCCATTCATATCATTTTGTAGGAGCTGTTGTTGTTGATGCTGCTGCTGAATAGGGACTTGCTGGAGTGGATGAAGTTGTTGCTGATGATGATACTGTGGTGGTGCTGCAGAAGCGTAGACAATCTTCTGTCCTGGGTACGCCATTTGAGTTTGCATGTCTTCCTCGAGGATCTGGACAGATGGTCGTTTCCTTTCGTGAGTGCCTTTGTCTGGTAAGGGGGCAGGTGTTGCTCTTGAGCTTGAATCTTCGAGTGTTTCTCGATTGTTGATGAGCAGGCTATAGAAGACCGGATCGTCAAGCAAGCTTTGCATGATGGAGATTCAAAGAAGGGGTGAAATATGTGTCCTCTTGTGGGCGTGGGCCGCTGTATATATGTGATTTGATCGGGTTGAAGTGGTGGTATGTCGTATCTGCGGTGTGAGCAGAGGTATATGTCAGATGGGTCCCTGGGTCTCGACTTCGGATGTTGGTGACTGTGGGTATGCGTATGGATTGGAGAAGATCCACCCGAAAATGATTATTCTGATGCAGAAAGGGCAAATATGTCTGAAGCAACTGTTTGGCCAATACGTTCAGGCGCAGTTTGTGGGGGTTGGAGCGCAGACAAGGTGCCAATAGGAGGTATGCGGAGGCGATGCGGTGAGGTAATCGGGCCTGACCTGATGAGCAAAAAAGGGTGTTACCGGTGAAGTCGGGAGGAAGAGGAAGGAAGAGTAAGCACAGGGACACTGGGAGGAGCTTGAGACAAAGGAGCGTTTGTTATTTGTTCGTGCGTTGGAACGGAGCAGGTTTTCTTCTTCTAGCAGGTCTGTGTAAATTTGATAGCATAGTCGCGATCCAGTTGTGGCACGCACCAGAGGCTTTTAACTTTTAGCACAGGCTTTCCTCGGACCTCTTCACCTGTCAGATTCTATAAATGTCAAAGCCCGGGCGGAGATGTGGTTTGTAATACTGTGATTTGCCTGGAAAATAATGATGTGTTGATGCGTTTAGGGGCGACGTTTGGGGGTGCTACGTGCGCAGAGACACGCTCAGGAGTAAGCGACCAATCAAATTTTGGTGGTGGCCTGCTGGAGCCCATCCACGGCACCCTCGCTTATGGTTCGGTTCAACTGTGAGATTTGCCCTGAAGCATCTCCAAGCTTGTCGTCCTAGCGGCTATAAATAAATTGCGCTCCTGTTTGAGAAATGGCGATGGAGTCGGTTGGAAGCGGTAAGCGAGCCGCGAGCCGTTCTGTGTTCTGTATACCAATTAGGCTCATCGACCCTTAAACCTTTAGAAGAGGCATCATGGCACACTGTATTGGTGCCTCTTGCTACCCTTCAAGGCTCGTCAATGTTGAAATGACACGCTATCAGCTTACCATCCTCTCGGCAGTCTGTGCCCTGGGGCCTTTTAGCGACGCACACAGCGCCTGTGTGCGGACCGAGATTTCAGATCAAGACAAGGTAGAGTACCAACTGGAAGAGAACAATCAGCTGGCTCAGGGTGTTGCTGCATGTCAAGACTACATATCGGACGCCGGTGGCTATTTATGTGTACATATGGTGGCTCCACATGATGAGCTGTTCCATGAAATCCCGGCTCCTTCTAGAACGGTATCCAAAACTTCCACAGAACACCCGCTGTTTCGAGATCTGCAAGAGATCCCGCTATTGTCCTCATTCGCTAAGCCCTGGACAACAAACACATCACCTCCAAGGATCGCATGCGTTGCCCCGAATTGGTAAATATCCGGGAGAGAGAGAGGCCGAACCTATGGCAATCTTGCAGCACAAAGGTCCAACCCTTACGTCTCATGAACGTCCGATCCATAAGACAAACCCCGTCCACCCTGAAATCTACGCTGAAATAACTATCGATACTTTCGGTCGTACGTTTTTATAGAACTTGGCAATGAGGGGAGCAGAAACGCTCGTATCTGCAGCCGTTCCATCGAGACAGTCTTGATGGGTGACTTTGGTTTGCATAGACGCCGGCGTATACGCTGAATAGGATCATCCGATCACCGATAAATGACGTAGATATGTTCCTTGTAGTTATTAGGATCATGTTGAGCTATCAATAGTCGAATCAGCGCCTTTCTTAGCTCCCAAGTGCTGTTTATACAAGTGTGGGGAAGCAGCCCCTTGAATCCCCACCAGTTTTCGCATCACACCAGCCTCTCTTGGAGATTCACCGAAGTCAGCCGAGGTTCAGATAGCTAGTTGCACTTGTAAGTTGTCTGATTCTGGTGCAGGATTACTCCGTAGACTGTAACATTTAATCCGGGTGATCATACATTCCCTGAACGTCTTGATTCGGCCATTATAGCCGAGAATCAGCACCCTGGAATATCAGCAAGCTTCAAAGCCACGACTGTATATACTTATCACTTTATGACAACGTACATTTCAGGATATGCAAACATCGGACGATCAAGTCAATTCGTCAAGTCAACCACCACCAGGGGGTATAGAGAATCCCTCTCTTCAGCTATTCGTGTGAAATGAAATTAAAAGTTGACAGCACCTTGCAAGTCATCTGCATTGACAAAGTCAGCACCAATCTCGAGCAACTGTCTCCAGACATCATCCCTGTGTGTGACAGGCCAAGCTGGAGTATCCCAGACGCGCACCTTCAAGCCCTGCTCATGGGCAACGTCAACGGCCTTCCTCACTTTGTCCATCTCTTTGCGGTTCAATCCACCGCTGTATCTGTATGAGTTTGTGCCAGTGAGCATCCTGAGTGATGCAGATGCCATTATCGACATACCAGTGCTGAAGTCGAACTCATGAAGGTCCTCATCAATGATTCGCTGGATCGGGGCATCCACAAACATGGTACGCACCGTTTGATTGGCGATGCTGTCCACTGGGGCGGCACCAGAGACAATGAGTGTGATCGGGCCGTGTGTCCAGGTGTTTGTTGCCACGTCGTATGTGGTGAGGTACCCCTTCTTATGGAATCTTGCAAAGCTGCGCTCAATCAAGTCAAACACATCAGTTGGGTCGTTCTTGACATCAAGCACAAAGTAGAGCGTCTGACTTGGTTCCGAATCAAAGACACCCATTTTGGAAACACCATCGCCAACCAACACATCACCAGCATTGACAGAATCCAATAACGTCTCCAATGGATCCAAGTACATGTTTCGAAGCGTCTTGTACGAGGTGAGGGAACGCTTGTGGTGCCCGACAAAGAGTTCGCTCTCCCGGCCCATCAAGTGCCAGACATCGGCTTCAACAGATTGGCAGCCCAATGAAAGCGCCTCAAGCAAAGGGATACGTCTCCAGTAGTCATTGTGCGAATGAATAGGAAGGACTGGCACGCCTTTGTTCAATGTTTCCACAGTGAGTGGGCCCCGAAGCGCCCATCCGTGCTGGTCGTTGGCACCATGCGTGGCCGTCGCATAACTTGGAGCGTACCAGTTGCTGAAGGTGGCCATCAAGAAGTCGTTAACAAAGGTTGGATTGTGAGAGTAGTCCACAACCATCGTGGCCATGACAAAGGAAGCGACACCAAACACAACGGAGAGACCAGCGGTCCACTTCCAAATGAGGTTCCAGCGGGTGAGCTTCAGGACTTGGATGCGCTCAGCGGATGAGTCCAAGAAGGGATTCATGGTCGGTGGTTGTAGTAGTGTGTGTCAGTGGGCAAGTGTATCGGTGCTGTGAGTTGTTCGACAGTGAAAACCTTGCACGCTGCTGGTAGGGGAGGGCCTAGCACGAGTGGTCCACAGGCAGATAAGCGATGCAGATGTATGGCGCCACAGCGGAGAGAGGCGGAGATGAGTGGGAGGAGTAGTCAGAAAAGAACGGTTGAAGCTCTGGTGTGTTGACCTGGACTGTAAGAGACATGTGTCGGTGTTTCGAAAAGGCCGCCAGCTAGAAAGAGCGGAGTGCTTCCCTTTTAAAGATCCCCTAGAAGGAAGCGCTGTATCCCACATGCCACAAGCACAACGTGCGCAAGTCCAAAACGTGTTGCGCGCATAGAAGCAACCCGCAATTAGAGCCCTTAGTAAGCGGAAGCTTGAAGTGCTTCTCAAGACAGAGAGTTGAACCATTAGAGTGCAATGAGGATCCTCAGAAGAAATAGGCTATGTTTTCAACACAGTCATTCGCTGGGATGCGCCAATAGAGCAACGCAGTCAGGAGTCAAGACGAGATAGATCGCGCCCTATAATTACGGCCCGCATCCTGGCGCCCCCATGCGCCTTCCTTTCTTCCATCCTTCCATCCTAAGCCCGAACACCGATTCAGCCGGAGTAACCGTCCTCGAGGACCCCATACCTCATCTCCAACAGCCACACCTAAAGCTCAGGGTTCAATGACCTCCTACGGCCTTCAAGCGACTCAGAGTAAAGCAAGACGAATCGAGATACTGTGGCCACTGATTCATCTCTGCGAGTTCGCTATCAGTGTGTCCTACATCTAGCGGCACCATCGCTGTCGCCATTGGCCATTGGCAGCATCTAGATTTGGGCAACGTCGAGATTATATGGTCATAAAGTAAGGACAGTCATCACACTGCATCCTCGTTGGAATATCTTGATGAAATCAGATTCTGTGGCCAGGAACCAGCCCAAACAGAATAGACAAACAAGCACTGACAAGGCACGTAACAAACAGAACCCACACTGCTCTTCTCTTCAACAAGTTCTTCACGAACGGCTCCTCCAGGTTCTTCACAATGTGTTTTCTCTTCACGTTCTTGTGAATACTCAACTCAGGATTGTCACTGTAGCCCAGCATCACCATCAACGGGTCCAGCCTGTAGAGAAACGTCAACAGCAGATACACACCAAGGAAAAATGGAACGATTATCACAGCTCTGATTGCCTTTGGTTTGATATTTGTGAAAATCAGCGTGTAACTGACCCAAAACCCAACAAGAAGTAGGAATAGCCCGAGAACAAGACGAATCAAGCAGGACTTGTTGTTCAAGTTGTGCAGTGCATGCAACTGGAGGAAGTGTGAGAACGAGTCACGTTCCATTGCAGAGTAGACGTAGTTCTTGGCTTCCTCAAACACGTCTGGGTCATCACGGCCTTGCAGTTCAATGTCATGTCTAATCTTCCGTGTGATACGGTCTGGGATGATCAGACGCTTCGGAGAGTTTTCTTGAAAGTATGTGTTGAGGATGTTGCGTGATGATGACTTCAGGGTGGCTCGTGTAATGTTGCCGTTCTTGACATTGGCAATGTACTTCTCCAGCTGTTCAGGGATTATTCGGGTCGAGTTGCGATGGTCGTTGTTGAGATCTTTGGTTGATGAAAGGCGCTGGATATCACCGGCAAATACCTTCTGCGGAGTGTTGAGTGGGTCGTATATGTCTTTGAATGGTGAAACTGGTCTCTCCTCGTTGGACAGTGGTTCTTCTTCTGTTGGGGAGAAGATGTTGCTGATTCTTGGGTCTGATGTGTTGATGTACTCGTTACCTTGAAGGAGAGAACTCACCCTCTTGTTATCCTTGTCGTCCAATAAACCCTCATTCAAAAGTGCCTCAAGCAGCAGTGAGGAGCTCACAGAGTTTCTTGTCGCCTCAGCCTTGTCGTCACTCGAACTAGACTTGTGCTTTTCATCAGATGAAGACTTGTGTTTCTCACTCAGGATCAAACTCTCCCTCAAACCCCTCACATAATCCTTACACAACCTCAAATGTGTGATACAGTCAATCCAGAAGTCCAAGTAATCAACAGCGTTCTGGTAGTCCCTCATGAAGATGTAGAAGCTCCAAAGATCAACTGGGGCCTTGGTGCGTCGATTCAGCACCTCATAAAGCGTGGGCAGTCTGCCCAGTGGCTGATGTGTTACCTGTGGGCGCACATATGAGTGTACATCGTTTGCCTGGTCATCGTACTGAGTGTTGTACCTGTCGCCTTCCAGAAGGTTGTCAAAGGAATGTTGTGAGATGTTGTTGTCCTTGATAGTGAGACCCTTGAGGTTCGAGGAGGGCAAAAACGTCTGTCTTGTGGGCGATGATAACACCATAGTGGCACTGGCACGGGATCCAGAGGTGTGTAATGTACAAGGAAAGCAAACAACAGGGGATTTAACTCCAAACTGTGCTGCTTTTGAGGTTTTGAAGATCGCCCTTTGATCGTCCCAGATTTTTTAGCTTTTGCTGCCGCTTGGTATGTGCCATTCAGGTTCGCGACCACCTCTATTGTTTACATTCTGCCGGATTGGGTTAATTAATTACCCGCTGTTGTTGTTTGTTGTTGCCCACCTGGCCAAAAACAAGCTGAGTTCTGGGTTCGAGCCCCGGTCAAGGTAGTTGTAATTCGAGTTTTAACGTCAGGACACACAGCTTGTGCATTCCATCTCTCTTCAATTCTGTAAACATCATAACTCACAGTTTATCCACAAACAGCAAACCTGATGATGTAGCAAACGCAAACCACTTGCCAGCACTCTGGTTCTCGTTCCACGCCAGCGCAGCAACACTCACTTGATCCGGATACACATTCATGAACCCGGCGTTCTCATGAGCACCCGGTCCTTCCACAGTATTGTTCCTTATCAAGCGGTACTTGTTCTCAGTCTTTCCATACTGCAACTCGAACAATGTCAACACCTTGTGGGTGGCGAATGCAATCTTGTGAGCGTTGAGCAGACATCTTACCATGCTATTGATCTTCACGCGTCCATCAGCACCACCACTCAGCATCATAGGATGGATTGTGGACGTAGCAATCGTTTCAGTGGATCCATCATGCGATACCAACGTGGATGCCATCGACTCAGCGCGTACAGGGATTGCACGGACTGAGTTCACGTCTTCAACAAGGATAAACGAGTGGAGTTGTGGAGAGTAGCCCGTTGTTCTGCTGATATGCTTACTCTTACCTGTACGACTGACAGATGTTGTGAGGTCGTTCAAGGAGGCAATGGCGGTTGTACCATCAGAGCAGGATGAGTAGATGGCAATATCATCGAATGGAGATGTGGTGAGTGAGAGTGAGAAGATGTAGGATGTGTGAAGAGGGAAAAGGTAAGACGGAGTTGAGTCTGTTAATGTAAACTCCGCAATATGGCCAGTATGTGTTCCGCACACAATGATGTCTCCAGAAATGTCAAACGTACCGATGATGTGTTCTGGTAGATGGAACTCAACAGAAGCCTTGGTGATCTCGATCGAGTCAGACCCATCATCTGGGATTTTCAAGATTCGAACATTTCCATCATTGAAAACAGCAGTGAGTGCACCAAGCTCTGAAGACGACTTGATCCATTTCAAATTCCAGGAGTTTCCCCAATTGTGGAGGATGGTCTTGTGGAGATCGAGCTCTCCCGAGGAAGCATCGAGTTTGTAGATCTGGAAACAAGAAGGATAGCTGTTTCTGGACAGTAAACTGAATTTTGGCGATGTGGCTGTATCAGTGATGTTGGAAACTGCAATTATCAAGTAATGATCTGTTGATTCATCTGACTTTGGAAGCCACGCCATACCAGTAACAAGTAAGCCTGTGTTCAGCGTATGTAAGCTGTCTTTCACCGTTTGTGTTCCATGAGAGAGAACCTGAGCAGCATCGGAACCAAATTGAAATGTAACACCGTTCTTCTCCAATGGGAACGCGCGATTGAGATCAACCTTGGTGATAGTGTTGAACTCCACACTTGGCACATCTGCAAAGGGAACATCTGGTGGAGCACCGAGCAGCGACTCATCAAATTGGAAGATTGCATCCTCCCACTCCTTTCTGTACTTGACAAGTTCAATCAACTTCTTCTCGTTGCCTCCAAATATCCGGAAGAATTTGTGCTTGAGAGACGACAGTTTTCGACTCTTTGGATCTTTCTTCTCAGCGGTCTTGGATTCAGCTGGTTGTTTTGTCTTATTTGATGCTTTGGGGGTTGACTCCTTAGCCTTTGGCTTTCTGCCCCTCTTTTTCGGCTTGGCACCTTCGCCATCCATATCCATGTCAAGGTCACCATCGTTGTCAAGCTCAACATCAACCTCTGGTATATCCTCCTCGGAGGTGTCTAGGTCAGCGAGCTTGTCCATGTCAACATCAGCGTCCTTGTCGTCATCACCGGCGTTGTCATCGACGAATTGGCCATAGTCCACCTTCTTAGCAGAAGCTGCTCGTTTCGGTCTTGGAGGCATCTTGTCCTTTGTCCCTGAGGTGGTTTGTTGATGTCTCTGGACGTGTTTACGTGTTTACGTTCGATTCCCTGAAAGAGCACTCTTTTTCTAAGCCCGTGATGTGTGTCACGAACCGTGCCGACGGCCCGCGGCCCGGACTACCATCAAGGGCGGGACTCATGAACATGCTCAGTAGAAAGCACAAACTGTGAGTTTTGTCTGCTGAGTGCTCAACGGACGCTCCAAAACTGGCCCATACGCAACATGGGACAATCGGCAAGTGGTGAACAACAAGGATTCCAGCGGACAGTGGCCAATAACGAGCTGTCGTTCCTCTTTGCTCAACAATGTGCACGCGGGCTCAGGCCGATAGAGCTCATGTCTCTCAAGGCAAATCTGCAAAAGATTGGCAAGAGCCTCCAGACATCAAACACGACAGACGACGCAATTTCAGAGACGGAGTTTCAATCCGTCCTCTCACTTCCAGAGGACCAGCCGCATCTCCGCCACATCCTGTACACGATTGTCACATCCCTTGCGCAATTCCCGCTGTTGAGCCATCCAACTCAGCCACTCACCTCCCAGGGTCTCCTCAAGGCATTGACGCTGATATCGAAGGAAAGATGTGTCAAGACACTTGGTGGAAACTTTGAGTACACAAAACTCTTGTTCACTGCTATGTCCGCTCAGTTGTCTACCGTGACTAAGCCCCATTCGGAGGATACCCAGACTGTGGTATTTGAGAAGCCAGGAGTGATATCATGGTCCGAAGTACCCACAGTGAAGACATTTGATGACACAGACATCCACTCATTGAGTATACCTGCTGAAGATCTGATGGAATTGCTGGGATTTCTGCTGGCTGTCACACGACTCCAGCCGATTGAGTCATTGGTCAAGTACTCCACCAAACTCTCCAAACTGAATGAGTACAAGAGGCACACAATTCCAATACTCAAGGCCATGAAATCTGAGATCACCCTTCGAAACTTTTCAAAAGAGGCTGTCACATATTCACAATTCGCATCAGCTATTGAAACCGTGGCACCTCATATCCTGAACCCCCTGTCATCCCTTCTTGAGGTTCTCCTCTACAACACGGAGAATCAAATCACCGAGAAGCCCCTTGATGATTCCCACACCAGCCGACTTGTGGAAGAATTCTCTCTTGCCCAACTCGCAACATTCTTCGATCCCCAAATGGTTTACTCGAACATCCGGAAGCTTTATGTTGGACGTGACTCTGGGTTCTCAACACGCTCTTTTGAGTCCAAGGTGTTCAAGTGGAACGCTCCATCAATTCTCCTCCTCAGAGGCACCCGAATTACCAAGCATAGAGCTGCCACGAATCCAAGATATCGAAAATTTGAAGAACATTATCCACGGCTTCCATCTTCATCTCCAGCAGCCGCAAACTCCACTGATACTGACAACACAATCATCTACGCTGTCTATGTGGATCAACCTTGGAGAGTATCTAACAAGGAAACGTTCGGAGGCAGTCAGACTACAATCTTCCAGCTTTCTCCTGTTCAAAGAGTGTTTACAACTGCTCTGACGGCCAAGCATTTTGTCTACTTCAGTACCCTTGGTGGTGGAATTGGCATTGGCTCTCAGCTTCCGGTCATCAAGGGAAACCACGAACTGGTGCGATACAACCCTGGAAATGTCTCACTGACTGTTGATTCGTCTTTGGAGTTTGCTGTTTTCAGAAACCTGGGACTGGGTGGTGAGTTCAGATCTGTGACAGGGTACAGTGATGCTGATGCGTTTGAGGATCGCTTCCTACTGAGTGACGTCGAGGTCTGGGGATGTGGTGGCGAGAAGGAGCTGGAAGAGCAGAACAAGAGGTGGGAATGGGAGCAGACTGAGGCCAAGAGACGCCAGCAGATCAATCTCAAGAGTATGGGAGAAGATAAGGCGCTGCTGGAAATGGCTGGATTGATTGGCCAGCACCAGAGTGGTGGATCTATTTAACTATAGGCCAAATATGCATCAAATGTGTTCATTAGGTCTATCGTTCACTGTAGAGTCATTACTTCTTAGCACCACCAGTACGCTTTTTAAGAAGCTTCTTCTTGATATGCTTTTTCACCTTTGTCTTTCTCTTCTCACGGGCATCCTCCTTGGCTTGTTGCTTTCTCAGCTTCTTATCATCCTTGTCTTCATACTTCTTTCCAACAAGTGCCTTCTCTTTCTTGCGTTTGACACCAGTCTCTTCATCATCTTCATATTCTGACTCCTCATCTGACTCGTACTCTGAATCATCATTGTCGTCATCGTCTTCATCGTCCTCTTCGTCTTCATCCTTGACATCTTGGGTATCCTTGTTCAAACCAGTAAGGTCATTGATGGTATCGATCTCACCATCAGTAAATTTCTGGAAATCCCTCTCCTCCAAGTTGTTCAAAGACTTCATCAAATGTAAAGAACGGAACACATCGTCCTTCTTCAACTCCTCCTCGTCATCGCTTCTGAGCGGCATCTTATCAATGTACTCCAACCACTCCTCCTTGTCATCCCTCTCGAAGCCTAGCACATGTGGGCTCTCAATAACAAATCTGAAGATGACTCTCTCACTGATGACTGGAATTCCCATACGGGCAAAGAAGTCTGTGACGTTCTTGACATCCATACGCAGGAAGTCCAGAGCCATTGGATGCTCTGGCTCAACACTCTGTGACACATCAAAGATGTACAACTGGTCCTGGTGCACAATAGAATTGTACTCCGACAAATCAGCATGGACAAGACGACACTTTTGGTACATGAATCTGATTGCATAGATCATCTCGTGGTAGTAGTGCTTCACCTCCTCTGCGGACTCGAATGGGTGGTCTTTGAGCTTTGGAGATGGGAAGCCATCACCATTTGACAAGAACTCCATCACAAGCACGTGCGACTTCAAAGCAATTGGTTCTGGTGAGTTCATACCGGAGTTGTGAAGTCTCTTCAAGTTTCTGAACTCCTTCTCGGCCCACACTTTGATCATCTTACGTGGGTTGTGCTGGGAGCGTGCGTTTCTGAATCTGAACTCTCCAGAAACATATCTCTCTCTGTCCTTGAACACCAAAATGGACGTCTTGTACACTTTGACAGCGTACTCAACTCCAGTGTCTTCGTGTTGAGCGTGGTAGACGTTGGCCTCCTTACCGGTAGAAAGACAACCGTTGATCTTGGTGAAGACTGTCTTCTTCATGAGAGACAGAATGAATCTGATTGTACGTGGGTCGAGAACATTCTCCACGGTAGCACGGTCGGCCTTGTCTTTGTTGACACGCTGTCTTTTGAAGTTGAGCTCGTCGGTCTTGATCTTGTCGCTGAACTTGCTGAGAATCTTCTCCTTGTCAGCCATGGAGTTCTGCGTCACAGACTTTGGAGTACTGGTGGGGTTGGCAGCATCAAGAGTCTTCTGCGTAGGCACAAAGTCGTCATAGTCGTCCGACGAGTCACTGTCCGAGGAGTAGTTGATGTTGAGGTCGTCCAATCTCTCCAAAATGTCTTGTTCGGCCATCTTGAGTTGCTCACAGGGGTTCGGATTGTATGGAGAGAGCTCATCGCAGCGCAAATAAATTTTGCGGCTCTACCGTTTCCGCGCAGACACATCTTCAACAACGGGAAAACCTCCACTGATTCGAGACTTGATCCGAAGAGTAAACACACCACGCGCCACCTACTCATTTGCAAGAACGACACACTCAGACATGTCGTTTGTACAAAGTCTTCCGCTCCCTGAGGTAAGTTTCCTGTCCTTTCAGCATGCATTTAGGTGGGCTACAGGTCGCTTCCTCCAACCCCTATTTCCACCGTGTCTCCAGCTACTAACACAACCACCACAGCGCTTCTTCAATGCTCTCCCTCTATATGTCGGTGTTGAAGTTGTTCTTGCCACAGCTATCCTTAACAAGATGCATGGAATCTACGGAATTCTGTCTATCTTCACTGGCCACCCACTGGACTTTATGCAATGGGTGTACTACATCGTCTCCTTCATAATGGTTTACTACTACATGGTTGGTTTCACCACCGTACTGACACCACGTCCACTCAACCACGCTGCTATTGTGGTGATATACACAGTGGATACGCTGTTCAGTTTGTTCTTCATCCTTTACTTTGCATCAGAATGGCTGTGGAACGAAGACGAGACGGCGCCGCTCGTTCCGGGACAGGACTACTCCAAGAGTGCTTCCCAGCTTTACGAGTATGGCTGGATTTTCTTGACCACTGCTGGAGTCGAGGCTGCAAGAATCTACTTCAACCTCGTCATCTTCAGTTTCTACAAGAAGTTGTTGAAGTACAACAAGGATCTCGGCCTCTCTGTCATTGACAGTGATGTTGAACTCAACCTCAAGAGCCAGAACAAGCTCAAACAGCTCTTGTACAGATTCGAGGTCCACTGTCATAACTTCTTGAACTCCCTGTGATATCATTTACGGCATCTGCATCACATCTCTAAACAACATCTACTCTATACTCATGGCTCATGATCTAATACACCCATCACTCATTCACGTCGCTGTCACGTAGCTACATTCCTTTATGTTTGGACATTTATTGATATATTGCAATCGACATAAGATATATTAAAGCTCCCTGATCACAAGAAGAAATGGACATTAAAGGGGAGACAATGGATAATGTGAAAAGAAGTGGTAGATAATGCAATCGGCAGAATGCCATCCCGTCACACACGGGGGCTGGAGTAAGGGGGGATAAAAAAATAGTAGAATTCAACGTAGGCGTCATGAATCGGTTGGAAAGGGGGAGAGAACCATCACTGTGGAGGGCACTTAGGACTCGGTGATGAAAGTGGTCTCGACGTAACCGATAGAGGTCTCCTTGATATCACCGCACTCGATGGTCAAGTCGTTCCAAAACTGGTAGATGAATGGCTTGGTACCAGCAACACCACTGACAATGTTCTTGACAAACTGTGGAATCTCACTCATCACGTCAACACGCTCAATGAGTGTCAAGTCACCATACACCTTAGTCTCGATGGTCTTCTTGCCTTCGGCAACTTCGGCATCAGTGGCGGCTGGATCAACTCCATGGATGTCAAACTCAATGGCAGAAGGCTTTGGCCAGCCGACCTCCTCATCTGGCTCGATCTTCTGGTGCAAAGTGTCGTTGTTGATGGAAACGGAAACAATTCCAGTGTCATTAGCAACAAAAGCAACCGTCACCTTGGTGGAAGCGTAAGACTTTGGAGTGGTGAACTCCATGAGCACACACGAGAGAGACTTGGAGTGGAAGTTGAGGAAGTTCCAAGTGGCAGCAGCGTGGTGTGGCTTCATTCCTTGCAATGCCATGACAAACATGGAAAGACCGTTGATCTCAAACACAGTCTCAACGCCCGACTCAGCGTTCGTGGCCTTGATGGTACCAGTGACGGTGTTTCTAGGCCAGAACAAGTGTCTCATGGTTCCCCAAGGGTCCTCAAGGGATGGTCCATATACTGTTGTACCATCAGCACCAATCTTTGCAGCTGGAGCGAGCTTTGTGAATGTAAGGTCGACAATAGACTCTGGGTTCACCTTGGAGATCAAGCGGTACACGTCCTTGTCAGCGTCGAGCTCGATCTGCAAGTCACGAGCATAGAAGTTGTTACCCTTGATCATGAAGTCCTCGAGCTTGGTAGAGGTCCAGATCTGCTCCTTTGTCTTGGTGTTGTAGATCTTGAAGGTAAACTGGGCGGTGGTGTGGATGCCGACCACGTTGGAGTGGATCACCTGGGCGAAACCGAGGAGGCCCTTGTCAGCGTCTGTGAAGTAGAAGGTCTGGGTCTCAACGTTGGTGAAGGCGGGGGAGATCCAGTGGAAGTCCTCGCGTGTGGCCTCTGTGAAGGGCTGCTTGTCCTTGACGCTGGCGGTGATGGAATGGATGTGATCAGGACCGTACTCAGGCTCTGCGATACCGGTAACTGCGGAAAGACCGCTCTGAACCCATTTCAACATGATTGACTGTGTGTTTTGAAGATTGTAGAGTTAACCGCCTTGTACAAGTTGTGTTGATAGCGCGCTAAAGGGTAAAAGAGGTGATATGTTTGGGGGGCAACTAAGCAGACATAGGCCACAGGCCAGCCCGCCATCGCGCGGCACACACTGGGCGCGCAAACAGGGGCAAGGGCCCGCAAAAAAAAGCGACGTTGGGTAAAAACTTTATTAATATCCTAATAGGGAAACTCCCGCATTTGGCAGCTCGAGAAAAAATCACGCTGACGTAATCTGCATTTGTTCCCAATGCGGATGACT
Source organism: Petasospora veronae (assembly GCA_030563065.1). Lineage (NCBI taxonomy): Eukaryota > Fungi > Ascomycota > Saccharomycetes > Phaffomycetales > Wickerhamomycetaceae > Petasospora > Petasospora veronae. Next base: position 373,042 of record JAKUBA010000002.1, on the reverse strand, counting down.
TCCATTTTTGGTAGTTTGTGACCTTTTGCAGGCCTGGGCGCGTATGTTATCACGTGATGTCTGGCGGCCGCGTATGAGTGCATGATGAACCCCATTGCGGTGGGATTTCCAAGCCTAGAAGCTTGTCAGAGGTATAGCCGAGTGAGTGAGTGAGACGGGAGCCTGATAGCATTGGCTGAGGATGTGCGGGTGTCTCAAATTGGTGTCTCTGTTTTCTGGCCCTAGCACTTTGTAGGAGCACCGATTTCCGGCCGCCGCCGCCTCCCATGCAAATTATTAACTGAGCGCTATGCGGAGATCTCTCGCTTGGGGCTGTCACGAGCGGGCCATAAAGCACGGACGGTAGCGCAACGCCAGGACAAAGCTTTTCACTTGGACACTTTCCCCGCTAACGAAGTTCAACAAATACAAGAACGTCTCACATTGGCCCCTGTGCAGCCCCGTTATTACCTCTGCTTCTGGTCCCCGCTGTCAGTTTCTCTCTTTTCTGTACGCTATTGTTCTCTAGCCCCGTCAGGACGAAAGCGATTGATTTCCCGCTGATCGCTGCCGCTCCTTCCTCCCTCCTCTCACTCCCACTCCCCAGTCTCCAGCACTGTGAACCGCCATCTTCTGCCCTCACATCGCCAGAACTCAAATTGTGAACACCAAGACTACTCTCCTCTTCTCTGCCATCCATATCCACCCATACACCGACTATGAAGCAGCGACTGCTCCCAGCGGGCTCTCCCAATAGCGCAGCCGCCGCCCCAGCATTCGCCATGAGAGTCTCAAGTGACCTGCAACAACTGCTGAACCGTAACTCTCTCAGGCTCAAGCTTGTCGTCAAGGACGGTCGGTACTCTCTCAAGGCCGCTGGCCAGACATACGCCATGGACACACACCCAGACTTTTCGCCCACGGAGGTGTTCAAGCACCTGTCCATGTCTACGCTCAAGAGCATCGGTTCCCTGCAATCACGGCTTCAGATCAACACTCCCATCTCGTCTCCGGCTCCGTCTGAGAAGCTAGACATCAAAAGGGTCTCTTCGCCTTTGGCTTCACAGAGCCGCCCAGCTCGAACCGCCCGTGTCCACACCCTCGTTGCTTCTGGAACAAAGACCACCAATGTCACCAGACGAGTCATCCACCTGTTGGCACTTGGACCCGCCACAAAGGAAGTCATCCAGAAGAGGACAAGGCTCACAATGGCAGATGTGGAGTCTGTACTCAAGAGTGTCTCCAGAGTCTATGATCCAGGCGCAAAGGACCCGGTCATACCCTCCTACCCGCACATGAGCGCCTCCAACGAGACAAGCAAGGACACGGTCTACATCCTCAATTTCTCCAGCTACAAGGACCTCAAGCTCGGAGATTGGAAGTACAAGGAGAAGGAACTTGAAATCATCAAGCGCAACGCGTTGTTGGCCTTTGATCACTTGAACTACCCCTCTTCACATCCTGCGAGAAGCTCTCTAGCTAAGTTGGACAGTGCCACACAGGAGGTCAGCAGGAACCCACCATCGCCTACATCGCCACAGAAGAGCAACAACTCAGACACGTCTACAAGAGGCTCATCCACATCAGACCTTGGCCTGAAGAAATTGTCTCAGGCTCATGGCAAAAAGCAATCAGAGGAGTCCCCATCCTCATCCACAATCGCACCACCACCTCCGCCATCTACAGTACCAGCGCCAACAGCTACAGTCCATCTTCCAATCACACCCGCCTCTGACGATGACTCGACCTCGAGCTCAAGCTCCTCGTCCAACTCGAACAAGAAGAAGAAGCGCAAGAATGAAGACCAAGAATACCTCGCTGACCTCGCTGTCCGCTTCCAGGAGAAGTACAAAGAGTACGAGGCGCTTTACAAGGCGGTACAGATGGCCAAGCAGAGAGATGCTGCGGAGTTGAAGAAGTTGTTCGACATGCATCGAAAGTTGGAGAGTTGGAAGAAACAGCTTTGGAACAGTACCAGGAAGGGTTGAGAGGCATTGGCATGTCCCCAAGGGTCTCCCCTTCATCAAAATCGTCATCATCAAAATACGGCCCCACACACGCAACGATTCGATGCGTTCTACACTCCTTTGAACCATCGAGAAAATTATTAACACTTATGCGCGGGTTTCGCTTTGCTATATTAATACAACACATATCAGGTTTTCTTTTGATTGGCATTCTAGTATGTTGGAAGAGTTGGATCAAGCTTTGACCACTGGTGTAGACCGCCCTTGATGTCCTTGGTGTCCAGCGCAAATGTGTCATTCAAGAAGCGAGAGGCATACTGAGAGTCATTACCAAACCTGCAAATTGTATAGATCGGTTTGGATGTATCAACTTGGAGCTCTGATATGTCTTTCATCCGCTGGATCTTGTCCCATGGAATGTTGATTGAGTGCGGAAGGTGTACCACTGCGTAGTGCTCCGGTGGTCTGACGTCAATGAGTATGTGGTCAGCAGGTAATGTGTTGTACTCTTCAATGGAGAGTCTGAATGCCGGAGATAGCACATCATAGTTAACAACACCACAGAACTCAGCGTAGTTGATTCCTGTTCTGATGTCGTCCCTGGTGATTGTGCCTCCACATGACAGGCAGTCCTTCTTGCGGCCTCTCATCTTGAATGTGCGGATGGTCTGCTGTTCGTAACCGGAGTACATTGACAAGAATGGCTTGAAGTTTGCAGTTGTGTATGATCCTGTGATGACTTTAATAGCTTCCAAAGCCATTGTGACACCCATCAGTCCGATCACTGGACCAATCACACCGCCATCCTTACAACTCGTCACGCTGTTTGGAGGTGGAGGCTTCGGATAGAAGCATCTGTAGCACGGACCAACATTCTCAAAGTTGAGAACTGATAGTTGTCCTTCTGTCTTGAGTCCAGATCCAGAAACCACAGTTTTTCCCATGACAACAGCGACATCTGAAATCAGATACCTCGAAGCTGGTGAGTCCGTGCAGTCCAGCACCAAGTCGTAGTCTTCAAAGAGTTCAAACGCATTCACGGTGTTCAAATGTTCCTCGTACGTCCTCACTTTAACATTCGGGTTCAGCCTTTCAATGAATCTCCTGGCACTCTCAACCTTGAACAGCCCAACCGTCGTTGTGTTGTGCATAACCTGTCTATGCAAATTCGAGATGTCAACGAGATCGCCATCGACAATCCCCAGTGAACCAACTCCGGCACCGGCAAGGTACATCAGTGCTGGACAACCGAGTCCTCCTGCTCCAATAACAAGTACTCGAGAGTTCTTCAACTTGATCTGTCCGGAGAAGCCGACTTGTGGCACGATCATCTGGCGACCATAGCGCTGGTACTCATCGAGCGTGAGGCCGTTGATGGTTGGTGATGTTGTGGGCTGGGTCAATTGTAGTTGTTCTTTCAGGGATGCATTCTCAAGCCGTAGTCGTTCAAGCTCTGTTTGGATGTCTTCTCGTGACATATCGAGTCCTTGCTAGATGCTGGTGCTTGATGTTGTTGAAGCCGGTGAAGCTCAAAAATGTGTCAATTTTGTTCAGCCTCTAGTTCCTAGGATTTCCAGTCCCGGTCTCAGTCCGCGAGGTCTCGAGACTCATGAGGGACTAGAATGAAGACAAGACTCCGAACATTACAAGCGCCAGCGATTACACACGTGTGTGCTGTAAAACTCTTGATATATCATGAAAGTGTAGATATGGAGTGAATATCGGCCTGTATGGTGCTTGAAAGCTTGAAAGTTGAGCTATGGGCCTCATCCCGATCTGAATAGCAACTGAACTGCCATAGAACAACTATAAGCGAGCTTCTAAAACGATCATGCGCACGGCCTAAAAAATCGTCTCGAGTGTCATCCCTATCGTTGAATTCAACCCTAGAGTATGAAGTGTCCATTTAAACAACCTTTTGCTTGATGAAGAAGTTCTTCAAGTACTGCAGCTGGAGAAGGCAAACACCAGCCAAAACAACGAGTTGAACCAACGAGAACTTGACCACCTTGTTGTTCGTGACCTCACTGAGGTCTCTGAAGAGAATCTCCCGCTCTCTGATGAGCTTCTGCTCCCTAACAATCTCCTGCAGCCTGTTGCTCATCTCCTTGACCTTGTTGGTCACCAAAGAGATTGTGTCTCTCTTCTGGGAATCGATGATCTCGTTACCTGCCTGGACAATGTCGAAGTAGACACGCACCAACGCCTTCTTGTCTGTGTGGGTGGGCGTAATGCAGAAGCGATGTTCGCCAGACTCCAATGCTGAGAAGGCAAACTCTCCGATAGACGGACTCTTCTGGTTCACCACTGTGTGGTCGTTGTCAAACGTCTCGGACACGACTAACGTGAGTCCCAACTCTGGCACCTTCTCGAACTTGGACTCTCTTCCACCAGTGGAGAGAGATGCATCAAACTTGCCAACCACAAGAGAGTTCTTGGATACCTCTTCATAGAAGCATCGTGTCTGTCCTGGCGATGCGTAGAAGTGGACGGCTTGTACCAGGCCCAAGAATGCAAAGAGGAAGAAGGTTGTCTTCATTGTGTTGGTGGTGCGAATGGGCGTCGGATTGTGATTGTGAGCGGAGTACCTGGTAGTTCTTGTGGGCAGATGCGAGGAGGAAGAAGAGTACGATCAAACGATCACAGAGAGAGTATGAGCTGTAAGAACTAAATTTGAAGACTTCCACAAGAGATGCGCTGGATCAGCTTTTTTCAACACGACGCGTTTCGGTTCGCGTTACGCATCGGCCACAAAGTCAGCTGCCAAGCACTCGGAGTTCCCGATGCGCGTTTTGGACCTGTTAATCTACTTCAATTGGTTAATATACGCGTTCATTCCATTCTTTAGACCTTGGTCTCACTCCTGTCCAACTTTCAGCTCGCTCAGACCTTCCTGGACGCTATCAATCGTGTACTTCTCGTAAAGTGCAATCCGCTGCTCTGCGCGAACTGTACGCGGCCTCAATCTCTGTGTTGACCATTCTTCGTCAACATCTTCAGAACCGATGATAAGATCTGTCTTGGCTTCGTCTGTCTCAGCAGCAGCGTATAGTTCTCGGAACTTGGCCAATACATCCCGCTCCAGTGCAGTGAAGGCGTAGACCGTGGATGTGCCCTTGCCAGAATCCATCTCATGTAAAGCACTGTCAAGCGTAGCAACCCTCGTCTCAGCATACACATTGAAGAACGACAGCAACTCGAGCATCAACTGGTCAACTTCCTCATCCGGTATGTTCTCCACGATCTCCATCAGGTTCACGTCGTCTTCAACATACACACAGGTGTATGGAAGGACATCATACCCACTGATGACATCATTCTCATCTCCTTCCTCGAGATCGAGAAGCTCGGAAACATACTCATCATCCTGGAGCTCACTATAGTATTTCACAATAGCCAGTGCAGCTTCTCTGTTGTACGTCAAGCCTTTCACGAACCCAAACACAATGAAGTTTTCATCCAAGTTCATCTTCACATCCTTGAGCTCCCCCTTAGTATCGAATCCTAGCACAAACTGAATGTTTGGCTGAACATGTAACCATTTCAATACCAACCCCAGATTGTGCTGATATTTGACACCTCTGGCCTCTGATTCAACAATGTATGTCTTCAAGAATTCCCTGTCAATAGGAATCTCCAGCAACGGCTGAACAGTATGGCTTCTTGGTATGAACCCATATGCATGAGCAAACTTGAGGGTGTCTTCATAGTCAGAATATCTGATGAACACTTCCACTTCTTCAACGCCACTGTCAAGAAGTGCCGTCACCTTCTCATTCATGAGACGGAGTAGAACAGCTCCTGTACTTGGGTCAACGTCAAAGAATGCGTTCATCTTGTCATTGCTGTGGTTCACAAAATCAATCAGTGGTACAATTGTGGATGAAACGGAGAACCCATATGCTTGTTCGCCTTCAAATGACTGCTCATCCCGCACGGAAATGGTAGATTGGTTCGAGACAGCATCGTCATCTCGTGTATCTGTTGTGTCATTCTGGTCCCGATCGCTCTCTCCCTGTGTATTCGCCTGTGGTTCAATGCGTTCTGGGATCTCAAGAAGTCTTGAAATGACTGAAAGTTCGATTCGAAGAAGAAGCTCGTCGTTGACGAAGGACTTATAGTCAACGCCCAAGTCGAATGCGTCCAGAGCTGTATACACAGCGTCGTACTTGAGTCGTTCAATCCGTTGACGGTAGTCTCTCACATTGAACTTGTGCACATCCAAGAACTTCTGAAAGTACTGATCAACACTCAAAGCCGTAACATCCGTCAGTTCCAGCAGTTCCCAAATTTTGTCAAGTCTTGCAAATGGCGACTCGTTGAGTATTGAATGCTTCGCGTCCTTCTCAACCAGAAGCTTCCTCACTTTCATTAGGATCACGAGAACCTGGATCTGGCCGACGAGAATGTTGGTCTCACTGACTCCTCCTCTGACGTAGGGGTCAACCTGACTCTCAAACGTAGCCGAGAATGCCGCCATGAACTTGACCACGACATCGCTCTGCTTCAGAAAGATCCCATCAGACTCCCTGTCAAACGCCTGTTGTGGTTGCAGCAAGGTCTCTGAAAAGCTGTCAAGACTGACTGTGAGTGGCTTCGGTACTCTCATCACTTCAAGGTTCTCATTGTTGTTGAGCTTTGTCTTGTCTAGGTCTCCCAGAGATAAAAACACACCCGTTCCTCCAAGCGCTGAATCCTTCACAGTGAGCAGTGGAGAGATTACGCTCCCTTGTTCAAAAGCCCACGTAAGAAATGCATCTCTAAACTGGTGTGAGAGGCCCATATTGTCTGCTGATGCTGTGGATTTGGTGGACTGTGGGGGATGAAGAGGATAAATGTGAGGTCAAGCCTGGGAACAAAGATCTCGGAGGTGTTTGCCGAAGTAAACCATCGCGCTTCCCGATACCTCAGGCACCGCCCGCAATCACTGTTTCTTAATACTTAATATCGTCTACATTCAAGCTCTGATAATGACAATTTACTTTATGAATTCATACCACATGCCACATGGACCCTACTTTCTGCCAGCCTTGGCTTTTCTCTTGATCTTTTGAGCCAACGACTTGACATCATCACCAGCTGGTGCAACCTCATCGTGCTTTCTCTTCTTCTGATCAGCCTTCTTCTTGCTGTCCTTGCTCTGGTCACGACGTTTGTTTCTCTCCTCCATGATCTTCTTCATAGCACTCGTCTTCTGGAACTCAGGCTGTGTTGGGTCAATGGCGAAGTCGTGCTCAGTGAACACCTCGGCGAATCTCGAGTCGTCCAAGTCAACCTTGAAGTCATCCTCAACAATTTTCTTGCTATCTCTGAACTTGGACTTCTTTCCCTTCTCCTTCTCAGAACGAACAAGCTCCTTGAGTGTGAAATGTCCCTTGTCGTCATTGTCCATCGTAAGAAGCTCCAACTCAGCTTTACTCTTCTCGTCAATTTGAGACTTCTTGCCGTTCTTGCCCTTTGATTCCTTCTTGGCTGTCTTCTTTTCCTCGATCGCCTGCTTCTTCATCTCCTTGAGCTTGTCCTTTCTGGATTTACGGCGTTCCTTGGCCTTTCTCTTGAGTTTGTCGATTGTGCTCTCATCTTCATCCTCCTTAGCCTCAACGGCGCCTTCTGGCATGCCTGGGGTGAAGGAGATCTCAATCCCAGTTCCGTCATCCTCCTCATCGTCTGCCGTTGCACCAAAGATATCCTTCTTTCCGATCTTTGAACTCAAACCAGCGAGGTTCTTGTACTTGTTCTTCAAATCCTCGGTCTTCTGTGCTGTTTCGTCGTCATCAGAGTCAGAGTTGTCCGAAGCAAGGTATGCCTTGAAGTCCATGTCATCCAATTCTCTCTGAGAGAAAGACTTTGAGCTGAGTTTCACACGGTCAGCAGGTGTCTCGTCCCATGTCAACTTCACCTTGGAGTGCTGGAGTGCGTCGGTCACAAATGTCTCTGGCTTGTAGTTTGATGGGATCTTGTTGCATGTATCTCTTGGTTCGTCATCATCAAAGTCCATCTCGTCTGGAATGAATCTGAGATCAAAGAAGTTGGCAGTGGACTCGTACTCTGTACCATCGACGTTGTCGTAGATGGCCTTTGCCGTCTGGATGGAGTCACACGTTACCACGGCGTAGTAGTATCTGAGTCTTTGCAACTGGTAACGACGCAAGGACTTTGAGTCATAGTCTTCCTTTCCATCGCCTTCTTCAATGATATCCTTGATGTCAATCTCACGGTCAGAGTCGGAGTCAGAATCAGACTCTTCCTTCTTCTTACTTTTGAATAGGTCCCTTGGTGGTCCCTCAATCTCTTCCCTCTGCATTCTCTCCTTACCAAACTCCGATGGGTAGATGGCGACGGACTCAATGAGTCCACTTGTTGGAACGAAACTCTGAAATGTGGCAAAGAGGTCAATGGACTTGACGTGGTCCCAGTCCAAGTTGACAACAGCAAATCTGCGAGCTGGGTCTCCTTGCTCTGGCTTAGACTCTTCAAGTTCGATCTCGGACTCCTCTCCAGACTCTTCTTCAGACTCTTCGTCAGAGGATGACTCCTCATCTGATGATGACTCGTAGTCTGAAGCAACAACATTTCCACGAGCACGGTCAAGGACGGCGGTAGCCTGATCCTCCTCTTCCTTATCGCTCTCACTGTCGGCTTCCTGGTCTTCTTCAGATTCTTCGCTTTCATCCTCGCTTTCATCTTCACTTCCCTTTTCCTTCTCAAAGTAGGTGTCAAAGTCCTTGTCATCCTTCTGTGTTGCCTTTCTTCCGTACTTATCAACTCTAGCCTTGGACTTCTTCATGACCAAGTCAGCTTTGGAGAAACGATCATCAACCTTGACCTTGAAGTCTTTTCTCTTTGGCATGCGGAAACGTGGGTCCGAATGGACCGACTTGAAACGGTCATCCGATGTAATTGGCTTCTTGTCCTGTGCCATTTTGATGGTAGTTGTGTAGGATTTTAAGAAGAAATCAAAGACGAGAGAGCACTTCAGATTGTGGCACACCAAGTACCAAAATTTTCAAAGCGGAGATGAGGAGTGCGCAAACCAATAAATTACATAAGCATAAGGCTATTGATTATATAAGAGTGTGTATTATGCCCTGCTCTTCCAGTAAACCATACTAGATCTGAAAAGTTTCGTTGATGGCAGATGGGCGGTCTATAATTTACATGGTCTCAGTTGAAAGACAGAAGTGCGCTCTCAAGGTCAGCAATAAGGTCTTCAGCGTCTTCACCACCGATGGAGACTCTGAGGAGGGTCTGGTTGACGTATGGATCGGTAATAGCTCTCCACTCAATCAATGACTCCAATCCACCGAGAGAAGTGGCATGATGGAAGTATTTCAGACGGGATGGAAGGTTCTTGGCCGTGTCCTTGCTGTCAACCGTGAAGGAAAACACTGGACCATAGCCGTTAGGAAGCTGTTCCCTGACGAATGGTTCAGTTTGGAGGGAAGAGTGATATAGCTCTTTCAAGACTTTGAATCTGTGCTTGTTGTCTCTCAAGAAAGTAACCACCTTGAGGACATTGTCAGACTGCTTCTTGATTCTCAGGTCGTACGATCTCAACGATCTCAAGAGCAGGTATGCCTCGAGGTTGGCAATATTGGTTCCCAGGTAGATTCTGTCCTCGATCAGCTGCTTCTTGACAGCACGGTCCTTGATAGTCACAACACCAGCCAAAAGATCGGAGTGTCCACCAAAGTACTTCGTGGCTGAGTGCATGATGATATCAGCACCAAACTTGTATGGGTCCTGAAGAGGAGGTGGTGCAAACGTGGCATCAACGGAAAGAAGTGCTCCTTTGGCATGTGCTTTCTCAGCAAACCACTTGATGTCCTTGGAGAGTCCTTCTGGGTTGACTGGTGTCTCGATGTGAATGAGATCGCCTGGCTGGAGCTTGTCAAGGTCTTCCTCAGAGTAGGATAGCTGCTTCAGGCCGAAGTTTCTGGTGTGGATGTCAATGATCTTTCTCACTCCATGGTAACATGGTCCAATTGCAATCTGCTTTGGGTTAAAGTGAGTTATGATTCCGTAGAAAGCTCCCAGACCAGATGAGTAGACGACTGAAGGGCCCCCAAGGATCTGTTCAAAAACCTCTTCAAGCTTGACGGAGTTAGGATGGGCCAATCTGGAGTAGATGAACTCGTCCTCCGGATAACCATCCGGGAGGTCTGCAACAGCGTTCAGAAGACCTGGGTCCTCTGGATATTTGAAGGTCGTAGAGACGTTAATAGGGGCGACTGCTTGAGTGTTAGAAGGTATTGAAGGGGGAGGACTCTGGGGTAGAACAACCACTCACCAACATCGGAGACTCTGCTCTTGGAGTCGTCGGCGTGGATCAGCTTTGTTGCGAGACCGGTCATGGTTTGATTGGAGGATCTGATGGTTAGCAGGGAATGTGTGGCGAGAAGGAAGAACGAACTGGCTCCCCATAATTATTCCAAGCCGTTCAATGTGGATTGTGGCCAATCGCCTAACATAATGATTTCGTAGGCGCACGTGATCCATCTTACGTAATCACCCTAAATTCGCGATGCATCGAGCGTGTTTTGGAAGAGAAAGCGGAGTGGGTCTTCTTTGCAGTGGTAAACAAGCGGAGCCACCACACAAACTCATGTCCAGCAAGTCCTGGGAAGAGCCAGAAGGTCTACTTTCTGTGGGAGACCAACGTCAAACTGAGATTGTCCTGGATCACGCCCTCGGGAAGTCGAGCAACGTGACCACTCCAGAAGCTGAAGGGAACGTCTCCAAGACTGCCTCTTTCGCGTCCTCTCCGGCTGTTGTTACTGCACCTCTCAAAACCATTACACCCTTTACCCCAGTCAAGGCGTCTTCAATGTTTTCTCTTGAGGATGACTTCTTCTCCATGAGTCATGCTCCAATCCCAGTGGAACCAAAGAAGAAGAAGAAGAAGACGAAGAAGAAGCTCAAGAGAGAACCGAGCGCAACCACTGGTGAGTCTTCCAAGTCACGCTCACTGTCGAGGGAGCCCACAGTGTCTGCTTCTGCCTCGATTCCAGTGGATACCAATACCGATATCAAAGAGCACGAAGTCGTTGTGCTGACAGACGATGATGACCTGCCTGTGCACCCGAAAAGAAGACTGACACCGCCGCCCTTTGATGAGCAGGAGTTCAAGAGAGCTTTTTTGGAGCAAGCACGCGCAAGGTACGCGTCCACCGCCCCAAGAACCATGGATGATCTTGAAGATTACGACGACTTGGAGATTTCGAGCAGGTTGAAGTCTATTCAGAGATTGTCTGCCAATATCGCTGCTAACCCACTGCTGCAGGTCACCAAAACTACTGAAAGGACCTTGGCGACGCAGTCCAATCCAAGAGTGTACTTTATTGTAATGAGATCATTCTTGCCAGGAAGTGAAGGCAAAATGATCGAACTCAATGTCAAAGGTAACAAGAGTTTCGGAAGTGTGCTGAAGAAGGTGCTCAGATACTTGTTGGAAGGAGAAGTGATTGCTGAGCACCTCCAGCCGATATACACCCCTGAGTTTGTGATACTCTACTGGAACAACATGAAGGTGACCGATTTCATGAGAGTGGACACTTTGAATCTGCCCGAACCAGAAGACGGAACAGCGACGGTCTTGAATATGGGTCTCTATACTCATGCACAGCTTAAACAGATTGAGGAGCAAGAGCGTCACCAAAGACAACAGAGACAGATCGAACTTGACAGAGAGAAGGAACTCGACAAGCTGGCTGCCGAAGCAGCAGCCAGATCCAATGAGACAGAGTCTCAGAACGATGACTACAAGTTCGAAGATGTGGACAGGGAGATTGGTATTCGTGATGCTGCTAGGGGCTCTACTGCTCCATCGTCAGCAGGTAACAAGGATGAACCAGAAGAGGAGGATGACGGAGAGGGATATTTCAAGATTGGACTCAAGGGAGACGACAACAAGAAGGTTGTTGTGCGTGTGAATGCTGATACTCCAGTGATAAAGCTTGTGAGTTATTATCTTAAGCAGAAGAAGCTGCCAGAGACCACAAAGGTGCGGTTGGTGTTCGATGACGAGGACATTCCGCTTGATGCTACTGTGGGAGACACCGAACTGGACGAGGACTTCACGGTGGAGGTGTACCTGGTGTAAGGATGTGTAATGACTAATGAACGACCTTGTGAAAGTGGATTGTGTAATCAGGGGAGGTACGGATGTTGCCCGTACCGTGCTAACTAAACGCGAGCGCGTTCAAGGACAAAGCGAAAGAAGAGCCCTCCGATCAACGCGTATTATCTCTTCAACACCGGCGCTTCACACCAACAGACGACTTACGCTGCCTAAACGACGTCTCAGTGCAACTTTGAGTGGAGAACTGGGCGTCTGCGCATTTTCTCGTCTGCAAACCCCGCTGTTTCAGGATGTCACGTCGCGTGCAAGAGAAACGACGGGCACATGATCTTACATGGATCGAGCTTGCACATCTGGACGACTTCATCACCTTCAACTTCCTTGACAACACACACTACTGGATCAGATCTCGCAAGGTTGACACTGAAGTTGAGTCCATCCCAGTCATCAACCCTTCCGTCGTGCTACGGCTCCTCAAGAAGTATGTGATCGATGCTAAGACACCCAACCCCAAGAAGGTCGTGGCCAAGTTTACCACAGAGAACATCACTCGCAACTTCGTGAAAAAACACCTCAAAGACCCGACCAACACGATTGGTTTCGAGCGACTTCTGTTGAGATATGTTGAGTCATTCCTCCCCAACTGCGGCTTTGAGTTCTCTGTGACTGACCGCTTCATGAGTAAGGTTGGGAATCCAGAGAGTTGTGTTGTTGCCAGACGTGCGTTTGAGAGAGGCCAAGACATCCCATATTTGACTGGCTCCCTTGCATTGCTCACACCTGAGGAGGAAGACCGATTGAAAGCAGATCTCAGTATCATCACAGTCTCGAGTTTGGGAGGCTCCTGTTTGATGCTTGGTCCTTGCCGGTTTGTCAACCACAACTGTGACCCGAACGCAAAGATCGCGCGTTCAAGCACAGGTACCAAGGTTGTGGCTATCAGAAGAATTCTTCCCGGTGAAGAGATCACTGTGATGTATTCCGATACCTACTTTGGTGACAGAAACATGCACTGCTTGTGTCAAACCTGTGAGATGGCCGGCAAGGGTGCATATGACCTCAACCGGATTCCAAAAGGCGTACCCATCATTGAAGTTTCGAGTGATGAAGACGAAGAAGACGATGCTGATGAAGAGGGAAATGTTATGCAATTAGAAGATGTGGTCGAAGAGGACGACGAAGACGATGATGAAGAAGACGACGATAATGAGAGTGACGACGCCGATATTGATGGCTCTGACAGTGATAGCGGTGCTTCTCCCAGTGATGACCAACGAAAACGGAGAAATGTCCCAACTTTCAACGGGCTCTCTCAGGTAGAGGCTCGTGTCAACGCAAATCTCAAAAACTTGGAGATGAAATTGGCAACCGACTGTTTGAAACCTCTTGAAGATGGCAAAAGGGTTGGAGGAAGAACACTCAGACATCGAAATGCCGTGTCAAGGAGAGGCAGAGAAGATGTCACTATGCTTGGTATCTGTGAACGAGATCTGTCTATTGACTCTCTTGCACTTATGACGACTCCAGTACATCCTGATGTTGCTAAAAGACGGTCCAAGATTCGCACACTTCACAAACTCTACATGGCATCGTTATATGCCCCCATCAGGACGGCGTTCAATGATATTTATGACTGCTTGAATTGTGGTGTCTACTTCGAGGTTACTCATGATCATCCTTACAAGGAGTACTGCCAGAGATGTGCTCGTCACCAGCACCTTTACGAGTTGGCCTGGCCAGATACCGTTCCTGACCCTGAGAGTGTTTCACTTTCTTTGAAGACATCCGTTAATCGTGCATCGATTGGTGAGTTGATTGAGAAGTTTGGACAAGACGCATGGGGAAAGACACTTCGTGTGCTTCAAGTGAACATTCCAAGTGCTCAAACAACAAGAGCAAGTACCCCAGCCAGGAACGCATCCAGTACGGGGGACATTTTTGATGAATTTACCACAGATGATGAAGACTACGAAGAATTCCTTCCTTCGTCATTCACTCGAAGCTCGCCAATTCCTCCACGAGCTCAACTGTCAAACACAAAAGGAAGAAGATCAAAAGCCTCCACAAGTTCACTCCGCGGCCTTCCACCCAAACTTCCATCGATTCTCCAGCCAATTCCTTCAGGGTCTACTTTGACTCCAAGCTCGGCCAAGAGACCGGCTCTACAAAGGAACAGAACGTCTGCCTCCAGAACTCTGACAAATCCCGAGTCATCCACATCGAGAGTCCGCCAGACCAACAAGAACAAGAGAAGAAAGACAACAGGTTCTGCCAGTGGCTCGATGCTCAACACAGCTGATGGTAGCTTTGAGATCGCCAAGATCGTCCATATCGCTGGCTTGAGATCTGGATCGGGCCCAGTGACTTTGTACAAGTCATCTGAGAATGTATTGATGAATAACCCGAATGAACCTCTTGAGTGTTCCGATGATGACGACGATGATGACAATGATGAAATGAGTGATTTTGATGACAGGGAGATTGAAGGGGATGATCATGGTGTGGGGTTTGATGATGACGACGACGGTGGTACCGTTTTGATCAGTTCGATGCCTACAAAGAATGAGGCTGAAGATACAACTCTGGAAGATGAAGATCCTCCAACAAAACAGGAGATGATTGATTCTACACCAAAGCTGAAGCAATTTGACCCATCTTCTCGTGAACCAACGTCATCTCCTAAACGTCCGAGACGCTCCGTTGAGCATCTGCAGTCTTCTATAACTGAGCTCACTGAGGATCCAATTGTTACAAGTCTTGGTCCCCTGGCTTCTTCCACGCAGGCTGATGCCTATACCAACCCCAAGTCACCATCCGCATTGATGGAGAAGATCAAGGAAGACATCATTGGCTCATCTCCGTCTAAGAACACAAAGATCAAGGTCGCCTTTGCGGAGAAGGAGTCTTCCCGGTCTACAACTAGATCAAGGGCCAAAGATCTGGAGGTGAATGTCAATGTCAAGGCCCGTGCTGTTGATGAGAATGGTGTTGTCACTGTCCAAAGCGTGGCTGAGAGTCAACAATTTACCTCGGCCGATTCCTCTATCCAACTTCTTTCCTGCTACGACATAGAGAAGCCACAAACTGTGGGCTATCTGCTCAATGGAGGTTCTTCTGGCAGCACGCGCAAGTCCACATCCGCAGTGGTACTACTGGACAGTGATGACGGTGACGCATCTGATGACCCGAAGGAGATCTTCTGGTTACCTTCCCGGAGAAGTAACAAGTCTTCACACAGACCAGCAGCCCCACTAAGCAAAAAGATGCTTGACCAAGCTGTTAAGAGAGGTGAGGAGATTTGGAACCGGAAGTCTAAGGTACTCTCAAAAAAGGCGCACATCGGTACTGGTGTCTCGGATGAGCCGATTGTCATCGACTCTGATGACTCCGATTCTGAGATTGAGATTGTGGATCTTGAGGCATCTGATTTCAGTTCCTGATGCATGAAATGACTGTTTAATTATAAGTAGAGATATATTATTCACGAGACAAATTTACTGTACGATCTGGTGGTGTAAGTATACCAAGCTCAGGTGTATACGACTCTACGATCATGTATCGAAATGAACTTGATTGAAAGACACACAACTGTCCACGCACTAGTCTATCAATGTGCTGGTTCCCGTGGCGTGTTCCTTTCTAGCTGCTCTGATTGTCAGCCACAACAACAATGACAGGGTTGCCTCTTACAATCCCTTTCCATAGTTACCACTCTCAAAGAAAGCAAAGATGATCTCGACAATCTTCTCGAGAGCAACCAGCCACTCGTTGAGCTGAGCAACAACCTTTTCCTGGTCCTCACCCAACTTGATGAAGAAGTCCTTTCTGTATGGGCAAGCCTTCATGGCGAGCTTGAAGACTGGCTTGATAACGAAACTGTGGTGCTTCGACAAGGTCTTGCTGTAAGCATCGGTGAATGCTTTGCTGAGCTCAAACTCTGGGTGGTCAACAGTCTCTCTCATAGCCTGGGCAGTGAACTGCAAACCACGGGACAACCACAACAGACCCTGAGTGGCCTTGGTTGCCTTCTCGGCTTTCTCGTTGAGGACGAGGTCCTGGAGGGTGGCAGACTTCTCTGGGGAAGCAAGAAGTCTGGTGCGGAGCTTAACCACGTTACCAGACAAATCATTCTGGACAACAGTGAATGCAGAGGAGCCCAAGAGGTCTGTAGAGGCTGGTTAGTACATGCGGAGGATGAGGGGCTGTGTGTTGACGCGAACAACATACCGAAGAGCTTGATGAGGGCCTCAGAAGCTTCGATGAACTCGGAGGTGGAGATCTTGCCGTCGGTGACAGGAACCTCAGTGAAAGACGTCTTCTGATGGTCAAAGAATGTGGACATAGTGTGGAGTGTTGAGTGAACGATGGTTGGTGGAGGTGTGGCAGGGGACGTATTTGGCCTTGAAATTTGTCGCGTCAGCGCTTCCATGCGTGTTTACTTTTTTGAGATCGGTAGGTGGCCGTACCGTCTCAAAAGCCCCTCTTTCGAAGCCCAACACTTGTCAATTGAACCAGATCCCGGCCGGCTTTTGTTCGGTGTTCTACTCTTCGTTTAGCTTTAAATGTGTATAAGTGGTCATCCCTTTTGTGCTTAGATTCTTCCCTCTCTCTTGAGCTTCATTCTCTGAGCGAAGGTCAAAGGAGCACCATCAGCTGCTGGAGCTGGGGCTGGAGCTGGAGATCTCTCGACTGGAGCTCTCTCGACTGGAGCTCTCTCGACTGGAGCTCTCGAAGAACCACCTCTGGCACTTGGAGGAACGTAGGCACCTCTAGCACTTGGAGGCTTGTAAGAACCACCTCTCTGGGCCTCAAGCTGGGCCTCAACCTCGGCCTCTCTGGCTCTCTGGAGAGCAGCTCTCTCATCAGCAGCCCTGTTAACAGCTTCACGCTCCTCACGTGCAAGTCTAAACTTCTCACGCTTTGCTTCATCCTCAGCAGCTCTCTTGATATCAGCCTGCTTTCTGGCCTCCTCCTGGGCAGCAAAGGCCTTGCGCTCCTCGTACTCAGCCACAGCTCTCTCGTAACGCTGCTGGCGCACCTGCTCAATACGAGCCTTCTTAGCTGCCTCCAACTTAGCATTGCGCTCCTTGATCAGAGCCTCACGCTTAGCAGAAGCCTCAGCATCAATCTCGTTCTTGAAGGACTCGTAGTCTGGCACAATCTTTTTGAGTCTGTCACGGACAGCAATGGCCTCATCGTGGTCCTTCTTGGAAAGGGCAACCTTCTGGGCCTTGACTTCCTCGTAGATCTTGAGGTCCTTGTCCTTCTGAAGAGAAGCATCCTTCTCAAGCAATGGAAGCTCGAACTTTCTGTAAGCTCTCTCAGTGTGGTCGAGTCTCTTGAACAGAGCCTCGAGACGTGTCTCCATCTCGTTCTTGTCCTTCTCCAACTGCTCAAGCTGCATCAGACGGATCTTGTCAGCATCAACGTCGTCAAGGTTGTCAATGTCCAACTTGATGATTCCCTTAGCGTTGATCTCGTCAACAATCTTCTTCTTCTCGGCAGCAAGCATAGCATTCTTTTCACGCTCAATCTTCTCCATTGCACGACGTCTGGTCTCCTCCTCACGGCGCTTGATGTCAGCAGCCTTCTCCTCCTCGAGCTTCTGCTGTCTGAGTCTGGCAGCCTCGGCCTCACGCTCCTTCTTCTCCTTCTCAGCCTGGATCTTCTGCTCCTCGAGCAACTGGCGAGACTTCTCAATCTCCTCACGCTCCTTGACAAGGGCAGCAGTGGCAGAGGCAAGAAGACGATCACGGAGAGTCTGCTGCTTCTCAGCATATGTTGGGTCGGTGTACTTGACAGATTTGTACAAAGTCTTAGCCAAGCTGGACAACTGAGCACGGATCAAGTCGGCTGGGGAAGCCTGGAGACTAGCGGCAGTGGACTCGTGGTAAGACTCGTCGAATGGGTCGGAACGGAAGGTGATAACCTCAGCATCGTGGTCAATGTAGAAAGACAAGAGACCATCTCTACCAGCGTTCAGCAAGAATCCCTCAATTTCCAAAGCAGACAACTGGAACTGACCTTCGAAAGTGGCCAACTGGATCAAAAAGTCCAACTTGACAGACTCGTAGACCTGGGAAACCTGCTCAAACAAGCGAGTAATGATCACCTTGGTGAGTGGCTTGACGTAAGCAGCGAACAATGTGTTGGACTCGATCTCGCTGGTGACCTGCTTCAACTCGTCACGGATGGACAATGGGTGGAAATCAGCCTCCAAGAGCTTGTACAACTTCTTGACGGATGGGTCAACAAAGTCGTAGACGGTCTTGGAAAGACCAAACTGGAGCAAAGTCTCTCTGGTTGGGATCTTTGGCAAGTTCAACAAAGCAGCCAAACGCTGGTTCGAGTGGTTGGTGTACTGCTCGTTGTCATCGGCACTGAAGGCATCCTGTGGAACAGAGAGAGCAGACAAGAGGAACACAGAAGCGTAACGAGAGAGCTGCTCCTCGGTAGCGTTTGGAGACTGGGAGTACAGGTTGAAGAATCTGTACCATGCAGCAGCGTGGAACAAACCGTTGTCAGCAACAAGGAAGATCTTGGCCAAGTTCTCGTAGTAGGAAACCATCAGGATTGGCTTGAGTGGGTGCTTGGAAGAAGACATCAATGTGTGGAGATCCTCAACAGATCTGTAAGCCTCCTGCCAGAGCTCAAGCTTGACAGAAACGTTCAACTGGTTGAAACGCATGTCCAAGTAACGGTTCATGGTCTCTGGGACCTGCAAGTCAACAGCATTGGTCTGCTTTGGCTGACCTGGCTTTGGCTGAGCAGCGGACTGGAAGTGGGTACGGATCAACTCACACAATCTTCTGAACTCAGTAGTTCTGTTGTATTTGGAACAGAACTGGTAAGCCTGCTGGACAATCTCGCAGTAGGTAACCTCAACACGAGAGTTGTTTCTGAGCAAGTCGAGAGTCAAACGGAAGGACTCCCAAAGGAAACGCAACCATGGAGTGATGAGCTCTCTGTCGGCACGGTCCTTGGACTGTTCGTTAGAGACAGCGGACATCATGATCTCCTCTGGAGACTCGCTGACCTCAAGGTCGTCGTCGTAGGAAACCTCGCTGGCCTTAGCATGGACCTCCTCGAGTCTCTTAGTGGCGAGCTCGATCAACTTGCGGGACACATTCTCAACAACAGCAAGACCATTCTCAACGATCTGGACGTTCTTCTTGAACTGATGCAAACCGTCCTTCAAGGTGAATCCCTTGCGGAGCTCAACACTGAGCTGGACAAACAAAAGGGCAATTGGCTCCAAAGATGCTGGGGTGACGGAACGGGTTCTCTTGGAGGTCAAGAATTCGTGCATGATCTGAAGAGCAGAGTCATGTTTGCCAACGGCAATCAACTCTTCAGCTCTCTGTAGAGTGTTGTTAGTATGTGTTCTTGGATGACCACACTCATCATGAGGGTCTTGAAGGGTTGAAACATGAGATCTCCAGCGAGATCAACGCGTTCTTGCCAGAAAAAAGGGGTAAACATACCTTAAGGACATTGTCCGGACGGATAACAGGTGGTGCCATCTTGAACAGAAGTCTTCTGAGTAGCAGTGTAGGGTCTTCAAAAGTATCCTTCCCTCTAATGCTCTCACGCTTCGGCTGGAAAAAAAAACCGATGAAAAAACAGGACCGAAAATTACCCGTGGGCGCGCTTTCCGGCGGAACATCTCAGCACTAACAAACTCGCGAATTGATGGGGCCAGTTTCAGTATGATTGTGTCAAAGGCTAACTCAGCCACTTTCAGGGTCTCTTCTCCAGTAAAGAGTCGCAAAGACCCCCAGAGATGTCACAGTTGCTCTACAAGTGGATTCTTGGAAAGGTATGGAATCCCATTGCTTTGAGACGCGTCAAACAACACTAACATTCCCCTCGAAAGACCATCGGCAAGGTTCATGTTGGTGGTAGCAAGGAAGACCCTTTCTTCGAAGAGGTGAGTACCAAGATACACAATCATACTACAGTACGAAGATTACTAACTCGGGTCTAAGATTCCTCCTGAAGAGCTCGGAAGATTTCGTAAAGCAGGTGCGAAGAGAAAGAAGCCAGTGCCAGCGGGGATCTCTAAGAATGACGAGAAGGTCCTCAGGAGTGTGAGAAACCGAGCATACCAGCTCGATCTTTCACTTTCGTGCTGTTGTGGGATCCAACTTGGCTGGGCAGGCGTTATCGGTATTATTCCATGGATTGGAGATATAGTGGCTGCATATCTCGCCGTGTTGCTTGTGAGAAAGGCGAGACAGATTGATGGAGGCCTACCACAGTACATGGAAGTCCAGATGATGGGAAATGTCATGTTTGACTTCCTCTTTGGGCTCATCCCGTTAGTTGGTGATCTCATAAATATTGCTTACAAGGCCAACACGAGAAACTGCATCCTGCTTGAAGAACATCTCAAAAAGAAAGCTACGGTTGGTGAATCTGGTCATGAAATGACAGCACAACGAGGGCTTCCAAGATCGTCCTCGGGTGAATTCAAACATGAGGGTGGTCTCAACAAAGAAGCCTATAGGGATGATCCTGGAGCAGTTTAGTGGTGTCAGAAAGGAACTCAGGTTGATCGAGGCAGGAACACATGCAGCCCATTTGACGTGATGATGCTGATTTCGAAAGCGGGAAGCTTTGTGGTTTATAATGCATAGTCTGTCTGTGGAACTGTTGATATTTGTAACTCGGTTACTGTGGTTTTGAGGGTGGTTTGATGCTTAATTACCAGTCTTTGTTTCGTGTGTTAAGCCCTCCATGGAGCATTGCTAAACCGCACCATTTGGCACGATTGATCAGCAATCCGATGGCAAGATTGATGCTCGGTTTAATAAAGTAGCAAGCCAGTTGTGACAGTATAATACAACATGCACTAGTAGACGAGAAACAAGTGATCGAATCACCCAACTCAGACTTGGTGTGGGACTGTGTGTGTCAACGCCCCAGTTGTTTACACCTCAGCTTAGTTCAGGAGAGGGGTCTCGTTCCAAATATTTGACCACAATCTCGGAAGGTGGGTTTGAGGCTCAAAGCTTTGGACTAGTTTTGTGTTTTGAGTGTATTCCAAGTTTCAAGATCAGCCAATTTACCGAATAGGGCCACATTTTGCGCTTTTTCGCAATTTTGGTGCGCCGATCCCGGGATTTGATTGCGCTAAAAATTGCATTTTGGCGAAAATTATGCACGTCATTAAGACCAGATTCGGAAACTCTTTGTTCACCGTTTTGAAACTGTGGTCCGAAAGTCTGGGTGCAGCTTGTTGTTGTTTCTAGTCCGGGGAAGGGCCTACTCTTGATCGGTGGTGCAGGATAGGTAGTAGTGAACACGTGGGTGTTCTTGGAGATCGTGAGATCTTGGTTGATCTGACAATCCGTTCTGTGTCCATTTGGGTGGCATGTGGAGTGCGGAATGACTGTTCTGTATTTAGAAGGCCTGGTCAAGGAAGTAGACCGCCTCTCTATACAGGGACCCTGGGACAACTGGAACCTGTCAAACAAGAAGAACCTCAAGACCTCAAGACTACAGAATTGGCGCGCCTATAAATAGCCCGGATGCCACAAGTGATGATGCAATCGTCGCAATTACCCTCACAAAATTGTCAGATCTAGTGGTTCTCATGTCCTCTTTCAAATCAAACAAGAACGTTAGAGTGCGTTGCTCCCAAATAAAAGAATTATCCATCATCGTATATAATGCTCGAAGATTTTTTGTTGTTGTTGAACGTTGTTGATGTTGTTGATGCTAGCTTGATTAGAGATCGAAACAATGGTGCATCGACTAACGCCTGCGAGATCTGTTCCTTCGGCCGGTTTTGTTTCGCAACGAATATAACCTTACAATCATATTCTGGAAAGACATTGGTATCTGCTTTATATTCCAGAGTGATGAATGGCAGGGCACCTTGTTGGCTCGGATCTTGTGTTTGTTTACAATTCCTATGATCCTTGCCGAAGCCGAGCTGAGCGGCAGTGCACTGCCTACAAACCGTGGCAACCACTCCATCAACAGATCAAAAATCAAAACATCAGCCGGTACCCCTTGATCAGGCTTTCTCGGATCATCCGGCTCCACTCAATCCGTGCGACACGACACCCTAATCCGGTCTGTGCGTTTCCCTCTTCGATGTTGGCTTGATCTCTGAGCCTTGAATTAAATCCCGGTGAACTAAAGTGTATGGAATGCCTGGCTGTTGGCGTGGTGATCTGTCTGTAGTTGGCCCTCCTGTCGGGCCGAGAATGTAAACAACCTGCACCGCAGGAGGGTTCAAAGCGCAGTGCTTGTTGACAGTCGGATATGACCCTTGATCTGCTCGGTCTGGATGGTGTGGAAGCGATCACAACGGTCAACCCCCATCTCAACGTCTTTCTGCCAGCTCTCACCATTGCTCGCTGTTTGGTCTTGGTCTCCCAAAGTGGAAAAAGCGCCTGTTGACGAATTGCCCCATTCGGAGAGGCGCGTCATTTTTGGCGCGGCGGTTCGACTTTTCTCTCCATTTTTCTTCAAACTTCGAGCCGACAGCTTTGTCCCGATTTTCATAAATTCCTTCCCGTTTCCTCCCACACACACAACACTTGTTCAGTCAAGCTCTACCTGTGGAATAGAATCTGCTAAACACAACAATGCACTTCAGATCATTCGTTTTGGCTGGCGCTCTCGCCGCTACTGCTTTGGCTGCTGGTGAGTATCATTCTCCTGATTCCTGATCCCCCTATCGACGAGACAGTGACCATCCTACCGGGCCCTTGTTCGACTTCTTCGGAGAGAAACATCTGAGTGGCCACCTTTGATGGCTGTGTGGGAACTCCATTGAGTGTACCGTGGCGAGCAAGCTCTGTTCAAACACACACACGCTCTCTCCCTCTCTCGGTGTTGATTTCCTCGTTGTTGGAAGGCTGCCTCGGCGTTCTCGGAACCTCTCCCAGACATAAGCGTGTCAAAAATCGCTATTCTCGAGGTTCCATCCGGTGCCATTTGCAAATATACCCTCTCTGAGTACTTCTCTGCTTGATTGGATGCTAATTGGGACATTAAGGTGTGATTGGGGCTGGGTGTTTCGTGTCATGTGATGCTCGGCTATGTGCTATACGACCGATTCTTGAATGCCGAATTTACCACAGCCCCTTGACGAGATTCCCGATGAAGTCTACGCTGTTTGGTTGGGCACTCCTTCATTGGTTTGACTACTTCGTCCATCATTCATTCTCTTGCACATTCTCCATCCAATTGGCACAGCTTTGTTCGCCGAGATCACAAGCCGTTTTGTTTTCTATTTTTGGAAAGCAGATTTTTGGCGGTACGAGCAACATTTGGGCCCACATGTTTGCGTCATTGTCTCTTTGCGGGATTGATCTTGATTGAACCAGTATACTAACAACCTTTCTAGATGATGTTACCACATCTAAGGCTTCCTCTGCCTCCGCTACCACCTCCATCTCTATCGCTTCCGGCTGTTCTTTCTCTTCGGCCACTGCCACCGCTCAGACCGACTTGGATGAGTACTCCTCTTGTCAGGCTTTGAAGGGTGACTTGACCATCACTGGTGACTTGGGTTCTGCTTCCTTGGACAATGTCAAGGTCATTTACGGTTCTTTGATCATCAACAACGCCACTGACTTGTCCTCCTTCTCTGCTGGTGCTTTGACCACCGTCACTGACGAGTTGTCTTTGACCTCTTTGACCATTTTGTCTACTCTTTCCTTGCCATTGTTGACCACTGTCGGTTCCGTTAACTTCGTTACCTTGCCAGCTTTGTCTTCTATTGCTTTGAACTCTGGTGTCACTTCCATCAACTCCTTGTACATCTCTGACACTTCCCTTGAGACTTTGGAGGGTTTCGATGTCACTTCCTTGGACACTTTCAACGTTAACAACAACAAACAATTGGCTTCTATTGACTCCTCCTTGCAGAACGTCAAGGTCGCTTTGGAGGTTTCTTACAACTCTGACGATGTCGAGCTTGCCTTCAACGACTTGGAGTGGGCTAACAACATCACTTTCCGTGACGTTTCTTCCGTCTCTTTGCCAAAGCTCTCTTCTGTCAATGCCTCCCTTGGTTTCATCAACACTTCTTTGTCTGAGATCGACTGTTCTTCCCTCACCACCATTGGTGGTTCTTTGACCCTTGTCTCTAACAACGACTTGGAGGAGGTTGACTTCTCTAACTTGACCAAGATTGCTGGTGGTTTCGTTATCTCCAACAACACTGAGCTCGAGGAGATCACTGGTTTCGACTCTCTTGAGACCGTCGGTGGTGCCATCCAGTTCATCGGTAACTTCTCCAACGCCTCCCTTCCATCCTTGAAGAGAGTTTCTGGTGGTGTTGAGATTGAGTCTGAGACTGAGTTGGACTGTGACTCCTTCAACGAGTTGCAGTCTGATGGTGCTATCCAGGGTGATGCTTACGTCTGCAAGGGTGTTTCCACGACTGTCTCTGAGTCTGCCTCCTCTTCCGCTTCTGATGAGTCTTCTGAGACCTCCTCCTCCGAGAAAGCCTCCTCCACTGCTGCCTCTTCCTCTTCTTCTTCCTCCTCTTCCAAGGGTGCTGCCGCTGGCTCCGTCACCCTCGGTGCTTCCTCTGTCCTTGCTGCTATCGGTGGTTTGGCTTTGGCTCTTTTGTAAGAAGCCTGACGTTTCAACCTCATCAGCATCTTCTCTGGAACACTTTATGAACCCAACTTTTTAATATTTTCTTTTTCTCATCTTTTCCCGTCCCTTTTTACGCATTGATCTTTTATTCTCTTGAGTTCTATCCGTGCGGTGAAGTCATATGGCCTTGATGACTGTATTTCCCTCTCCTCTTTAAGATATGTCCGCTTTGTACAACTAACTCAACCGTATTGCAGGCGATCAGCTGGTGGTCGCGTGGGTGAAACAATGTGTTTAACGCATTGCTTTTTTCTTACTTCATGGAAGTACCATCAAAAGACAAAGATAATGTTCAGTCCAGTGATCGATAGTCGATTGTAGTATGGCTTACTCACACGCGCTAGTTCAGTTCACTAGACAGCTAGCTGGCCGGGGCGCATCGTTTAAAGTCACGTGACTATAGCTGGCCGATCATTACAGCATCATTATCGCTGTTCTGACTTGTTTAACACCTATCTTTGAGTGAGTTTATACTTTTGTATACGAAATATTAGGGCTCCTCATGCTTATTGTTAAAGATTCAATCGTTTTCAAAAAAATTGGTCGAAAATTGTTAGATCTTCGAGTGAAATCTTGAGTCTGGTGATCTCATCGGTTGAAGAAACCTTTGAATAATTTTTCGAGATGCAAACAGCTTAAGTAACTAGCTTTTATACATCTAGATAATGAAATGAGTAAGTATGAGAGAAATCACGATTTTTAAGACCTCTGTTGTGGAGATAATGATTTTATAAGCCCCAAATCGTCGGCTGGTGTCCAGGTGTATGAGGTAGAGGTGTCCGGATGGTGTCCGGATGGTGGAGCCTGTACTTTGGTGATTGGCCTCTAGTTTAGAGCAATATCTGTTGCACTTTGATTTTATCTTGAATGATCGGGATATTAAGCTGCATCTGCCAGTTAGCCAGAAATGGGGAAACAGGCGAGTGCTCTTCCATTTCAATTGATCCCTCCATGTACCCGTCACTGAGTCGATTGCATCATGAGCTCATGGGTTGCTCATGCTTGTGAGATGCCACTACGGTCAATCAGGATTAAGTATACTAGTAGATAACACTGTGCAGCTGACGCCATAACAAGTTCCCCACCAGCATAATGTATGAGTACAATACTGGTTTGGGAAGGACCAAGGTGAGTAGCCCCCCGGGTCTAGAAATTGCGACCAAGGGAGAACTAGTTTGAGTTGCAGCGCCTTGTCCTTGCACAAGGTATACATGCCACTCAGGATGCTTATATCTCGTTCTTGACTGTAGTAGCAGTATCTTATAGAGCGAGGGGTAATCAATTCAAGCAAAGTATTGACATAGTTGTCGCAATCTTGATAATAAGTTGTCCCTGCAGGAGATGTCTCAGAGCCACAAGCCCAACTTCTCAACACAATCGGTCATGGGCAAGTTGACTGAGCTACAGTTCTTACACATCCTAACTTCTAAGGAATGCGACTGAACCGGAAGGTACAGCCCATATCCTACTTTTCAAACCTATCATAAGGTTCCTTCTCTATCAGTGTCAGCTTGCAGAGGGCCACCTGGTCGAGCCCTTTGGAGAAGTCTAGTGACTGGCAGACAGTACGAGCGAAACTAGATATCCCGTATGGAAGGCTGCTTCAAAAGTCTAAGAAAGAGTATACCAGAGTGAAGAAAAGGGCGGCAGCCAAACTGGGAGCTCTGTGGTATTCAGAAATAGCCGGATTAAGTGTAAGTCCTGAAATGAACCGAATCGCAGCTGAGAGCCGAGACAGAACGACAGAACACCTTATCTGTGTGCACCCTACATACACTTGCACCACTTTATATTCCATGGCTTGATTATTGCTATCGAATGTATGTGAAGAATGTGTTCCTGCACATCGTAGGTGATGAAGATCTATATAGACATGTCAAAGAGCTCAAGCAGATGAGCGCACACAGACCAATCTGTCACGGCCAGGTATACGCCGTTATACGGCATTGCCTATTGGGAGTCATCGCATAGAAGTGTGCAGAGCGATTACACCTGAAGCTTACTTCTTTGCAATTGGTTTTTTGATGATTATTCGGCAATATACAATTCGATTCAAAAAGAAATGGCATTGCCTCCGTGTCCTGGGTATATGTTCAAGAGCCTTGCAGCAGCATATTGAGTAAACCTTTTTAATCATGGACAGAAAGGTATGAAGATTCAAGCTTTGCTCTTCGAGTCTTCGAGTCTGAGACTCTTTGGGGCTTATACAGTTGTATCCATATACATAAACCCCGTGGCTGGTGCTATATACTCCGGCGAGAGTTGTATTATCCGGCTACTGATGGCGGCTTGACCTCACTAAGGACACCATGGGTCATGTGCCAATTTAACAACGTGCCTCATCTTGACAAGGCGATGTAAAGGAACCATGGTCCATCCTGGATTCCTGGCCCCAAAACATATCAAGTTGACCGTAAATTTGAACCGCAAATCACTGATGCTTGAAAATAACTGTATGGGGATTCTGATGTTTTCGGTGATTCTAGCCTGGAAAATGAGATCCCGAAATCTGGCCCAGTTCCATCTTATTCTACTTTAACGATGTACATAGAGATCCGTTTACTTGTGGCAGGCTTTAGCACAGTTTTAAACCTCTATTGAGAGAACTTAAAGATCTTAAAGGCTAGCTATAACGGGATTGTCTTCAGCTAGCACCAGAAAGCTATTACCAGAGCGAGTCGGCCTTATCCGTGAGCTGAGACATGACTGTAAAAATGGAGAAAAATTCACGAGAAAACCCGGCCAGGAACAAGATCTCGATATCGCGAAATGTAGCTTGCCTCTGCTTTGTGCTTCCGCCTTCAGCCCGTTGAATCCAGCAATTTGTGATGATCCGTGACAACGGACATTGGATGGGTCACGGCATATTCTCTCTTCAAGGCTCCGGTTCTCCTTCTTTGCGGGCCAGTCGAGGTCGGGGCCGATGTATGGATCTGCCCTTGACGAGCTGGATCTCTTCGGATCCCCCTTTTTGTGAAATTTTACCTGCAGACTGCAGCCTGGCACTCGGCATCGGTCACTCTATGCTTGTGTGTGCACCATTATGCGGGACAGCCCCAAAGGTGGTCTCAAACTGGCGTGCGTTCTGTCCAGAGAGAACACTTCCGTAAATTGTGTTTGGGGGGTTATATACGAAAATATGAAGCGCTCTTTTTTCGGTAGCAGTGCTTCCAAAGTTCCAGTACGCAGAAGTGCTCATCTTCCAACTGTCATGTCCCGTTTCGGCCAGGATCTAGATCTAGAGGTGACATCAAGGTATCATAGACAAAGTCTGGCATCTCGTTATTTGTAAAGCCCAACTCTACTTCATACACCAAATTACCAATGACAAGCACATGCATCGTTTCTGTAGATGTTAGTCCTCAAAGTCCAATTAGTCGTGCAAATTTTTTGCAAGGGTCAACCGGAAGTGGACTACGCTAGCGAGTTAGCAGTGGCAAGCACCCGCCGGCGGCATTATAAACCGCATATCAGAGTCCGCTTGAGCCCGACCTCGCAAATCATGGATAATTGATGGTGAGATTTGGATGCACATTCAATACCCACACACCACACCCAAACCACAGGCGTGCGCACGGATTGACTAGATATAGAACTGCATTTACAGGGTTTGCTACGCCTCTGCCACACAATGGTGAGCCGCAGAAGGATTGTGTCTATTTTCTTGACGAATTACAGTGTTCTGTTTTGAGGGCCCCTTGTAGCAAAGTTGGTTGATCGAGAGAAGAGCTAGTACATGGCACATGGGACTCTGGACCCTGACAGTTGCCAAGGATTCCAAGCTCTCAGATGACACACAAACGAGTTCTGTACAAAGGAACTTAGGATACGTATAATAGAAAATGGTTGCTGTGCCTTGTACATGTGGAACCAAGAGCAATGACTCAAAGCTTGGTTGGTGGTTATGGCATAGTAAACGCAGCTGTACGTTCTCAATCGGATGGAGGTTACGACCTCTGGTAGTGTAGATGTATGGATACTTTACATGAAGCATAGCACCATATGACACTCTTTGAGACCTGATGTTGAGACAATGGGCCTGAATTTTAGTGCTGGACTTCTCTTCGAGGGCGCAGAGTGTGATCCTTCATCATTCTCTCTCTTCAACACCATACCACCACCACCACCACCCCTGCAAGTCAGCCATACTCTCTGGTCTAGACGCCGAGTCAACTCCTACAAACAGTGTAGCAGCTAGCACTCAATTGATTGATGACTACATTTCTGATATAGCACCTCACGCGTACACGGCACTGACACATGCGCACGGCTGATTATACTCATCCTACGAACCCCTGTGCGAACCACAGGCACATATGGGCAGACCCTTTGTCCAACTAGTACGGTGTGTTCAAAGCATATGCATTCAAATACTCTATGTGGCTTGGCCACAGACCACAGAAACCTGAGACTTCATCAAACGATCAGTGAGTCAAGGCGATAAATTGAGATGCTTGCACCTAAATTGCTTCATAACTGGTAAGAGCTGTGGTTGGTGAGATCTGGGTATGGGCAGTTCCTAGAATTATCTGTTTGCTAATAAGATTCTGGGCCACAACCCACAAGCACAACATACACCGCAAACTAACCCACGTAGCCATTGAAAGGTGAAGAAGAGCATTGAATCTTGAGCTTGTTCTATACACCTAAAATACTCTTCTCTTCATGCTAGCCAAATTCGGACGCCCCAAATCGGATCCGGGGCACAGATCTTGTCTCTATATGGACGCTGCATGAGTTCTCGGAACATTTCTCAGCTCTGCGTGCGTCCATCGACCGTACGGCTTCCAAGCGAGAATTTGCTGGGACAGATCAGTCGGAAAATATGGCCTACGGTTCCGAGATGGAGATCAGAGACGGAAGCAATTTCTCATTCATTGAGATGAAACTGATCCAGCAGCAAACAGAGAGTACCCATAAAAGCAATCCAGGAGAAGGCGCAGTAGAGTTGCTTATACGTGCCCAGCTCTCGGAGCAAACACCAGCGCCCGCGAGTTGCCACCGCTGAAAAACAAGCTGGGGTGATTTTTTGACACATAGTGCAACTCAAGTTCACTACATTACAAGCTCAATTAACGCTTTGAGATCCAGCTAGTTGCTCATCATATCACTATGTCTTTCATCCCAATCATCTGTGGAACCCAAAACTTCGATTCAGACCTTCTGGAGTACCCGACAAACCTCGAATGCCCCAACTGCCACAACCCATCCGTGCGTGCGACCAAGAGGAGGGAGTTCTTCACCATCTGGTTCGTACCATTGGTGCCTATGTACTGGGGAAAACAGCTCAAGTGCACCGTGTGCACCTGGCGTCAGGACGTCAAAGACGCTGACCTGGAGAAGTACAACATACCGAAATCATGATCATAACGATTGACAAGAACTATTGGAGAGAACTTGAAGAATGTATACGGTGACAACATGAGAGGGGATTCATTTTGGGGACCCGGGTTGTAGAAGAGTGACAAGAAGATACTAGAATAACCATCATAAGCTCATTAGGGTACACCGGATCCGAGAGAATCCGCAGGACCTGGGAGGCAACACCCCGACGTTACCCTCCTACGTACCTGTGAGGCTGCCGCTGACGCACTGTTGACAACAAGGACCATAGCCCGAAATACGAGCTTCGGGTGTATCAGCATAAACCTATTTATTGGGGATGATGTCGGTCTCCACGGGTTCAACTGTCCGTCCATCGAAAATCCGTCATTAATGGCAGAGAGAACGGGAGAGATGAGGTTTAGGTTCGATCGACAGGTGACAGAATAATTGACTCTACTTCATTTGAGCCTTCGCTAGGAGATCAATTACCACTAATGGAAACGGCAGGCTTCTGTTTTGAAGGGAATGATGCGTTTTTGTCAGCTTCATTTGGATAGGATGCAATTCATCTCTGATGTTGTGCGCATAAGTTCTATATCTGTCATTGATGATCCTTGGTGACCCACAAGCCCACAACTCTAACATACCGCGCAAGCTCCTTTCAAAGTGCACAAAGCATGCTCAAAAGATGTCCATCTTGAAAGCATACTGGGTGAAGACCAACTGTACAACCTTGTTGCTCGACCATGCTAGGGTACCTCTCCGGTAGCCGACGAAGCCAATTGAAGACTCAGGGGCTTTGAGGGGCACCATGATAAAAACTTCGGTCACTTAAGGTCCTGGACGTCAGCCCCATTCCAATGCCAGCTTACTGCAAGAGAGAGAATACTATAGACACAGATTGAACACGAGGTATTCCCAACAATGTCCTACTATTCTCCACAGCGCCTGACTAGAGTTTAGCGTTGTTCATGGGTTCATAACTTCAGAAACTCTGATCGGATTTCCGTGGGGGTACAACCCGTATTTTACCCTGTCACCTGATCAGAAGATATCAAATGCCCAACGCTTCGTGTAGAGCCGGCCGCATGTCTTCGTGAGTACTTCAGAGGGTCCTGTTCGATTCGTGAATGAGTCGGACACACAGGGCCACAGAGCGCCAGGACGTACTTCAATTGATCACGGGGAAGCCACTTGGGAGAGACCAAACTGCGTGCGATTGGTGAGTGTCACTACAATATGATTTCACTCTTCATGAGGTAATCCTCTAAGACTAGGAACATCATCACCATGCCGCAGGACCCGCGTGAGAGCTCGTTCGTATGCACAGATAGTCCATCTTTCAGTTCTTCCGTCGTACTGAGTTCTGACCAATTTACTCACCTACAGGCTACGTCGAGTATCAGTCAGTCAGCCGTCAGGTGCCCAAAAATATCAACAGGGATAACAATAGAGGAATAGTACACTCGAAGAACGTCTCCGTTCAATATACGGGACTCGGCTCCAACAATGCCTCAGCTCTAAATTTAACACTTCCGACATGAGCTAACACCATCTTGCAACACCATACTTGTCAAACTAGTCGAAATCTTACGGGTAGTGAGAACCCCCACATAGATGCGGTCCTTCTAGAAGTGCAAAACTATCATGCTACTTGTTTAGACGAATCACCTTGGCATGCCATTGCCAGATTCACAGCGAAGTCAACTGCCCCAGTTGCATGAGGGTCGCGTTACTCTGACGCAGGATTACCATAAGCATCGATGTCTCAAGGTCCCTCAACCCGGGCCCCATGATGTTGAGCGTGGTGTCCACGCCTTACTGAGGCCGTGGCCTGGCCAGGCGAAGAAGATATGAAGGCCATGTGCGAAGTGGGACATGTACAGACCCTCGCCGAACTGCGCCGCCGAACACTAGTCCCTGACACTTGTTTACATGTTACCTGTATGGATTTCGCCGGCCATTAAATATGGAGCATTCCGGATGCGCAGATCAAGGACATGTAAACTGGGGATCGACACGTCCTGAGGTACAGAGGCTAGAGAAGGACAGACCGTGCAGGGTATTGACCCCCAGCTATGAGAGCTCTTGTCCTGGTATGATTAGAAAAACCCATCCACACATAGAAAAGATTTTGTAGTTTGGGCTTTGGTTCTCTGACTCCTGAGGCGCACGCAAGCCTATGCGCCATTGCTCCTCAAATGAGCCATTGACGCGAAAGTATGCGGGACACAACTTCCGAGCTGGAAGAGTCGAGGCGAGAAAACGCAGTCATATGC
The DNA here is from genome assembly GCA_030563065.1 of Petasospora veronae. Classification (NCBI taxonomy): domain Eukaryota; kingdom Fungi; phylum Ascomycota; class Saccharomycetes; order Phaffomycetales; family Wickerhamomycetaceae; genus Petasospora; species Petasospora veronae. The sequence goes on along the minus strand of JAKUBA010000002.1, from coordinate 340,784 downwards.
ACTATGATGCCCAAGCTTGCTTTTGTCTAGCTCCCGGCGCACAGTGGCTTTAGACTTTTTCTGCCTATCGTGATTTCCTCTGATAGTGTCAAGCCGGGTCGTGACTTTTTTTTTCCTCCCCTTTGCCTTCGTTTATTATATAACGGGACCCTCCTGCTGGGTACCCATTTCTCTTATTGTTGATGGTGATGCATTGTTATCAATCTCCACTCCTTTCACTAGCTTAGTGATACAACACACATTACACTGCACCTTCATACTTCCTACACACAAGTCAAACCTCGCTAATCCATTTGCTTGCACACAGTCACACCACACCTCGAGAGCGTTGCAGGCTTACACACCCACACACACATCCGTTACACATCACAATGGAACAATTATCTGGCTTCAGTCACTTTGAGGACATCTTCTTCAACGAAGGATCTTTGAACACACAGACTGCTGACACCACCGATTGGCAAACCACCTTCGAGGATCCATTGAAGACCAGCCACAAGATGAGAGATGACCCACTGGAACTGGAGAACTTGCAGAGCGTCTTTGCCATGAGTGAGCCTCTGAACACTGCAACCTCCAACACCACCAAACCAGCCGCTGCTTTCTCGAGGGACTTTGAGAACCAGACTGCTTCCAACCTCTCCATGAACGGTTACTACAACTTTGAGGACATTATGTCCAGCACCAACGACATTGCTCCATCACTTTCTACCAGCCTCAACTCCACACCACTTTCTAACACAACAGAATCTGCCAAGATGTCAGTGACCGGCTTGGAGCATGACAACACTGTTCTTTTCCAAGGGACCTGGGCCGCTAATGTTCCAGAGACGCTGTCAACTTTCAACGCCAACCCAGACACATTCATCCAGCCAGCAAGATCATTGGAGTACACATCCCAGCCTCTCGCTCCAATCAATTTATCTGTGCAATCTTCCCCATACAACTCTGGCTACTCAAGTGCTGGCTCTCCAGATGTTGTGTCCAACAGGGCTCAACACAGACCTTCCATCTCCAAGTCAAAGTCTATGAGCGACGCATCTTCCACGCGGCCAACCACCTCTCATTCATCCACTTCCCGCTCCAAGAACTCTTTGGACTCGAGATTGTCGCTCCAGCGACTTGGTGCCGTGCTCCAGACTGGTAGCCAGGAAGAGACGGTCAACATTGAGAAGCACATCTTGAGGGTGTTCTCTGAAGAGCTTGGTTTCCCACTGGGATACAAGACATGGATCCGTGATACGTCTGAGGTGTACAGAGAGAGACTACTGGACGAGCTGTTCAAGCGTGTCAACCCGGTGTACCCTCGCATGACCAAGCCTTTGCTCGAGACTGTCATCAGAAGAGCAACATACTCTATGATGCAGGGAAGATTGAGAAAGGAGAGAAGAGCTGCTTCCAAGGGACGTTGAAGCGGTCTGGTTTACACGAGCTGAGTATACTACTCACTCTGGGGGTCTTGGTGTTACACATGGTTGATGATTACATGGAGGAGTTTGATTTTATGGGTGTTTGTTTTTGAGTGTCTGTTTGTTTTATGTTGGTATCTTTTTGAAAAGCTTTGTTGGACCCTGTTGATAAAACATGTCGTCCCAAAGTGAAGGGCTCCAGCCTGGGTCCTGTTGTCACATGTGCGTTCGTTTTGCTTTCAATTGATCATTCTCTGGTCTACTTGGTCTTTTTCTTTACTAGTAGTCATAGACTCGAGGAGGATTCTATACCGTAGAGTTAACTTGTACGAAAGTCGTTTGTGTGCACCTCGTCGATCTTTGCGTGGGGACCTGGCTTACGGGTGATGTGATATACATCCACAATGACCCGGCCCACGGCTAGATGATCGGAGCCGGCTCATAACCAATCAAACTTGCTGATCTACTCCATAACTCTGGCCACTCACAAGCTAGTCATGCTGGTCTAAATAATTTCCTCTAAAAGAGCTCACATGGCCCTGCTGATCAAGCGTGGTTCATTTGGCCACAAACCGGGCGCATGTATATCCAGAAAAGAAGTTGAACGCGCTTCGTACACTCTTTGATCACATGTAGTTTGTCCACAGTGAAGCCCGGAATCACCCTGTCACTGTGCAGTGTGCCGGCACAGAGTGTGGTAATGACGACCAGAGATAAGCGTTGATGAGCCCGATTGGACTTCGGGGAGTGGCTAATAAGTACAGTGGACACAACATCTGGTAGGACGAATATGCAATCCAGGCGTGCATACATTTGCAAAAAGGAAGACTCAAGAGCAATTCACTGCAGACCCGAACACAGACAAAGTCTTTGGGCTAGAACAGGTCATGTTCGAATGGATGATTATCTGGTCCTGTGTCTCAGTTCGAGCGTCGGGCATGTCCTGGTGAAGGGGGCAAAGATCGTCGATAGACGCGGTGCCCCGCCCGGAACACTGCGGTGAACATAGGAAACCGAAAGGTTTGACGCTAGATAACGACTTACACCACAGATAACAGAGGGGACAATGCTCCAGAAGCGAACCCCGTTTGTGTAACAACAGTGCCAAAGATACAGAACTCCGAGCTTCATGAAAGAGATAACGCATCGGCTCCCCCCGCGGGCCGCGACCCTTTCCCCGTATTCGCGAATCGGTAGGTGTGGCGCCTATCTATTGTGGTGTCCGGGTGTTGTTCTGAGCTCGATACGAATATGTCATGACGTCATAAACAATAGAATTCGTGAGATCCGGTTGGCCTGCACGTGACTTTGTGCACCTCGGATCGGTAAAAGTGATGTGGAGTCCGTTTATGCGGTGATCTGGGGAAGTTTGCTGAATCGCGCGGTGCCTGTGTGTGGTTTGAGGAAAGGGTCAAAGGACCACGTACCATCACGTCATCCAGGAGAGCACAGTTGACCCATAGCACCGCTGAGCATGGGGAATAACACATCCTCGGTACAGAGAAGACGCTCTTCAGCGTCCTGTGAGTGCCAGACCCCCCTCTCTAGATCTCTCTTTTTCTCCCTCCTCCCTTGGAGATAACGTGAGACCCAGGAGCCAACACCCCTTCTCGATACAACAGAAGTACTAACAGACACCACAGCCAAATCACAATCATCACACAGAGAGTATACGGGCACGAGTAGCGGTCTGGGGCCTGTCAAGCTCAAGAGCCGGGCCGTGGTCAACGGAGAGCACGCCACAGTCTATGGTGACCGCCACACGGAGGCTTCGTCAGCAGCGTCAGAGACGGCCCCAACGTCAGCCATTGCTAGTGCACTGACTGCTTCGAAGCCCAAGGTCACTACTCCAAGTATTGTCCTAGATGATCTGGTGGAGGATGGAGATTACTTCAGCAGAAACCCAGATGCGATCGAGATGACGACTTCCAACACATATGGAGAGGATGATGATGTCTATGGCATTGATGAAGACTTGGTGTACCCAGTGGATAGCGACTCCGATATGAGACGGGTGAAGTTGAAGTACAGAGAAGAAGGGCTGAAGGTGCAGGACTATGTGTATGTGGTGGGATCGTTCGACCACTGGACACGCAAAGTAATGTTGGAGCCAGACTATGACGACACAGGGAACTTGTTCTTCAAGACAGTATTGTCTTTGCCAATTGGAGTCTACAAGGTCAAGTTTCTACTGAATGGAACACTCAAGCACACGAATGACCTACCGATTGCCACTGACAAGTCTGGTAACTTTGTCAATTGGTTTGAAGTGAATGAGAATGATGCGGCTGGAGATGCCATCGAAGCAGGTGAGTTGGAAAGACACAAGATCATCCACCATCTTCGCAAGTCCACACCTTCCTTCCTTCACGACCCAAGCCAGCAATCCTTGATTTCCCCAGGACACACACGCAGCAGCACACCAGCTCAGCTGGAACTCGAGGGCCCACCAAAGCCACCTCTCGAGTACTCACAAGAGATCCCCAAGATCTTTGACACACCAGCCAACCCAGATGAGATGCTTCCTGCTATGGACGAGGAGTTCCTGAACAAGCACACTATTCCAGAACTCCCGGTATATTTAAACAACAACTATTTGAACAAGCACTTCACGACGCACCACAACAGGAACTCAGATACAGCAAATCTGGCCAAGACGACCGTGATGACTGGCCTGAACTCACACATCATCCCACACGTGAACCTGAAGCACCTGCTCACATCGAACATCAAGAATGGTGTACTGGGAGTGGCTTGCACGACAAGATACAGTGGAAAGTTTGTGACACAGATTATGTATTCCCCAGCTTCGGATGACTTTGAGAAATAAGCTGGGGTAAGATAAGAGATCGATTAGAACAGATGAACAGATTGATGACGGAGGGGGCGATGCTTAATACTATATATTTGCTATTTACTGATGATTTATGCGCATGACTTACGCTTCTACTGGGTTCCATCAACCATCAACTGGTAGCCGACCTGCTAAATGGGTCCTTCGGAATCATCGGGAGGATCGAGAAGAGCTTGTCCAGCTCAGTATCAACGAGCAGGCCAAACACACGCTAAAGACACGCCATTTCGGGGAAGGTCTGGACGATCTTGGCCTGGGTGCCAAATGTGTTGATGGAGCGTTGGAGGCACCTGAAAAGCCAGCAAAAGACCCCACAGCAGCCTGAACAACGCCAAAATCACACACGGAACAATCGGAGCAGAGGACCTTGTTTCTGAGCTTGTTACCCCTTTTCACACAGCCTGCTTGTCGTGCAAAATCAACGCTGGTCCTCCACGGTGTTTGCGCAGGTAAGCGGTTCGTGCACGGCTGAAATTCTCTCGGAAGTCTGGCAGAGCTAGGCGGGAGATGGTACGGACACGGGCAGGGATTGGTAAGCGCACGGGCGGGTTCCTGCCTAGCGCAGAAGGGCCCACGGCTGGTCTAGAGGGGCCTCGCTTGGAAATGGCGGGCAGTGGAAAATGCCTCAGCGCACTTTGTATAAAGCCCACCGCAACGGCCCGTTCACAGCAAGAGATAACGTGTGGGACCCTCTGGACTTTGACGGTCAGAGGCCTGCAAACAGCACGAAACATGGCCACTTTTGTCTACACGAACCTGGACGCCGCAACGGAGGAGCGCTACGGGCAGCTGTGGAGTTGGTACCTCGAGTCTCTCGAGGCTGGCGACTTTGAGAGCATCGTTCAAGACACGCGGCGCCGCACAGCACTCGAGCAGTTCATCTCACAACACGTTACCAGCTACGACTCCAACATCCTCGTCCTCCTCCTGCCCACAGACGACATCAGCAGGTCCCCGAGCCTACTCACTTCGCTGCTCTCCCGGTACTACGGACTCAACACCGATGCCGCCACCACTGCAAGAACGGTCACAATCACACCTATGGGCAGCATGACAAAGACACATACATCCGTCATCATGGTACGAGAGGCTCAGCAGCACACCATGACACAGTCCAAACCAGTCCAGCAGTCCATGGACATGGATTCCGTTTTCAGTGGCGAGATCGGCTACGTACCCTCTGTTATCAATCGCAACAGTGCCGGTTTCCATAATGATGACGACGACGAAGACATCCAGAGCATTGACTCCTGCTCACCACGCTCATCGTTGTCAGGGCCTTCTCTCACCAGAGTCTCAACCATTCAGGACAGTCTAATTGATGAGGCCCAGTCTCCCACAGACCCGGTGATAAGCGTCTCAACACACCCGATGCTATCCGAAGTGAGCTGTGAGGATGGCGAAGTTGAGTCACAGATGGAGAGCCAGTACACACAGGAGAGTTCAGGGTACTCACTCAAGCCATTCCCAACAATGGTGAGCACAGAATCGACCCTCAACCATCGTCTTGTTCTCAGATCGATGCTCCTTCGCAATCTCTCAACCGGTGAGACCAAGACCGCAATTCGCCAGATCGAGGAGAACGGGATGGGAGACGACTGGATGCTCTATGATGACTCGTTCTCAATGACAAACCTCCAGCTGCTTACTATTGATGAAGTTGTTGAGAGTGGAGCAATGTGCTGCAAGTTCCTCTTTTACGCCCTCATCGCGGACGAGGCACCACCTCAGTACGACACAGACGAAGAGGACGAACTTCTTGAACATGACCTGACCGTTGTTGGATTTGATGGAGGACTCCAAGAAGACACAGGGAGCACTACATACCCAATGAGGTTCGTTCAAAGCAATACCACAACAGCCACAACACCAATCTACTTGTCAAAGACCAACACCATTCACACCAACCACGAGTCTATCAGGTCAGAGATGCTCATGCACAGACCAGACGCAACATATTCGGCTATTCAGAAGTCAAAGTCAACACCAACTACAAGATCGATATACAAGAACAAGATTCGCAAGCAGAAACATGTCAACACGGACAAGTGTGTGATTATGTGATCTTGACAGGGTACACGGAACGCAAGTGATACATACAGGGATAGAACGAGGTATTAAATGATAAAAATGATGAACAAACAACACCATCTGATCAAGCTGTAGTTTGTGGTAGAAAAGTGCTTCATACCACGTGCGACCTCATTGCCAAAAGCGCATCAATAAGATTACCTCATACTGAATCTACAATCTCAAAGTACGGACACACAAAACATGCTATTTTAACGGCTGCAACTAGTTCTTCTTCTTGTCCAAATGCTGCTCAATCATCTCTGTCCATGGCTCGACAAAGTCCAATCCGATAGCCTCGTCATTCTTCATGAACCAATCCACAACGGCATCTGGAAGTGGCTGCATCTGATGATAGCCGAAGTACATCCCCTCTGTGGACTGAGCTGACGGTGGGATTGGTGGATATGGTGCTGGTGCACGCTGTTGTGGCGACTGTGGTGATGTCTCATTGGCAGGTGCCACTGGAGCAGTGGCGGATGCAGAACCTTGGGCTGCTTGGTTGAAATATCCTTGCTCGTCATACTCACGGTGGTGGTCCTCTTCATCACTGGCATCCAGCGGCGTCACGTTTGGTGGGTTGACTGAGTGCTTGGAGCGGTACTTCATCTCGGAACACAGGTACATCAGAATCGTTGAGTATCTGGTACACAGGTGGAGTTCATCCGGTGAAGCCTCTCTCAGCACAATGGCAGCCTTTTGGATTGTCTGGAGAATATCATCTGTTGGAAGGATGCTCAAAGTCAACAGTGTAGATGTCTGATGAGTCGAGGTCTCACCCGGCTGCTTGTTGCCGTTGTTAGTCAAAGTCAAGTAACACTTCACAATGAATGCCACAGAACGAACAATGCGTACCACCCAGCGAACCGGCATGTACTTCAGCATCTTTAGCTTGTGTACTCTGATGGTAGAATTCAGAATCTCCTTGGCAGCATTGTATGCAAGCTCAATGTACTTTGCTGCCTTTGAGATCTCATCAAGACGAATGTTGTTCAGCGTCTTTTTGTTCTCAACGTTGGTGTTGACTGGGTTCTCCATACTCAGTGCCAGCGAGTAGATGTACAGTTGACAGTAGTAGTAATCACAAATTAAGGACTCCTTGTCAATCTGTCTCGTCACCTCCTGCACGTGTTTTGGATTACTGGCCATGTTCAGGTTACAGTGGTGGTTGAAGTTCTTTGGGTTGGAAGGTCTCAACAACTTCTTATAGGTCTTGTACCAGTTCTCAATCAATGGAGATAACACACTGAGGATGGTCAAGTTCTGCTTGTGCTGAGATGGGTCAACCTGATTGTCAACACAGTACACCGTCTCATAAGCCAAAGACATGATCTTCAGCAACTCCAACTTGGACTTTTGAATGAATGAAAACTTGAGAGACTTCTTTTGCAACGATCTCTGTCTCATTGTCTCCTCATCCAAGCTGAGGATGAACTCATCATGCAAGAATTGCTTTCTGTTGTCCATCATCTCACCTTCATCGTCATTGTCCAGATCAATCTCACTCAAACTTTGCGCCAACATACTTCTTTGGCCCAAGTTCATAGCAGTATGTGTCTCAGCAATGTGCGTAGCGACAAAAATCTTACTGGAACCGTTGATGAATCCCATATCCTGGGCCAGTCTGACACTTGTACCAACAAGCATCCAAGCCATTCTGTCAGATCTTCTCATGGCACTTAAACCAGCCAATCCTTCTTCAGTGTCATCGGATGCTGCGCCATCAGACCCACCAGGGGAACCACCATCCTTAGTTGGCTGGTTGGCGTAGTCAGACCATCTCCAATGGATGGCTCTTGGATTCCACTCAGTGAACAGCAAGAATGCCAGAACGGTACCAACGGATCTCGTTGACGCCTCAGCCCAGACTGTCTGGGAGATCAGTCTCTGGCAGTAGATCCAAAGCCGTTCATGCAACTGAATGTTTCTCGAGTTTTTGTCAATCGGGTGCTTTTCGAGGTTTGTCTCAAACGGATGGTATCTCGACGCAATGGTCAGAATGGCACAGAGAAGGATCGGATACCCTGCAAGGACCTCTGGAGAGTGAAGCTGTTCCGGAATATGTGGGAAGAATGGATGCATCGTCAAGAAGAACAAATGGATGAGTTTTTCGGCCTCGGCCTCAGTCAGCATCTTTCCCTCACCGATGTAGTCAATATCCGAGAGTGTCTTCGATGGGCCCGGACGCACATTGGCAGCTTTATCCACTGGTGGCATTGAGAACATGTTTGTCTTCGCTCCCTTGATTGGAACGAACTCGTCAGCTGGGTTCTTGGGCGCGCTTCTCCCCGGTTCAGTGCTCTCAAACTGTTCATGCATCTCCCTGGCGTTGATGTTGTCACGGTCATCAGCTCTGGCGATTGTTCCAGCAGCACGGGCTAGAAACACGAGAGCACCTTGCATTGTGTTGAGCTCCGGACGTGGCGGTGGGACAATGGTACCCAGATCATCACTGGAGGTAGTCGAGTTGGCACGTTCTGGGAAGCTTCTGTTGAGACTTGCGGCAACTGACGGGAGAGGAGCACCACTTGGTCCACGCTCCGGCATACGTGGCACTGGCATCTGGCGGCCCTGGCGAAGATGGAAGTTTTGAAGACTGTGCTGAGGGACAGCAACCGGTACGGGTTTTGCTGGGAATGGATTTGGAAGCATGCCTGGAGCTTGGACATTGGGTGCCGATGCTGCAGTGGCAAAGAGATCACCAGCGTTCCGGAAGCTCTTGAAGCTCGGAATGACACCCGGAGAGGGCGTTGTAGACTCAGGCACCTCATTGCGACGACGCTTGTATGGAGGAGCACCGCCTCTGCGACTCTCAGCAAAGACACACTCTTTGCGCTCTCTCTTGCATCGAGCACACGGTGGGTCGTGAGGATCATCCAGCGGGCCGAGGTCACAGCGCACCTTTCGTGTACGGCAGTTCAGACAGGCCTTGTAGTTGCGGCGGAATGGCTTACCGTCTTCATCAAGGTCATCCTGAGACATCTGGGACATCTGAGATCAGCGGATTGTGGGGTCGTTGTACCGTTGTTTTGGTGATGGAGGGCACCGGTTCGTGGCGGCTGTCGACGGGTTTATAGCGGAGGCGAAAATTGAGACGATAGCGCAGGAGTTTCCCGTCTTTTGCCGCCCTTTCGCGAATCGAACAGGGCGCGAGTTCGCGAAAACGCTCTCGAAAATTTCCTCTTTTGGCAAATGGTCCGTAGTTTGTGCTAGAACAACGGATAAGGAGCTATTTTGGCTATGCCTATCGTGTTCTACGATCTGAGGTTATTTAGTTTATGGGCAGAGAGGTGGACGAATGCATCCCTTTTTACGGGCGTGTCAATCTGCCGGTAAAGTACGGTCCTGGTGCATGTTCTGTTGCAGATAGGGGCAGGCGAAGAAGCTCATCAACGAAGGAACGATCATGCACTTTACACACGCTTCATATTGTTCGGTAAGCGAGGAGAACTACCAGCCATCTTTAGTATTTACAAACCAGTCTTCGATCAAAGTATGTATAAAATAAACGAAGTCAAACAGGAAAACCAAACTGCACACAAGGTTCAGTGAGCGTCACGAAGAAACAAGCAAGATGCTCCACTAGATAGTCGTAGTAGTGATATCAGCCTTCTCTTTCTTACCTTCCTCAGCGATAGAAGACTCGGTGTCAGCATCGATGACAGTTCCCTCACCGAGCTGAGTGATGTCGAATCCAATAGAAGTCAAGTACTCCAAGAACTTCTCATCCTCAGCCTGCATAGCGTTCTGGTCAACCGGTGGAAGGAAGAACAAAGCAAGGAAGGCAGCAAGGAGACCAAAGGAAGAGGCCAACCACCAGGCGGACTGAATACCGTATTTGGTGGTCAATGGTGTGAAGACATAAGTACCAGTGAAAGCACCAACCTTTCCGACAGCAGCGGCTAATCCGTAGTACTGACCTCTCACTGGCGTACAAGAGGTCTTGGAAGCGAGCAAACCAATGTTATCACCTGGGCCAAACTCACCAAGGGTCATGAAGATACCGTAAAGAACAACGAAACCAGCAGTGTTCGTTTTCAAGGTTTCGAAGGAGCCAGCCATGGCATAACCGATGATGGACTGCAAAGTGACACCAACGACCAGGGTCAATCTTGGTCCGAAATAGTCAGCAGCAATGGCACCAAGGAAAGCACCTGGCATATAGAACAAGTTAACAACAATGTTCCAACCAAAGACGGAGTACAAGTCGTCTGAATCCTGGACATTGGCAAGCACGTAAGAGGAGAAGAGACCAAAGGCGTATGCAGAGTAATCGTAGATGAACCAAATCAAGGAGACAATCAACAATCTGAACCAGTAGAACTTGATGACAGCCCAGTATGGAACCGAGACCTTCTTAAATCTGGTTTTCTGGAAAGTCTCACCCTCCTTGTAGAAAAGACGCAAGATGAAGAGGGAGATTGGTGGGATAGCACCAATTCCAAGAGTCACTCTCCACACTGGAGTCAAGTTGTTTGGACCACAGATCCACAGGAGAACCATAGGAACAAAGGCAGAGACAACGAAACCAGCATCAATCATAAAGTTTGTAAACCAACAGAACCATCTGTTTCTCTTACCTGGTGGCAAAAGGGAAGAGGCCTCAGAACAAGCAGTGGAACCGGCTGGGTACTCGGAGCCAATACCAATACCAAGGAAGAATCTGTAGACGGTCAAAGCGGTCAGCATACCGCTAACGTTGAGGTTCTTTGGGCCAGCACCACCAGCCCAGACACCAGAGGTAAGGATAGTCATGACGATAAGGATGATCGTACCGTAGAGCATGGCAGTCTTTCTTGAATGGTAGTCAGAAACGTAACCGAAGAAGAGCATACCGACAACAGTACCAGCAAATGCGATGGACGTGACGTTTCTGATGGCACCAGATTGTCCATACTCCACTGGGTAAAGGATACCGAGACAGGTGGAGACCGTTCCGATGGAGTTATTGACGTAACCATCAGAGAAGAGACCGGAACCTGTGGTGATGATAGGTAGATACTTCTTGAACTTACCAAGCTTGTTTGCCTCGATGACTCTTGCCTGGTACTCCTCCTCGTTCTCAAGATTTTCTCTCTGAGACTTCTTGAGTGTGAGCTCCTTCTTAACTCGTGGGATCCAGCCAACGCAGAAGTCACTGACTGAGTGTGGGAGGTCTCTTGTGAAGGCACCCATGGTTTGTTAGTGTGTTTATTGACGGCAGGGGATGATATTGAAACGTCACATTATGGGGGCAAAAAGGGCAGGATCGCCAGTCTTTATATCCCGAATCCCAGTTAGGATGAGTTCGGCCCCCCTCTCGCTCTATAGGCAAACGTGCACTGAAACTGTAACTTCATGTACGGCTACGAAAGATTGGATTAGGCGGTACGCGCACGCCTTATAATATCCTCGCACGTGCCATTTTAGCAGGCCATTTGTAGTCACGCAGATCGTTCGGCTTCATTGTTCTGCGAGGGCATGTCAAGAAGCTTGGAGCCATTCTCATCCATCCACGTGTCGCTGAACGTGTTCTTGGAGACAAACTGCATGCCATGCCCAGCTCCCACCACTTGAGATCCCTCGGCGCTGCAGGCACAGACGGGCGTTGCCTGACTGATAACAATCCCATCCTCGAAAAAGTAGTGTGACTTGGGGATCATTGCTGATCCGGTTATTGATCTTACACTTCCAGGATGTTCCACAACCCTTGATCAGTAGGCGGATTACACCCACTATACTCAGTTTATGTACTACTCCAATCCATTCTCTCTCACTTATCCCCTTGGGCCTTTCAGCCAAGAGACCATACAGAAAGCGCTGGACCTCTCCACAATAACTCGATGACATCATCCGGAGTTCCACAGGGACAACCATGCTCTCTCGAGAGCATCTCAGACTGAATTTGGGCAAGAGACGTGACCTTTACACAACTGGACAGCACAATAGTGAGAGATCAATCTAGGCCCGGTACATACACTCTTCGCAACGGTTTCAGGTCCGGGGATGCAGATCTTCCTCCGCGGAACTCCGTCAACGTAGCAGCTGGACTTCAACAAGACAACCTAGCTTTCTGCTCAACTTGTGGAAGGAAAAGCAACCCTAGAGAGTCCCTCATTAAGATTCAATTAAGGATGTCAAGAGCCGACACCGCTCTTATCAATCATGGATGAGCCAATATGTAATCAGTTCAAGAGAGAACGCCAATCTTAGGCAGCATCAGCACCACAGTACTGACACCTCACCGGAGTGCCACAGGACTTGGAGAGAAGAGCATAGAGAAAAAGCCATCAGCACTAGTCATGAAATCGATATGAAGATATAGTTGACAACAGCATACCCATTCATTTGTCCTCAGTGGGCCAAAATTGACAACAGTGACATACCCGACAATCCTATGAGCAAGAACTCCGACAATCAACCTGGAACAGAGTAGACTGTGCTAATGTGGAAACGTGAGCTGGGTTTTTGTACTGTAACACCATGACACAGCTTTTGAGAGCTTAAGGAGTCCCTATAACACTCAGCGATCTTACATACAGGATGTGTTGATTGTGGATACAGATCAACTGAGTCCCATGCAGGACCCTTTATCACATAGTTGTTCCGAAAGGGATCGTTTTGCCGTACAGTACCACCGCTCACGCTTCCAGAGAAACATATCGTTATCAACGCAAGGTTCCCCGCATTCGAAGCTTCAATTTCTCCGAACTGGGTCATCGCTTAGGGGTAAGAAGCCTGGAACAGTCGTGTGATAAGATCTCGTGGCCCAGCCTAGACGGTGTTTCGCGGAAAAATCCAGTCTAGAGCTGGGACGAGAGCCCAATTCAGGAAGGGGACCCCCTTATCTTATCACAGTTCTTATCACGGCTGGAATTGTATCAATTGATCCGTTGGAACACGCAGATGATAACGGGAAAGCAACCGGGACGACGGGAGATGATCCTGATGAGGTCGTTTGACTGCTGGACAAGACCCTTTGATGCACAGTCATAGAAAGCTGGATTCTCATGCATCACATGGACGCGAATTAATTAACCAGGAACAGCTCGCATGTGATCGAGGCCTCGCTAATTGTTGCCTATTTGTACGACTGTGTGACCTGCTGACACGATTTGCTGCCAAGAAACACAAGACTGTTCAAACGAGCCTGATAAACCACTCTGCAGAAGTTTCAGGTCTCCAACTCTTCGCTGGTTGGTGCTGAGTTGCTTCCATGGTGTAATTCTTTCCGTCAATAAGTCCAGATTTGGAGATATTCCTCTTTCGGCCATTTAGCTGCTTTCGCGAAATGGTTGTGGAGCCCCGCTGGTCTCACGCGTTTGGGGATTCGGTGGCAGTAAAATGCGGGTGGCATATTGTTCTTGAGTCATCAGTCTAGTAGAGAAGTTCTGTGCTAGAAGCTCTTAACAAACACAGATAATATGTCAGAAGTCCAACAGTGAGTTCAACCAGCCCGCTTACACCAATTGACAACACGCTAACAACCGTCTCCAGGTTTTGGGAGAGAACACCACCGCTTACAAAAGTTCTGCTCACCTTGATGGTGGGGATCTCTGCTATCCCGGTCCTGGGAATCCAACCAGGCTTCAATCTTGCCCATGACTGGCATAGAGAGATACATGACTGGCAAATATGGAGACTTTTCACAGGTTTCTTCATTCTAGACCTCCAGAGTCTTCCTGGCTTGATGATGGCGTTCTCCCTCTTTCGCATGTCCAAGGAGCTCGAAGAGCGCAAGTTCTCATTCAGCTCCGTTGACTATGCGTTCTACTTCTTCATCATCATGCCTTCTGTGCTTCTTGCTTCCGTCTTTCTCAGCATGCCATACCTCGCATCAGCACTGTCCGGTGCAGTGTCATACACTTGGTCAAGAGCACATAGACATGACAAGATCCACGTCATAATCATCAGTGTTCCTGGTTCTTACTACCCATATGCAGTGCTCACATTCACATACCTGTTGAGTGGCCCGCATGCATTCATGACCATGCTACTGGGTATGGTGTGTGGATACTTCTACCAGTGCTTGGAGTCTCGTACGCTGGGCCCAGTGTACAAGTACATCTGTGACTGTCTTGGTGTGGAAGAGCAACGTGACAGTTCTTCGAACAGATTGGGAAACGTCCACACGATTAGCGATCTCGATGGACACTTGAGTGCTCCACAGTGGTTCAAGAAGGCTATGACACCTCTTATTGCTCCAAGAAGAAATGTCAAGAACCAAGAAAGGGAGAAGGGAGGCTCAGGCTCATCATCTGCTTGGACTTCGAGCTCGTTCAGGGGAACAGGCCATAAACTGGGAACAAGCTAAAACAGATATATGTATATATTTATCTTTAATTGAAACCGAAGCCGGGTGCATCCTAGTCATATAACCACTGACCATGGATGTAACGAGATTCAGCACATTACTTAACATCACAGCACTGGATCTACGTCGTTGGACGTATATAGTCACTTTGCATTCTTTAAAATCACTTTATAGGCACCCTGCTCTCCAATTGTCTATCCGGCTTGTTTCTGAACGAGTAGTATTCCAACAAGAACTGAACAAACTCGTCCAGGAAACATCCGAGAACCCAGTACGTGGAGAAGCTCTGCATGTTGCGCAGGGTCATGTGGCGGAGGACAGCGGTTGTCACGTACTTGAACTGCAAGATGAACCGAGGGAATGTCGCTCTTGGGAATTTGAGGATCAGTTCGATCAGGAAGTTGATGATCTTGAGCTTTTGTGGATGGGCGTTACCTGCAACATAGTCGAGTTTGAAGTACCTGCTCAATGGGGATTTCCCCGTCTTCAAGACAGATGGGGTTGTATGGGAATCAATGATCATAGGGAACTGAGAGATCAGCTCAATTGCTTCTTCGTCAAGTTTGGCTGTATTGGTGATGACTGACATGATGTCCCCGGTATACCAGTCTGAGATGAAGTTGTCAAACACACCTTCTCGTGGCAGGATGGCCATGAAGTTCTTGAATAGCATGTCACTCCGAGCCAACATCGTCATCATATGTGCAACCACATCGTCCCGGATATCGAGGATGTCAAAGTTCATTGAGTGGTTGTATATGAACTGCAAGAGTACATCATCAACCGAGCTTCTCAGGGGGAACACGATGACGTGGAAGCGAATGTCATCGTTAACGAAGGATAGCCGCGGAGATATCTTTGGTCGGTTGATCTCAAACCACTTGACTTTGTCAGGCTTGAGCCTCAGGTTAGCATAGCAGTATTTCGCTCCTGTCCTTGATCCAATTCTTCTTGTGGCACACCTGAACATCGTCTTCATCAACTTTCCAAACTGTGGGTAGCCAACAAGAGTAGCATTAGGGTAAAGCCGTTGGAAATAGAAGCAGCAGTCATCATACGCCTGGTCCTTCCGCAGACTGTCACCCTTGGAATACTCGTATAGCTGCTGGATGCAGTGAAGCGAGATGGCCCTTGTGAATTGAGCCTTTGTGTAGATCTCATTGGAGAGCATATCCACGGCCTCAGCGGGACTCGTGTCTTTCATATTCATCACTTCTTGACACAGGGCCACGTCGTCGTACAAAGGCACCACGCGTTGTCCGATGTTCGTCACTTGCAAAGTCATCTTCAAGCACAGGGGGTTGGGTAGGTGTTGAGAAGCAAGCACAAAGAACAATAGATAGCCAGTGGGGCCAGGCGAGATGAGCCTCTGGGATGATAAGAGCGGAGGAGCCTGTACTTGCGAGGAGAGTCTCCATGACGACTACCGTGGAAAAAATACTCGATTGGCTCGATATGTTTGTTGGGACGTTTGATGTGATTTGGTACATGATGGGAGCAGTCAATTTAGGAAGGGTTATGAAGCCCGTGCCAAATGTCCGTGTATTAGCGCTGTTTCAACGAGATCTGGGGCAGTGAACAGGAGATCCAAGGCATAAAAATGGTCTCAGTCACTCCCGGTGAAACATGACCAGTAGTATTCTGGTGAAATTCTGACGCGCTGATGTTGATTTGCATCTGTTCCATCCTTGTTTCGAGCTAGCTACGCGCCCCTAGCAAAAAAAGATACATTGGTTGCGAATAACCATTTCGTACCCTCTTACTTCACTTCACGATCATTTGGAAACAACTTATAGCGTGCATGTAAAGATGATCTGAACGAACTAAACAAATATGTGGTCGAACTAGAGGGAAATGCATATGAACAAAAAGATAGAACGGAAAAACAAGACAAAGTATGGTGATATGTGTGTGTGTGTGTGGTGGAGTAGACAGCTTCTTGTGTGTCAATGTGTATATGTCCAATGAAATGAAAGTGGATGAATAACCAAGAACCCGTGAACAAAGTGGATGAAGAAGGAAATGAATATATGACATGACGAACAAATGTGCAAAGAATCAAAGGATGGAAAAGGTACGGACAAAGACCGGGAAAGAAGACATTATGACAGGGAACTCACTTGTTCAAGTTGTTGTTGTTACCATTCTGGTTGTTGACAAACTGTCTTGGGATGTTACCACAACGGTCCTTACCAAAGTTGATCTTGAGCTCACTGAAGTCCTCGTCAATCTTGATCTTGTCAATCGCCAAGATGGCGTTTGAAATGGAGGTGAAGTTGACAAAGACACAGTTCTTTTCAATCAAGTAGTTGATCTGCTCAATGTCACCAAACTCAGTGAACTTCTTTCTCAAGGCCTCTCTGGAGAACTTTGGATCCTGTGGATCGATGTTTCCGATGTAGATGTTTCTCGAAGCACCTGATGACACAGCGAGTGTCAAAGCATTGGACAATGGACCAGAGTGCTTACCCCAGCCAATTTTGATGCGCTTGTTGTGGATGGTC
The DNA here is from genome assembly GCA_030563065.1 of Petasospora veronae. Classification (NCBI taxonomy): domain Eukaryota; kingdom Fungi; phylum Ascomycota; class Saccharomycetes; order Phaffomycetales; family Wickerhamomycetaceae; genus Petasospora; species Petasospora veronae. The sequence continues at coordinate 323,654 of JAKUBA010000002.1, read as the reverse complement.
AAGCCGTGTATCTGAGCCATGGCGTAGAACTGAGCAGCGGCAATCGGATCAATGAAGGTGATGAAACAAACGTGACGGTCCTGGAGGTACTTGACGTTCTGGAGGAGACCACCACGAACAACGTTACAGATCTCTTCGACCTTGACATCCTTCGGAAGGTTACCCAAGTACACAGTTCTGTTACCCAAGTTGTTGGCACCACCGGCAGATGTGGCAATGGCAGCAGCGGCAGCAGACTGCTGGAGGAGAGTCGATGAAATGAATTCTCTGTCAGCGTTGGTGACGAGGTGCTCCATACCTGGAGCAAGGCCAAGGTACTGAGCAGCATTGTGCTGCTGAGTCTTGGTAATAAATGCACAACGGTCCTTACCGTAGAAGATCTTCTTGTCGGCGTAGAACTCGTTCTTCTCAGCGAGAGTGGAGACAACCTTGATTGCAGATGAGATAGAACAGAAGTGAACAAATGCGACACCCTTGTCCTGGAGGATCTTGATGGTGTCAATTGTGCCAAAGGAGGACATGTCGTTACGAAGCTGCTCTTCAGAGATGTCCTTTGGAAGCGAACCAATGTAGACGTTTCTGGTAGCACTGTCTCTTTGGACAGAAGCGAGCACAGCCGAGCTCAATGGGACGTTACGGCCCCAACCGATCTTGATGTCGTTGTCCTTGATTGTGAGTCTCTTGAGGATGGCATCGGAGTGGAAGAGCAGTGCAGATGACTCGTCAAGGAAAGAAATGAAGGCACACATCTTCTCTGGGAGGATGCGCATGTTCTCGACAACACCCGAGCGGACGTGGTCCAAGAGCTCCTTGGCGGTGATGTCCTGTGGAACATTGCCCAAGTAGACAGTTCTGGAAGGAGCAGAGTTGAAGTCACCGCCTGGAATGAGCTGTGAGTACTCGTAAGCACCACCGACGGATCCGTTCTGAACTGGTCCACTGTTCATGGCATCTGCACCGTACTGGTGCTGGTGCTGGTGCTGGTGCTGGTGCTGGTGCTGGTGCTGGGAGCGCTGCTGGAACTGCGAGGAGCCATCACGGAAGTAATCGGTCTCTTGAGCAGACAGATCATGCTGGTGCGGCAAGCCATGGAGCTGACCATCGAGCCCGCTCTGGACCTGACGTGGAGCGCCCATTCCTGATGGGTCTGCGTACTGCTCGTAGTCGAGTGGAGACAGCACTTGGTGGCCGAGTTGGGCATACTGCTGATCTTGCTCTTCAAAGCCAAAGAGCTGGTTGCCGACCTGAGGAGAGCTCACGAGGATGTGCTGGGGAACGAGCTGCGTGTATGGATGGTCGTAAGGAGAGTAGACTGACTGCATCGTGGGCACGTAGGAGAAAGAGAGAGGGAGGAAGGCCGGGTATCTAATGGGCCGGTGGAGATCGGGGGAAAAACAGGTGGGAACGCCAAACGAGAGAATGAGAATGCGAACACGTGCGAATGTGCTGACTGGCCACTATATCCCCGATGATTGGTCGTGACTGGTGGAAATTCGGGTTCTTGATGCCTAACGAAGAGAAGATCAGCGTGAGGAGGAAAAAAAGGTTTGTGGACGCGTTTTTTTTTTTTTTTTTTTTTAGTAAGGCGTTGACGTGTGAAGATTCAGGAATGCGCGTTTTAGGGAAAGATCAGATCTGTCGTTTGGTGGTGTTTTGGAGGTGTTACTCCCGGTGTTTTGAGGTGTTTTGGAGGTGATTGGAGGTGCTAATGGGCCAGTACTACAGCAGGTCTGCAGACGTACACTCAGACAACAAGCACCCCGTTTTCCCCGTGCTCTGATCCATGATTCTTCCCTGGTACGCGCCACACGATCCAGCCAGGATCCAGTCCAGGGGCAACACTCGTCCAAACCTTACTACAGGGTAATTGGATCGTAACACGTTAGTAGATATATTATCAATCATCCCACACGATTGGCTTGGGCAAATTGTTCTTCCAACAACCGGAGGTACTCCGCCTCCACGAGCTCTTCAACGTCCGAGTCAGAATCATCATCAGAGAGCACCTCGAGATTCAACTCACCGTGTTGCACAGTAGTCGTCTCATTCTCACTGTCTGACCCAACAAACATCCCAGATCTGCCAGAACGGTGGGATGCAAGTCCTGAGGTTTCAGGGATAGGGATTGCAACAACATCATCGTCATCATCATCACTGGAGTCAGCAACCCTCTGTCTTGCTGTTCTCTGGCCTGAACTTTTTGGGGACGGGGCAGACGATATTTTGGACTTGGTGCTCTCGGCAATACTCTCACTCTTACCAGATGAATCAATGGAGATGGTGTTCCTCTGACTCTCAACAATCTCATCAGAAGTGTCCGGCAAAGAGCTTGACTTCTCAATAATGGAGGACCCAGCCTCCTTTTGAGACGGGATCGAGGAGCCGAGAGAGCCACGCACTTGTTCATGACGAGGTGCAACTGGTACTGACGAAACTTTGTCACCCTCGGCCTGGACAGTCTCCGTAGAACCAGCAGCCGGGATGCTCTCAACAAGAGCATTTACATTGACACCAGGCGCACCACTCTTGTCATGAGGTGTCTCTTCAACACTGGAAGCATCAACAGCTCCATTATCGACTGTCACATTTGAATCACCGTTGTGAATGATAGCGGGGGTACCAGATTCATCACTAGACTCCTCAAACAACGAATTGAGATCATCAAGATCTTCCTCAGTGAGTTCCACCTTGCGCTGATCAATCTGTCTCCTCTTGTCTCTTGATGACTGCATAAACAGTTGTGGTTCCCTCTTCTTTGCCTTTTTCTGAATACCCTTCAGTAGAGAGTCGGATGAGAGATTGATTCCGAGAATACCAGAGACTGCTCCTTGTCGTGGTTCTGTTGGTTTGATGGGATCAGCTGTTGAAACCTCTTCTGAAGAACTTGTCGTTGTAGCTGACACCTTTGGAGGCACTGGTGCGGAGTGATCAACAGCCACAGGCTTCTCAGAAAGAGATCCCTTCTCACCAATACTCAATGATTTGAAGATCTTAACATCTGAGGACGGTTGTCCCATAGGACCATCTGAACTTTCTGAAGGAAAAGACCTGCGGATCTCTGGTGCACCTGTCCATTTGGATTCTGAGAGAGGTGGAGGAACAACTTTTGCAATGTTGCGCTTGTCCAGTGAACCCATGTCCTTCTGAAGTCTGTGAGGCTTTAATGGATGAGTCGTTGATGGTGGCTCACCCAGAGGGAAGAGCTCGGAACTGAAGACTTTCTGCAGAGGAATATTGTCGATGTTCTGCTTGCTTTTCCACCTTCTGAGGGGCGGTTGATGTGAAGCCAAAGTAGGCATGTGGATGTCATGAGTCTTCCGTTCAGAAGATGATGGTGTGTTTGTGGGGGAGGAGCTGCTGGCATTACCCGATGGAGCTGGATGCAACAGTGTGTGGGGTTGAACAGTCGGACTCTTCACAGACGTCTCAGCCGAACCCGAAGACACACGTCCCCTTCGAATATCACGCCCTGACACCTGGGACCATGGAGCACCCTGTGGGACAGATCTTTTGGAAGCAATGAGGGACTTATACCGCGATCCACTGGATGAAGTGGCAGCATCAGACTTAGACTGTGACCCACTTGATGTAGTGCCAGTATCAGACTTATAATGTGATCCACTGGATGTAATGACGGGCGCATGCTTGGATTCCACCTCAGCAAGCTTTGCGATCATCCTCTTCTTCCTCTCTTTCATAGGCTTGGCCACCTTGGATGGGATCTGGTTTGTCTTCTCGTTCGTCCTTTTGTTTGGCTTCTGTATCACGTCCTTTTGCGGTGTCTGGCTTGTGGACTTTCTCTCTGGCGACTCGCGTTTGGTCATCTTCTTCTTGCTGTTAGAGAGGGAGCTGCGTATCGGCTCTGATGCATCTGAGTCAAAGATGATCTCATCATCACTGACAACAAACGAGTCAATGCGGCCAGCCTTGCGTTTGGTGCTTCTGTGGTTGCCATCGCCGTCCTCATAATCGTCATCATCGTCGTCATCATCAATCTCCACCACAAAGTCATCAGAATCATCCACGTATCCACTTCTCTTTCGTTTCTCAGTCACAGCAGGACGTTTGGGACTTCCATTTAGATGCTGGATTTCGATGATCTGGACACTGTCATCACTGTCATCGTCATCATCGCTGCTGCTGCTGCTGATGCTGATGCTCGAATCGTCAGTTTGGCCTGATGCTGTACTCCTTGATCTTCCGGGCATAACAGGCAGCTCGTCATCGTCATCGTCTTGCTTGTCTTCATGGAGCCTGTGCTTGGATGGAGAAGATTTAAGCTTGTTCTTTGTTGGACTTTGTGAAGTGATGTTCTTTGTGATGCTGACTCGACCAAACTTGTTCGATGCTGCCTCTTGTTGTGAAATTCGTTTTCGGACATCACGCATCTCTTCTTCACTTAACGTCTTGGGTTGGATGACGGGAATAAGATAACCTCGATGAGTTGCCACAGGAGGCTGTGTATTCCCAGGCGAATGCAATGGTAGAGATGGTTGTTGTGCTGAGCTCGCTCGTTCTGGAGTTCTTGGCCGTTGCAACATGAGAGGAGGCGACGATGAGATGGAGCTCTGCTGGTGGGTGTGAGCATGATTAAGGGCGGCAGCGGTACTGTTCTGTCGTACTGAAGTCTTGGTATGTGTGATAGGACCACTCCTGATAGGTCTTTGCTCCCTCTTGAGTTCCTTCAGTGTAGCTTTCACCATTGCAAGACTGAATGGTTTCTTCGCGTCCGGGTCATGGAGCAACACGCTCGCATCCTCAAGGTTCATGAGCGCCTTCCCCCGCGAGGAACCATTACTGGACATGTCTGGATCACTGACTGTGTCCCCTTTCAACCACCAAATCCAGGAGAAAAGAAGTGTTAGTCCTTGAAACTTGGCCCGAACGCGTTAACCAGAACCCAGAACTCTTCTCCAATTGTCAACACTCGAAAACAATGTGTCCCAAACCAGACGCTTCCCGCGAACACGGTCGATTCGCTGTTAACAGAGTTGCCATGACAACCAGCAAGGATCGCTAACAACACCACTTCTATGTGTCACGTTAACAATAAAGCCCAGCTGCTGATACGGCCACTCGTAAGGCCACTCGGGTGGGCAGCCACCTCCCAAGGATTTTTCCAGCAAATGGTTGATGACGGCAATTAACCTGAAAAAGGGCTCCGACTCCCGAGATCCAACACCCGTCTCACCACAAAGCCGTCGACCCTGACCACTGCAGCTCTGACGTGATCAGTCTCTCTCCCGTTATCCCTTCTTTTCCAGATCCCTCCTTACCACCTCCTGCTGCCGATTTCGATCCGTGTTTTTTGGTTGCTCAGAAACTAAGTACACCAACACGGCCTTCATAAACAGCACACGACAATGTCCATCAGAATCGTCTACGCCACCAATCCTTCCAAGGAGGTCAGCATTGCTGGCAGCTTCACCAATTGGAGCATCAAGCCGCTCACGCTCAACCCGTCCACCAACGAGTACGAGTACAAGTTCACTCCTTCAGACAAAACCGGCAAGCTCAGCTTCAAGTTTGTGGTTGACGGAACCTGGATCACTGACGAGAACTTCTCCTCTGGTATGTATCCACGGATTTATGCACTCCCCTTCAACTACAGGATACTAACACACTACTCACAGAGTTTGACGAATCTGGAAACGAGAACAACGTCATCCTATACGATTTCACGGAGGACAGTGCTCCCTCCAAAGCGAACGAGCTCAATTCCAAGTCCGTGGTTCAAACTCTGAACACTGAGGCACCTGCCACACCAGACCCTACTCCACTGGACAACTCTCCAACGCCAATTCCGAACAGATCTGCCATTTCTGCAACCACCAGTCCAGTTATTGCTGCTGCCATTTCCACAGGGGATGTCACACCAACACCTCAGGCCACAGTAAGCACCGTTGCGTCCAAGTCCGTTCCAAAGACGGCTGCCCCACTTGAGATCCCAGCTAATACTACCGAGAATTCTGCCCCTGTCCCACCAACTGTCACCTCTCTTCCACTTCCTGAGCCGGAAGAGCGTCCATACATCCCATCTGCAACCCAGGAGTCAGAGGGGGTGCCGGATGTTGAGAGACCGAGAACGGCCACATCTGGCCACTCTGCAGTGACCAGAGCAGATGGAGCAGATGGTCTGCCAAAGGACTGGGGCTTCTTCTCCAACCTCCTCCACCTGATTGCGCAGTTCTTCAAACAGTGGTTCCGCAGAGGCAGTACAGGGGCTTGATATCCGGGCCAATCTGCTCCCTCTTTCACCGTTGCTATAATTCCAAACAACCTGGCTTTCAAGAAGGCTCAGTTTCACAAAACATTCAAGTGGTCCAACTCATTTCTCGGTGTTCTTGCTTTCTCACACATACTAATTTGCTTATTCTATTGACTTGTAGTGCTGCTGTGAACCCGGGCTGTATGGAGAGTGCGTTGCGAGCCCCGGCGCTCCGTCTCGAGAAAAACGTAAACAAACAGCTTTCCACCGCGTCAACTTGCCAACTTGCAAGGGGTTTCATTTACCCACGAAGAAACAGATTCAACCCAATTCATCACAGAAGATGGACTCATCACCGTTTGTGGAAAGACCGAAGTCTCCCTCGGCCAAACCAGTAGGTGTTGAGCTCAATACGCTGAAGTTCCAGGTCCAATACCTCGAGAACGAGCTTTCCCTCGAACGAGTCCAACACCAAGAGGAAGTCGAAGCGTTGAAGAAGGAGCTGTTGGCATTACACAAGAAGAGCGAGGAGTGTGCTACTGATCAAATATTCTACTACGACTCGACGAAAGAGCTACAGTCGAAGTTGGAGCATGTCCAGGACAACAACCAGAAGGAGCGCGATGCACTGGGGAAGGAGATTCAGACACTCAAGGCTGAGTTGAATGAGTACAAAGATCTCTATGAGAACCTGAAGGCCAACGATGGGGAGGCTCAGAGCAATGCTCAGCTGAAGACTTACTCGTTGGAGTCAGAGATCAAGAAGCTTCAACACATGCATGAAGAGTTGATGGAAGAGTTGGAGAAACAGATTGACGAGAAGAACAAGGTGAGACATCTGGTTGATGAGAAAGAGGAGACAATTGCACAGTTGCAATCAAGACTACACAACATGCCATCGGAAGATGACATTGAGAACGCAAGGCTGATATCAAAGAAGCTGGCAGACCAGGTGGGGTACATCAAAGACCTTGAGCACAAGAACCTGCAACAGAGCGAGCAGATCAAGCATCTTCGTCTGAACAAGGCCAACACTGAGGTCCTCAAAAGTGAGAACTTAACACTCAAGACCAAACTGGCGAAGATTGACGAACTCAATGACATCATCAATGATCTCAACATGGAGTTATTGCAGGCCAAGCAGGAGAACAGTAAGTGGAAAATCTACTTGAATGAAGATGATGATATCAAAGTCGAAGAGTTTGTCCAGGAGTTCAAGACTCTGAAAGACGAAAGTCTGATTATGAAGGGGAAGTTTAACAAGGTGGAGTCTGAACTGAGCTCATTCAGACACAAGTACAACGAGTTGTTTGTTGAACACCAGACACAGCGGAACAAGTTGACCACAGCAACAGCAGCTACGGAAACACTTACCAAGTTGAACCATGAGTTGGAGCAACAGAGAGATTTAGCATTTGAGGAATCATCCTTCTTGAGAGAACAGTTGAAAAGCCTTGATTCCGAGCTGGCTCTTAATGAGGACGACAAGAACAAGTACATTGCTAACCTTGAGTCACTGGTGGAGGATTACAAGATCAAGATCGAAAACATCACCAAGGAGATACCTAAGGAAGGCTCCAACAAGAGATCCAGATCACAGATGGAGAATGATGAAGACACAACGAGGAACTTCCAGAACAACATCACATCATTGGAACAAACCAACTTTGACCTCGAGACACAGGTGACGAGACTCATGAACGATAACGCGTTGCTGATCAAGAAGCTTGAATCGATTGAAGACATCAAGGAACAAAAGATGAGGATCCTCCAGCTGAGAAACAACCCATTCCTCAAGGACCAGAAGATCAAGAAAGAACAGCTCGATGTTCTCAAGCGTGAGAACGACAACCTGCTTGGAAAGACCACCTTCACAGACACAGTGCCAACCTCAGTGTATGAGCGAGTCCAGCTCACGAACCAAGAACTCGAGACGAAGATCTATGAACTCAACAAGCGGATCCAGCGTCTTCGTGAGATCTTTGCCAACAAGTCCAAGGAGTTCATCGAGGCAGTGTATTCCGTGATTGGATTCAGAGTCGAGTTTGAACGCACGGGCAAGATCACACTACACTCCAAGTTTGCAGAGTCGGATGGCATCGTTGTTGATCCGACCAGCATGACGTTGAAGAAGATTGGAGAGTCGGGACAAGTGGGACAAGTGTGGGATCGGTTGGTGGACTTCTGGATCAGGGAGAAGGAGAACTTGCCGTGTTTCCTAGCTGCTCTGACCCTGGAGCTGCATGAGTTGGAGAGTCACAAGGAGCTGAACTGAATAGTAATGATACGACACCATCGGGAATAAATATGGACATGTATGGGCAATAAATAGAATAAATAGGCAGTAACAGGCTCTAACGGCCACGAGACTGCAGCATCTCTTCCTCCTCCAGTTGTCTTCTTCTTTCCACCTCGACAATGTGCTTCCTCTGCGGTCTCTCAAGTCCAAACTCCTCGTTGACATCAGTTTCGAGCTCACCAAAGCCCAGACGGATGTTCGTGACCGGCTTGATCTCCTCCAAGTCGCCTCTTTGCTGTGGAGAGAGCATACCAGTGAGCAAGTACTGAGCCTGGAGCCTGAGTCTGTAGGCCCAGGAAAAGACGTTCTCGTGGCCGTCGTTCCAGCGGTGGATGAACACGCCATAGAGCACGACACCGCCCATGAACACCTTGGCTGTGAGGTCCAGACCACGGTTGAAGCGCGTGTAGTTGTTCACCCGGCGCAGGACCTTGTATTGGCCTCGGTAGAGATCGCTCTGAGGCCGTGGAACGTACTGGAGCCGTCTCATGGTGTCTCGCATGTGGTCGTACTGCGTGGCGGGCTTCCCGAAGGCCCTCGAGGGCGTGGAGAACTCGGACGGGTAGCCCTCTGGCGGACGCTTGTCGGCTGGATCGTAGGGGTTGTACGGAGCTTTAGGAGCAGTCCATCCCGGTGGATTGGGTCTTCGCTCAACGGAGTCGGACATGGCTGATTTGCACTGCTTTGTGGGTGTTGATGGAGGTGCAAGAGAAAGTTGTGGGGTGAGAAGCTCTTGAAAGCGCGCGGGGTGTTGGAAAAAGGGCAAACAACACATCACCAACTCAGCCTTCATCTCCTTATTTGCCAACAAACTGCCACTCAATGTCGCTCTTCACAGCCATTGGACGGACATTCTCGTTCTTGTATCTGCCTCTGGTGGACAGTCGATTGGAGCCCCGTGAACCGCAGAAGTCGCGTGTCATTGCGTCTGCTGGCAAGCCTCTTTGGAACACGACCGAGTTCAAGCTCTACGGCCTCCTGTTCGCCATTGTCGTGCCCTGGATGATCAAGACGGCAGTGGATGTGTCGTCCTCATCACACCCGAACTACCCAGTCTACGCAAAGCTGCTGTCAGATGGCTGGATCCCTGGCCGCAAGGTGGACAACTCGGATGCGCAGTACCGCTTCTTCAGAGACAACTTCCCACTCCTGATCCTGCTCCTGTTGGCACACACCGGTATCAGAAGAGCCACCGAGTACCTCACCAAGTGCTCAAGACCATCATTCGACTTTGTGTTTGGCCTTATCTTCATCTTTGCGGTGCACGGTGTCAACTCGATCCGTGTCATTGCCCATGTGATGATCTGCCTCACTATTGCCCGCTTGCTGAAGAACTACAACAGGGCAGCCATCCTGACTCTCTGGGCATACGGAGTGTTCAGTCTGTTCTTCAATGACAAGTACAGAAACTACTACCTGGCCTACTTCTGGAAGCCACTCGGCATCTTTGACCCGGGATTCATGGGCATTGTCAAGAGATGGGACGTGTTCTACAACTTCACGCTTCTCAGAGTCCTTTCGTTCAACCTCGATTACCTCAAGGCCTACAACGATCAGAAACTCCGCAGGGAGAAGAAATCGGACGAGGAGGGAAGAGGCTCGCAACCCTCGTCTCCAAAGTTCAACATTGCTGCTGCCACGCAGGAAAGAGAGAGAGTCAACTCCAACCTCGACATATCTGACTACTCCATCTTCAACTACTTCGCCTACCTGTTCTACGCACCACTCTTTATTGCTGGCCCAATACTCACATTCAACGACTTCTTCATCCAGTCGCGTGCTCAGCTCCCTTCGATCAACTGGCGCAGCACGGGGAACTACGCCCTCATCTTCCTCATCTGTGTCTTCAACATGGAACTCATCCTTCACTTCATCTACGTCGTTGCGATCTCCAAGGCCAAGGCGTGGGCTGGCGATACCCCATTCCAAATCTCTATGATTGGTCTGATTAACCTCAACATCATCTGGCTCAAGCTCTTGATCCCATGGAGATTCTTCCGTCTGTGGGCACTTGTGGACGGAATCGATCCACCGGAGAACATGATCAGATGCATGGATAACAACTACTCTGCCCTGGCGTTCTGGAAAGGTTGGCACAGAAGTTACAACAAGTTTGTTGTCAAGTACATCTACATCCCACTTGGAGGTGCTTCCAACAGAATCTTGGCTTCGTTGGCCGTGTTCACATTCGTTGCCATCTGGCATGACATCCAGCTGAGATTGCTTCTGTGGGGTTGGTGTATTGTTCTGTTCCTCCTTCCGGAGTTGTTCATCTCTCAGTACTTCAGACAGTTCAGTAACAAGTGGTGGTACAGACATGTTTGCGCTGCTGGTGGTTCTGTGAATATCTGGTTGATGATGATTGCTAACCTTTATGGCTTCTGTTTGGACCATGACGGTATGAAGTTGCTGTTTGCAGAGATGTTTTCCACGGTTGATGGTCTCGTCTTCTTTGTCTTGGCCTGTGCCAGTTTATTCGTTGGTGTCCAGGTCATGTTTGAGTACAGAGAGGAGGAGAAGAGACAGGGTCTTGATGTCAAGTGCTGATCAGCTAAACTGGGTTGATGTAAATATCATGCAATATGTGGCTATATTAATATGGAACAAATGCATATACAATTACTATATATTATAGTACTTTCTCGCCAATCTTGTGCCTCTTTTTGTACTCGCCGGGTGTCTCCAACACTTTTGAACTGAACATTCCCTTCTTAGCCTTCCTGGCCTTTGCCTCTTCTCGTCTGTACAAAGCCTCCCGACCGTCAAACTCGGCGCTCCCCTTTCCCTCGTACACCACACACATACCTGCTTTCAGCATCTCCTGACTGACATCCTTCCAGCCAAATATCCCTCTAATCATGCACTTCCCCACCACACGGCCGTACTGGTCAAGGCTCAACGGCTTGACTCTTACCTTCTTTCCCAGGATGTACCCCCTCAGCCATGCCATTGCCTCGTCTCCAAACGGCTGTGCTGGTTTCCCGAAATGAGCCCTCTCTGGTGAATCAATCCCACAGAGTCTGACATGCAATGTCTTATGCCTCAACCCCCTCTGATTGACACTCGGAAGCTGTCGTAGCCATCCCCAGCCACCAAGCATCCCACCTGGTGTGTGGAAGAAGTGGAAGTTGTCACCATCTCCAACAGAAGTGACACGGCCATGCAACCACTGGGACCTGAATGCACGCTTGTGGATCTGTGTGACTTGGTGGATTGGGCGGAGGAAGGTCGTGTAGAGCCTGTAAGAGCCCAATATCGAGCCTGTGAGCAAGGACGACACGATCAGCACTTGGCTGTCGATGAGTGATCGTCTTTCTGAGGACATCGGTGTAGCTGAGATGCGCTGAACTGCTGTGAGTCCGGGATCAGAAGTGTCCAAGCTTGAAGCTGCTCGAGGTTTGATGACGAAATCGCGGACTGTTTGTTTTTCGCCTGATCAGGAAAGGTTGTGAGCACTGTGACTTTTGCCGCGAATCTGTTTGATGGCCATTGCGACCCGACGTTGAACAAAGAAGAAGCTCCTCCATGAACAGTTCTTAACCGTTGTTCAGCTACGACACCAAGACACCGGCTAAGATGTCCAGACGCAAAGCCCAGCCAATCATTGTCAACAAGCTTGACGGCGATTTCCGTGAAGCCCTCAAACTGTACGAGGGAAAGCAGTACAAGAAGTCGCAGAAACTCTGTGAGCAGGTGCTCAAGAAGAACGCTAACTACACCGAGGCTATTGCCCTGAAGGCGCTCGTTTTGCACTGCACCAAGGAGGACGATGAGTCTGAGCTGTATGTCACTAAGGCATTGGGGCAGAAGTCTACAAACCCTGTTGTGAGCCACATTCTCGGAATTTTGAGAAGAAACCAGCAGAAGTTCGCCGAGGCATCCAAGTTCTTCAAGGCCGCTTTGGAGAACGGATCCACCAACAAGCAAATCTGGAGAGATTTGTCTACCATGGAGACAATGGAGCGTAACTATAGAGCTCTTGCTGTCTCAAGACACGCTTATTTGGAGGAGTTCCCAGGATACAGAGCCAACTGGACATCCCTTGCTACTGCCCATGACCTCACTGGCGACTTTGACGCTGCTGAGAGAACTCTCACCAAGTTCGAGGAGTTGGCCAAGGGAAAGCTCAGTGAAGCTGAGTTGTTTGAGCACTCGGAGCTCCAGCTTTACAAGAACGAGTTGATTGCAAAGCAGGACACAGAGAGAGCACTCAAGGACTTGGAGGATCTGGACACCTTTGACAAACTTGCTGAGAAGGAGCTGAAAGCTGCTTACTTGATGAAGCTTGGTCGCAACGATGAGGCACAGAAGGTTTACCGTTTGTTGCTCAAGCGTAACCCAGACAATGTGGCATACTACCATCAATTGGAGAAGGCACTCGGATCCAACAAGAAGTCCGAGAAGTACAGAGACCAGCTCTACGCCAAGTTGGCCAAGTTCTACCCAAGATCTGACCCACCACGTTACATTCCACTCACTTTCACCACTGGTGATTTGTTCAAGGAGAGAGCTCAGCAGTACGTTCTGTCCCAGCTGAAGAGAGGTGTCCCAGCCACTTTCACCAACGTCAAGCCTTTGTACAAGGATGCTTCCAAGGCTGCCATTATTGAGGATATTGTCGAGGAGTTCTACGCAACTGAGGCCGAGAAGACTTCTCCACTCTGCTGGGTTTGGACCACCTACTTCCTTGCTCAGCACTATTTGCACTTGTCCAACCTCACCAAGGCTCGCGAGCTCATTGATGCGGCTGTTAAGCACACTCCAACTCTTGTCGAGTTGTACATCCTGAAGGCCAGAATCCACAAGCACTTGGGTGACTTGGTCGGTGCTGCTGACATCATGAACGAGGGACGCAACTTGGACTTGCAGGATAGATTTATCAACTCCAAGTGTGTCAAGTACTACATGCGTGCCAACAATGTGGACGAGGCTGTCAAGGTTGTCTCGTTGTTCACCAAGAATGACAACTCCATCAACGGTGTTAAGGACTTGCACATGATGCAGGCCTCTTGGTTCATCATTGACAGTGCTGAAGCTTACCTCCGTCTGTTCGAGGAGGCTTCTTCAAAGGGCAATGAGGATGAGGCACACAAGTTCGCTGGTCTGGCACTCAAGAGATTCTACGCCATTGTGCGTGTCTTTGAGGAGTACTGGAACGATCAGCTTGACTTCCACACATTCTGCATGAGAAAGGGTACCGCCAGAGCATACATGGAGATGCTTTCCTGGGAAGACAAGGTGTTTGCCTCTCCAGTGTACTGCCGTGCCGTTGCAGGTGCTTTCAAGATCTACTTCAAGTTGGATGCTCAGAAAGCTGCTGCCGTGGAGGAGGATATTGTTATTGCATCCAAACATGACAAGAAGGCTAAGAAGGAGAAGGCTGCAAAGCTGAAACAGCTGGAGTCTGAGAAGAGTGCTGTTATCGCATATGCTGATGATGAGGATGTCTTCGGTGAGAAGCTCATTGGAGACTTGACCACTTTTGATGAGTTGTTCTTCCAGCACTTGTGGAAGCAATCTCAGGATAAGATCATTTCCAACGAGATCCAGTTCCAGCTCCAGTTCAAGGCCAAGAAGGTTGCCCTTGCTGTTGGTGCCCTGGCCAAGTTGAAGAAGCTGACCAACGACACCTACACTTACACGCCAGCTCATGTGCTCAGACTGAAGTACCAGACTGATGCCGGTATTACCAAGATGCTTGCTGAGAAGGGTATCGAGAAGAACTTTGATGTTGACTTTGAGAACATCCAGGACTTTATCGAGAAGTACTGCTCTGCTGACACGTTTGAGGGAGCCAGAGGACTTGTTGCCGTTTACAAGTTGCAGCTCGAGCAAGTCGACAACGCCGCTTTGAAGCAGACGATTCTCGAGGCTGCTCAGAAGTTTGAGCCTCTTCAGCAGTTCGCTTTGGTCAAAGAGTTGTGAAGGTGTATAGAAATTGGACGTTTCAGGGGCTGATGTCCGCGAGATCTCGTTTTCGTTCAAAGCCCGCGCTCGTACACAAAAAAAGGGCAGACTCGGAAGAGCTGTTTTGTAAACACTGAAACACGATCTACGCGTCGCATCACAGGACACGCTGGAAGGCCCAGAAGCGTCTTTTTTGACCGTCCACTACCACATCGGTCCTTGCAGATGTCCTTGCTCTCTTATGACACGTTGACACGGCCGCTCAGGCTCGTCAAACCGCTCGTCCGCGCCGTGTATCCGAAGAGACACCCCGATCTCGCATCCCACGTCGAGGCGCTGGGCTACCACGTCCAAGAACATACCGTCCAGACAGACGACGGCTACTTGCTCACTGTCCACAGGATCTTCGATGACTCTACGAGCTTGAGTGAAAACAGACCGGTTGCCTACTTCCACCACGGCCTCTTGACGAACTCTGAGCTCTTTGTCTTGGGCGAGCGCAGAGAGAAATGCCTTCCCTACGTCCTCTTGGAGCGTGGATACGACGTCTGGTTGGGCAATAACAGAGGCAACAAGTACTCCAGTCACACACACTACTCTCAGAATGACCCCCGCTACTGGGACTTCTCCATCGACGAGTTTGCACAGCACGACATTCCCGCCATCATCGACTTCATCTTGAGCACGACCAAGCAGGATACCATCACATACATTGGCTTTTCCCAAGGAACAACCCAGATGTTTGCCACATTGGCGTTGAATCCACATATCAACGATAAGATCAACTTGTTCGTGGCGCTTTCGCCAGTCATGATCCCACAGCCGTTGACACACCCGCTCATCAGACCATTCGTCAACAACCCTTCTCATCTCGAATCAATCTTTGGCTCCGGCCCAATGCTGCCCTTTGTTACGCTCGTGAACAAGTTGACTCCGATTCACGTGTACAAGACAGTCATTGATGTGTCTTTGGGCTTACTATTCGGCTGTTCAGGGAACAACATCTCTGCTGGTCAGAAGCTTCATGGGTATCCGTACTTGTACTCCGTTTCGAGTGTCAAGTGTGTCATGCATTGGTTCCAGATCATTCGCCAGCAGAGCTTCCACAGGTACTACGATACGAAGCAGAACACACATCTTGCAGACGACACACTTGTGGAGAACTTTGACATGTCAGGTGCACGTGTTCCGTGTTTGTTGGTGTACGGAGACGCTGATGTCCTTGTTGACATTGACAAGACACTAGAACAGTTGGAAAACTCAAAGCTGGATGTATCTACTGTGAAGATTGAGACCTATGAGCACATGGACACACTTTGGGCAGAGGACTGTATTGAGAAGGTGTTCAACCCAGTTGTCGAAAGAATGGAAACAATGAGGGAAGAAAGAGGTGGGAAGACTGCTGGTTCGGTATTCCTCTAAAAGAGAAAACACAAGAGAGATAGATGATAGATATAAGAATGACTATACATGCATGACCTTAAGTTCCTCTTAAAACTCATCAGCTTGTGCTCTGAGCTCTCTAATATCTGCAACGTACGACCGCTTTAGCTCGCTGTCGGCGAACAACTTGTCAATGAGGGACAACAACTCATCCGTTCCAAACTCGAAAAACTCTCCCTGGTCAAAGGCAGACATGATATCCTTCAAGTGCGCGTTCAAGATGAATGCAATCTTTCTCAACTTTTCCCAGTTCTTTGCATATCCCTTGATCTGTTCGCCAAATGGCTGCTTCAGCGAAAGGAACTTTTCGATCAGTTGGGACAAGTACTCACTCTCCACTTCGCCAATATCACCTTTGCTCATCACTGAGTCAATGACCAACTGATAAAACTCACCAACAACAGACACGACAATCTTGGTGAACGTATCCTTGTCCAACACTCCCAGCTCCGCAAACAACTCATCGAAGACATTCTGGATCTTGGAAACAACACGCATTGTCTCACCCGCAGAGATACTCGGGTCCAAGCCATTGAGTGTTGCATACTCGCCACTAATTCTGTCTTCATACGCACGGATGAACTCAAGGAGGAGCCTGTCAGTCATGCTCTTGAGGTTAGGGAGGGAGTGGTGTGTCGTGATGAATGCAAGGTCGTTATATTGTAGGAGTCTTGATTGGTACGTGACAGATCCGAGCATGAAAAGGGTTGTGGTCAGGTAGTTGAGCTTGGAGAGGTGCTCTGAATGATGTGCTGTTGGTAGGTGGTATGCTGTGGAGATGTATGATTGGATTATTGGTAGGACCAGTTCTGGGATGTGGGTGGTCTGGAAAGTGTCAGGGGTAGTTGGACTTGGTGCTGGAGTTGGTGATTTGCCCTTGTGAGAGAGCTTCGAAACAAGCTTCTTTGGTGCCGGTGCCGGAGGTTCATCATCGTCATCGTCATCTCCCCATGCATCCCAGCCACCATCGTCTTCATCTTCTGGTTCTTCGGCTTGGAGTACCGATTCAGACTCATTGTCATCCTCGCCCCAGTTGTCCCATCCGTCTCCGTCATCGCCTTCAACTTCAGTGTTGTAGACTTTGTGTTGCGGTGTTTTGGATTTGAATTTGGACTCGAGTTTGCGTGGTTGTGCCTGTGTGTGCTGCTCTTGTGCTGCATCAACAACTCTTGTAACCAAAGTGAAGTCGGGATTCTCAAAGACCGATCTGATCTTCTCAAGATGGTTGTTCAGGTAATGCTCAATTGTGATCGAATGAAGATCGTTCGAGATCCAATCACTGATGTTTCCTCTGGTAAACTTGTGTGAGTGCAAGTACTGTCCAAGTTGCACAAAGCTCTCCTTGAGTTCGTCATTGACGTAGATGACATCTGCATAGCTTGTGATCAGCTCCTTCAGTTTCTCATACAGACGTGGGGAGATATAGCTGACGATTTTGGAAGGGTTTGGGACAAGGTTGACAAAGTCAACCAGCGCCCGTGTCGACGCAATGTAAATCTCGATGGTCTCTGTGACTGCTGATGTCTGGTGTTTCTCAATCGATAGAGTATTGCCTGTCAGGACCAGCCTTGATTTGGGAGAGTATAGATTCTCGAGGAAGCAAGTGTCAACTGTATGTGCGATGTTGAATACGTTCTGTGGGAGTGAATGCTCCTGGATCACCTCTTCAAGGGACTCGTATGTGAGGAGGAAGTCATCAATGTCAATGGACTCGCTGAAGGTGACAGATCCATCCTCCACAAGAACCAGTTGTTTCCAGGCATCCAATAGCTTCTGAATGACATGTTCTTGTATCTGTGCAGCTCGCTCCAACCACTTGGTCTTAACCAGAGACGGGTTCAGGGACATGTCATGTACCTTTTGTTCCAACTTCCGTAACGAGGCAAACACGTTCTCAAACTCATACATCTCCAAATTGACCTCAATCTCCTTCTTGAGGGTTGTGATGAGCCAGAGCTCCTGTAGCTGCTCCATCTGCTCGCCAATCTCTCCATCACGGGCCTGAAGATGCCCCAGCTCACGAACATTCAACTTGCTCGAAGACGGTGATGATTCCGCCAACTGGGACTGAAGCGTTGCGAGATCAGTCAGTCGAGCGATCTGGGCATCCAGGCTGGCAATCTGCGTGTCTATCTCGGCAACAGTCTGCATCTTGACACTGGCCATCCTTCAAATTGTGGTTATTTGTGGGTTTACGTGCTCTCATTGCTGACGTGTTGAGCTTCCCATACAAATTCGGGTGCACGGGCAAAAATGGCAGCTCGGAGATCCAGTTCCGGGACAATTCCGACTACCCAGTTTGTTTGGAGACTCCCTCTTCACAGCACCTATTGATTGGGCTTGGTGCCTGGGAAACCGGAGAAGTCACAAGATATCACACATGACCCTGACTAAAGAAGTCACCGAGGGGGAGCTCCAGCCAGATGTGGGGCACAATCTCCCTGCTGAGCCTCTCGCCACGATTGATGACTTGCCCAATGAGATCATCCTGCTCATCATTCAGGAGCTGAAGATGTTGGACTACAGGACATACCGGCAGTTACGGCTTCATCCACGGCTTGGCCCGCTAATCAATGCCCGCTTCCAAGTTCTGAAGTACCGGTCCTTTGTCCCCGAAACATTCGTGGAGCCAAAGAGCACCGATTACCTGTCATTTCACTCCTACTCCGATCTCTTGATGTTGATTCAACACTTGGCAAAGAGTGCTCAATTGCACCTCGATGATCTGACACTATACTTCGAGGTGGGTCCGCACCATCATCAGACTGAACAAATCGTGCCGATGATCAACAAGCTCATCGAATGGGCAAGACGAAAACATGTTGGATTGGTGCTATTACTTCCCCAAGGATTGAAGCATATTCCGATGAACATGAATGCTTTGAAGGTGCTGATAAAGGTCAGAGCAAGCCCGTATGTCCAATATTTCTGGTCGACATTTGGAAACTCGAGCAAGTACTTTCTTACAGACAATGATCGAGCGCAGATCAATGTGGAGCAGATGATGCATACTACAGAGCTGGTTACAAGCGGCTACCCAATTGTGGAGAAACTGTGGAATGGGGAAGCAATATACTGGAAGCACACGATCAGAGACATGCGGGAGCTGCTGCTTCATTACTCTAAAAGCATTGTGGTTCAGATGTCGTTGAAACATCCATCACTGTGTGAACATCTCACCAAACTTGAGATACGAACGTTGGGACCCATGGATCACACAAAGTTCACCTCGTTTGATGAGCTTGACTTCCCTGTATTGACACATTTGGTCATCAGGGGAGCACTCGTGCGGAGCTTCTCTGACAATTCATTCCCAAGCTTGATCTTGCTCCACATAGAGAGTCAGTCACCAAGGGCTGATTACTTGCACGGCTACCAAACGACTAATATGGTTTATCCGAAATACGGGCTTGTGTTCAACAACAACCACACCCCAAAGTTGCAGACACTGAGCATCTCTGTGGACAGGATCACTATGATCGCGTACGAGACAGGGCACATCCCAAGCCTGGAGAGGTTCAGACTCGAGGCCAGAGAGTTGAATATGTGCATGGGCAACGTGGGCAATGTCATCCCATTGATTGAGCTCATGGGACGGACCAAGCACCTCTCCCTGATGCCAAAGAGAGATGTATCAAAGAAAGGGATGAAGACTCAGCTTCTTGGTACTCTCATCACCCATCTCATCAAGACAGACACGATTGAGTCCCTCGCGCTTAACTTCGCATACACAGACTCATGGATCCCAGAGCTTGAAGCCAGAAAGTTCTCTCAGCTCAAGACTCTTCGGCTTTACAACATTGGCTTTCGAACCCTTCCCTGCATCAATGCTCCTCAGCTCGAGACCTTGGTCCTTATGGGAAACGACGTCATCCACGAGGAAATGATAGCCATTCCCATGACTGTGACTATATCTGGATACCCGAATCTTCGTGAGATTATCACGCCAGTTCCATCTTCGGAAGGTTTCCACAGCAGAGACGCTGAGTACAGAGTGATGTATGAATTTGAAGTCATGGGGTATCACCGTGCCAACCACGAACAGATGTCTCCAGACTTTGCACCAGATGTTCGTGTTATCATTGAAGAAATGAGAGGCATCATTCCTGAAGTTGCATACTATGACACCGTCCAAGCTCGCAAACTGAGGTGTTCTGTGATCCATTTGGCCAGTCACCAAGACCATAGAGAGAAGATGAAGTTGACGGGCGACCTGTTCGCTACCGGAATTCCCACAAGCTCCTTGTACGATTTTTGAGGCTAACTCAGCAGCTAAAATTTGGTATTCACGTACGTCTCAAGCTGATCTACACAATAAATCTCCCATCATGACCTAGTTGTCTCTGTAGCACGAGTAACAGCCTCATACGGCTCGCACGGTGTACCCGTCTTGTTAGCCCCGGCCGGCCGACGGCCTCCGAGCTCCGAGATGGGAAAAAGAATGATTCATCTCCAGACTTTCAGCCGTCACCCCGGTGAGTTTTGACTCTTTGGCTCGAACACTACAAAAGCAAGCATTAATCACGTCTTTACTCCCATTCCAGCAGACTCTTCGGCTTGTTTACCCCAGACAGACCGTTTCCGACAGCCTTTTACGCTCTTCGCACGCTTCCAACGACTCTGACGCCCCCACACATCATACGACTCTGCCTCTCACAAGATGTCGCTCATCAAGAGCCCACTGTTCCGTGTGAGATCGTACACTCGTCTCTTCTCCTCCACCACAGCAGCACGTATCTCTGAGCCTCCTGCCACGCCGAACCAGTTCGTGGCTATTCGGTCATGTGAGCACCTCCGCAACGGCCAGCAACCAGACTACATCAAGGTGTCCAACTCCAAGCTCCAGAACCTCGTATGGCCGAAACCACTACAGAACATTCTCGTGGTGAAGAAGCCTTGGTCACCGATCCCACGTGAAAACATGGTCAAGTTCGTCTCTCATATTCACGACCACTACCCAGAACTTAATGTCCTGGTCACCAAAGACGTGGCTGAGGAGATTGCGCAGGACTTCAAGAGCTTTCCAGAGCAAACCCAGTCTTCACCACACATTCTATATACCGGTGAATCGGACGAGATTGTGTCCAAGACTGATCTTCTCGTGACACTTGGAGGTGACGGAACCATTCTCAGAGCTGTGGCGATGTTTTCAAACGTGGCTGTGCCACCAGTGCTCTCCTTCTCCCTTGGAACACTAGGATTCCTGCTCCCATTCGACTTCGAGCTCCACAAGGAAGCATTTGACAACGTCTACAACTCCACAGCCAAGGTGCTACACCGCACACGACTCGAGTGTCATGTTATCAGAGCACAGGATGAGAAGAGCGAACAGCCCAAGATGCTGCATGCCATGAACGACATTGTTCTGCATCGTGGAGACACACCAAACCTCACAACACTTGACATCTACGTTGACGGCCAGTTCTTGACTCGTACCACTGCTGATGGTGTTTGTGTTGCTACTCCAACTGGATCCACTGCTTACTCACTCAGTTCTGGTGGAAGCATCGTCAACCCACTCGTGCCCGCCATCCTGCTCTCGCCAATCTGTCCACGTTCGCTCAGTTTCAGACCACTGATCCTCCCACTGACATCGCATGTCAAGATCAAGATCGTCAAGAAACCGATCGGTGACAACAACGTCCGCCTGTCCATTGACGGTATACCGCAGGACTTCTTGAAGGTGGATGACGAGATCCACATTGTCAACGAGGTGGACACAATCTTTGTCAAGAACAACAAGTTCCCATTCACAAAACGAGAAAGAACGTCCAAGCAGTCGGGGATCCACTGTGTCGCACGGTCAGAGAACGACTGGGTTCAGGGCATCAACGAGCTGTTGGGATTCAACTCGAGTTTCCGCAACCAGTCCAAGGACTCCAAGCTATAACGTCTACAGCATCACAAGTTTTTCAATGAACGAACAGTAAAAGCTATACAAATGAATGTCTCGCCCATCCTTGCACCACCTCCCATTCGGGCTCACGAAGGAGGTCCCTTAGCACCGGACGAAGCCGGCACAGATGAAGTGCTGCACCCTAGATGTGCTAAGTTGGTCTCCAGTCCGTCCAAACAACCCTCCAACCCGTGAAGGCCGGAGGGGCAAACAAATATCGCGCTCGTCATGGGCCGAACTCGAGGTCCAGCCTCCAGGAGATGCTGTAGTTGCTGCGGGATATGGCTGTGAAATTTGCGTTAGAGAAGGGGAAAAGACGGAAAGAAGGAGGTTTGAGGGGGCGAAAAGTTTTTTTATAGTGCTGGTGTGGCGCGTACCGTGGTTGGGAGCCCTGGACAGTGCTTACGTCATCGGCGAGGGCTTCGCGCGCCCGGGAGAATCGAGCAGGCTCTGAGCACAATTGGTGCAAGTGGAGGTGTTTGGTGTTTTTGGTGCTGGTTCAGACGCTTTTGAAAAGGGCAAGACCTCACACGATATAGTTAACCATCAGAGAGATGTCCAAGGTGTAAGTGTGCTTTTTCGCACTGGCTTTTGTCTATTCTGGGACCCGAATTGGCACTCAAGTGCTCAACTCCCCCTTCATTGCCACCACCACTCCACTTCACTCCATTCTCGTCCGATACTAACACACCTTCCACAGCCCAAGAAGTTTCAGACTCCTCGAAGAACTCGAGAAGGGCGAGAAGGGCTCAGGCCCAGACTACTGCTCCTACGGCCTCGTTGACTCTGGTGATGCCACACTCAGCTACTGGAACGGCACCATCCTCGGCCCACCACACTCTGCGCACGAGAACAGGATCTACATGCTCACGATCGAATGTGGGCCAGAGTATCCTGAGAAGCCACCACATGTGCGTTTCATCTCACGGGTCAACCTCCCGTGTGTCAAGAGTGATGGTGAGGTGGACACGACTAAGTTCCCTGTGCTGGGCGCATGGAAGAGAAGCTACAACATCGAGCATGTCCTTGTTGAGTTGAGAAAGGAAATGGCAAGTGCTGCTAACAAGAAGTTGCAGCAGCCTCCAGAAGGCTCGACGTATGCCTAATTGGATGGTTGATTTGATGTGCTGATTTGAGACACGATGTACACTACCTGCTTCCAAAGCTATCCGAATTATGTTGACTTCTCTATAAATGTATCCAACAAAGTCATCAGTAGAACTCGCTTGCAATCTCCTTGAGAATAGCTCCCGAATGCGAGTACTCTGCTCCAATGCTAACACTGGCAATCTCAGCCAGAGCCTGTGGCTTGTTGTCCAATGCACACTTCCATGCCAACAAGTCTCTCGCCGTCTTTCTGACACCCACCTTGAACTCATCCAGCTTTGCGAAGTAGTTTGGGAACTTCTCCCTCAGTCGTGACTCCTCAGCGTGTGGTGCAGCGTACAAAATGTCATATAGCACGTCTGTCACCTTCGAGTCGATCTTTGTATCCACCAGCACAAACATCGCCAGTCGACTGTGCAGTTCGTCAAATGCCCCTCCGACAAGCTTGTTCGCCTGGTCGAGCACTCTCAGTGCCTTTTGCTGCTTCAGTGTCTTGATCAACAGCTTTATCGTCGTGATACGCACCAGCATAGCATGTGAAATGAGTGGCTCAACATCATAGTTGGCTAATGTTTCCTCAACAAACGACACAGCCAAGTGTGGACTCAGATCCGACAGCGCATCAATGAATAGCAGCTGTGTATCTGTATCCAGTGCCAGTACTGGAATTTTGAATGCCCTTACTGCGGAAACCACAGAGGCAGCAGAGGCCCTGCACGAGTGTGAGTCGATGAATGCACGCATGTCAAACACATCAGATACGGAAGACAGCTCGAGTTCCTTGTGGTACGGAACAATGTTGGCAAGCTTGATGAAGTAGGAGATGAATCCCTGGGGCAGAGTGGTGTAGTCGTTGGCGTTGAGATGTTTGAGGGCCTTGGAGATCTCGAATCGGTCGATGTAGTAGATAGCATTGACGAGATCGTAAACAGCCATGGGGATCCGGAGCATGATGGTAGAGTGGTTGACACGTTGCAGATCAGATTCACCGCAAATGAACCTCTCAGCTGCATCAAAGGAGAAGTCTTTGAGGAGGTAGTATATCACGGCATCGATGCCCACTTGGTCGACATCGCACTCGATGAGCTTCTTCAGGAACTTGGCCAGCTTCTCCTCGTTCTCAGGTGGATAAAGAGAGTACACCTTGACAGTGGAGGCACCAAGAACATCCATCACGAAGCGGTCAAAGAGCAAATACCCGGAATTCCTCAGCTTCTTGCCCACGAGCTCTGTACGGACATGCTTGAGCACCGAGTACAGCGACTGCAGCGTGTTCTCGATCTGCAGGTTCGGCACACAATGGCGTGGCAGGTCCTTGATTGCCTGCGAGTACGGGAACTGCAATCCTTCAAAGTTCTCCATCGTCGTTGCTTTTGATGGATTTGACGTTGACATTCCGCAGAGATGGCCTAATTAGATGTCATCATGTTGAGGTAGTTTTTTTTTTTTTTGAAAAGTAAACAAAAGAGATTGGCGTGGTGTCCGGGTTTTCAAGGGGCTAACTTTTGGAGCCAGACTTTCCTCATAATCGCTTGCTAATTTTACGCGTCACCTCACCCAAACGCGTCACTGCTGATATTCCAACTCCAAGCAGAAGCCTACCAAGAACCATGAACCAAGGTGAAGACCTCAGGGCTGGTCAGCCTACGCCAGGATACTATTCCTCCATGGATCGTGGAATTCGATTCGACTTTCCTGCCAATTGCCCAGTGATCACAAGACCTGACGTTGAAGGGCGTCCAGCTGAGTTCATTGCCGCTGTTACCTCATTTTGCACTTCACCAGCTCAACCCCCTGCCCCTGGCCCTGGCCCTGCTGAGAACGATGAAGACTCTGACGCAGAACAAGCCCCAGCTTCCCCACTTGCCAGAGCCCGAGACCATGAGACTGCACTACAACAGGCAGCTACTGATGCTGCTGAACCAGGAAAGAAAATCACCATTACCACTACCAAGGTAATCAGAAGAGAAACGGATCTGGTTACACTTCCCCAATCTGTCCAGCAGCACCATCTGAGGTGGGAGGACTACAGTGGTGTTACAGAGGCGTCACTTCTCGATATCCTCTTGAGACATCTCTCGCACACAGTCGCTCAGAATGTGTCAGAGAGAATCTCCAAGGCGCCTCAAGAGGCTCAAGTACATCCAATTGGAGCTCTAGGGTTTGTCATGGTATTCCCCTCCACCGTGAGACACGTGCCAACACCGGCTGAAGATCCATTTGGGGCAACACCAGAGTTCGCTGCTGGATCAGAGGAGTTGGTCCACTCAACAATGGTGAACCTATGTGATGCCAGCACAAACACTCCTCAGACCGAAGCAGAAACCATCAGACTTATTACACACGTTGGTGCTTCACTGAACACGCACCAGTATACCCACGCTCGCACCCTTGGAACCGCTAAGAATCTTGGAGCATCATACTTCAGCCCTAATGCGTGGAGCAATGTCGCTGCCAATGGGAGTCTGAAAGGTGTTGCATCACACGCCAGTCTTGAGATGTCCATTACACAGTCCAGTATGGTTGTCTTGACTCAACAGAACCTGGTCCTGACGTTCACAGAGCGTTACAACCCATCGTTCATCAAGTCTACAGCAAGGTTATTCTCTGAGGGAAGTGCTGATCTGCAGAACCTACAAGGTCTCAGCTTCCAGATACTGGGCTCACTTTTGATGGACTACGACTTTCTTGCTTTCCAGAAGAACTTTAAAGAGGTGACAGCGTTCCTTGGTACGAGTGAGGCTGGCAGCCGAGCCACTGAGGTTCTAGCACTTGGGGTGCAGCGAGAGGTTCGCACGATGATGGCCATATTGAGCAACGGAAACCCACACCACTATTTGAGAAAGACCATATTGAGCTCCAATTATCATGTGTTGTTGTCGATGTCTCAAGATGTACCTGTTTCTTCAAGGCTATTCTGCTTCGGAGATTGGACGGAGCCCAATGATAACAACCCTGAGAGGGCAAAGCTCCTCATGCAGAACACCAGGGAACTGTTTATTGAGATAAGGGCTTGTCAGCTCCGGGCTCTTGACGATCTATGGAGCACATTTGAGGAGGATTACTTATGGAATTTGGTCAGCTGCGTGGGGTACTGCTCCAAAGTCACGCAAGCAGCCGAGCTGCTTGGGGCTTGTGGAGGCAGTATGTTGATCACAATGGGGTCATACTGGACCATCATGGGATTGGCAGAGGGAAAAGACAAGGGCTATTGGATGGCGGGGATCTTTACGGTGCTCGTTGCAGTTATTATCCTCGTCATAACTGTGCGCTCGGCTTTGAAGAGATTGCAGTGCGGTGAACTATAAGGCTTCCAAATTGAGCTGATGACTGATGACTACTAACGATCCTTCCATATTCGGTTATTGACATAGCTTATGACATGGTGCTAGATTATGAAAGCTTCTTTATCTCCCTCTGGAAAGTAAAGACATAGTATTTGCCACAGAGATCGCTGAAAGAACAACGCGCTGTTCGAGAGGTCAACGTTATAACTTAAATCATGTGATCTTCGCCTTGAAGGAACTTATAGTGCAATTACTCATGCATGAAGCAGCTGGTCACGAGAAACGCCAGCTATTGCAAATGTAACGAGAGTATAATGAAAAGCTGTCTATATTGTTGCTGGAGTGATTCAACTATACTCAGTCTACCAAATCGAGTATGGTCATGAATTGGGGCCATCCTTGCATGAGCTCGGGGGTCCTCACAATAGCAGCCAGTTCCTGTTCTGTCACAATTGATCGGCCATTATAATCAAGCAGCTTGCAGCCTACCACACTGAGAAGCTCATATCGCCTCGTGAGAGCTTTAGCATGTATCACAGTCGGTCTCTTCACGCTTCCAGAACCAGATCTCAAATATGTTGACCAGTCTTTGTATGAGTGCACTACAAGAGAGCTCATACGTACATCTTCGAGAAGCACGTCCAGACATAAATTCGTGCTCTGAGTTGTCACAGCCAACTCATAGAGATGCGACGTACTCAGCAGCCGTGGTGGTGTGGCATTCGGAAGCAGTGTATGGAACGAGAAGACCTCAAGTTTCGGTGTTTCTAGGTGTTTAACCGTGTTACTCTCAAGCTGGAGACAGGTCTGTCGCCATGAGAGGGTTTGGGTGATAGACATGTCAATCTTGGAGAGGATGATGTCGTGCCCACCAACAACAATCACATTACCAAACAACCCTAACCAGCTTAGATCTGCTGTCTCCAAATATTCAAGTGACCTCCGTGAGTGGGAGGGGAATGGTGTCTTAATGTCAGCCCGTAGTGAGGGAATGTGTGCAATCTCCAACACACACGAGGGCAAGTGATGTAAGCTCGTCTTGTGAGTATATTGCGCATCTCCATTATGCAAACGGATTCCCTTCACCTGAGGAAAGTCTTCGTAGTAGTGTATCTTCACACAGGTCAGATGCTCTAAGAACATCGGTATCTCGTGCTTAGACCCTGGGCGGGCACGGTTCGTTCTTTTCATACTCTTGGAAACTGGATTATACCCCAGCCCCTTTTCTTGACCACCACGGATCTTCGTAGGGGTTGACTCTTCAATATAGACAGTACATCCAGTTGTGAGTCCATTTGGACATTCGAATCCACGGTTGTAAGGCGGTTTGTACTTCTTCCACTTTAGAGGTACATCCTTCACTCTCCCAAAGAAGTGCTCGTCGTGAATAGCCGTTCCTCTCTCAAGCAGCATTCTGAAAACACATGCCTTCTCAACCGGGTACATCAAAGCTATGTTTGGCACCACCATACAACGGGAATGGAGCTCAGGTCGCCACAATGGTGGAGCTACTCCTTTCCTGTTGCTTAGAAAATGTGGGGAGATATCCTCCGGTTTTGAGAAATACTCGTTGTAAATCATTCCCCACCGTGCCTTGATCAGGTCATTAGCGTCCCTACAATCACAGGTACAGGTGCAGTACTGACTGGAACAATAGGGCATCCTAAGTGGCATACGATATCGTCGCAGTTCTGTGTAAAAGATGTCATGTGAAGTGCCATTGGTATACGGATTTTTGTCACGGATGGAAAGAGGTGGCATGCGCAGTAAGTCATCACACGAAGAGACGGGAACCCTACCAGCGCGGCGCACAGGAGCATCACAGTCACGATTAATAACCACAAACTTACTCTTGATAACTGGCACAGCAATCATTAAGATCTGGAGTGTACAGAGATCCAGCTCACGGAGTATCAGCCAAATGAGCTCGTCCGGCAAGCACTCGAAGAGCGTGATGACTTTTTGGGGAGCCACTTGAAAAGACGAGGAGATGGATTCTATGTCCAACTGCTGACGTTTGCCTCTGTTTCTTATGAATCTAAGAGCTCGTAACATATGGAACGTGTAGAGGTAGGGCTGTGGGTGTGGTCAAGATCATGAGTTTTCCATATTATTACTGCTCTTGTTTTGTGCTCTCGTTTTGTGTCGTGATGCAGCGCCGCGAAAGCTTACCCGGCCATCAGCTAAGTTGGCTGCATTATAATATGGTGACAGCTTAACGTGGGAGGGATATGAGGTGTGAGGCCCCCGAAACAATACATATATTTGGAGACTATTAAATGACATATGAACTAGTTCTAGTGCAGTACAAAAAGTGTACATAAAAAAAAATTAAAAAAAAAAGCTAGGGAAAAACTGGAGTTAGACTTCCCAATTCAGATTCTCAAACTGTCCACTCAAACTCATCTTTGGTTTGAAATTTTGCAGCTGCATGTGCATTGAACAATAGATAGGAG
Source organism: Petasospora veronae (assembly GCA_030563065.1). Classification (NCBI taxonomy): domain Eukaryota; kingdom Fungi; phylum Ascomycota; class Saccharomycetes; order Phaffomycetales; family Wickerhamomycetaceae; genus Petasospora; species Petasospora veronae. The sequence goes on along the minus strand of JAKUBA010000002.1, from coordinate 295,051 downwards.
CAATTCATACGAGAGAGACACACCTATGATACTATAACGAGAATATATCCATTGAGAAACAATTTAAAGGCAGTTGAAGCCGATCGGGTCGACCGCCAAAGTGGTGTCCGGGTGTTATCCTCTTGGGCCCGTGACACAGATCATGACCGCGGCGTAACTAGTACTGTACAGACTCATGGATCGATGCGCCAAATTGTCTATCACCGTCCATGATCTAGTGTTAATATCCATGTTTGATATAAAAGCGGGCTGCGGCAATAACTATGATCTATCAAGCCTGAGAAGAAAAAAAATCGATAGCTTTTGACACGACGAAGCTGTGCAGCACTGCATTCTTCAGCCGGTGCTGTTGGGAACAACGGGTCCAGCTCTTCAGCATGAGCTTTCCTCTCGTTACTGTCCGAGTAGACAGATATATCAGGATTCAGCTTCAGACATCACAAGGACCGGACATCAACAACATCTGAGTTTCGGACTGGCAGATCAATCTGCAGTCTCAGCAACGATGTGGTGGGCAGTGAACTTGAGAAGCATCTTGGTTGATGAGTTGGTGTATTAGTTGCACATTACGAGATTGATGGGTTAATTGGCTTCTTTAGATTATCATTGAGGGCATCCAGTACCACCTACTTGGATATATGCTAGAGCACTATCCCCGCTTCTAGGTGGGCTCAAGAAGGGGTGATTTCCTTGGTATGGTTGGTCCACGTCCTGGATAACCTAATGTCAAAGAATATTTCACCTTTAATCCAGTCAAAGTGCTGGTTTGCTGAACAAAGGCATACCACTAGCACTTGTATTGGGTAAATGGTTTGTCGTCAACTTTCTACCCATTTTTGTTGGCGTCCCAACCTTGGATCTGTTCTCGAGATGCCTCAAACTCCGAGGATCTACCCGTAGATCATGGAACTTCGCAGATCGCCTTGAGGGGTCGTTCTTTTTGGCGTCATAGCTCATCTTCTCAAGTACCAGTTGTCCAGAAACATTAGTCTGTCTCCAAGGGCGCTAACCAGAGAGCTGGAGATATTATCAACCTGGTAGGGTTATTGACATTGTCTTCTCAACGACAACTCGTCCCGAGCTAGAAGCGCTTATGCTCCGCCATATTGGAGTCAGAAAGAGCACCAAGATCTCCTTGAGTTGCACATGCTCAGTAATTCTTGAGAAATTCCCTCCCTTGCAAGGCTCTCATGAAGTTTGAAGGTGGAACGAGTGTAATGCGGGCCGAAGCGGGGCCTAAAGGCCTGACATATAAAAGGGGATTGAACTCCCCCAGTTATTAAACAGCTCTACAGATCAATCAGGAAATAAACATAAGTGAGCAGCCATGAGATTCCTTAAGTTCACTCCGATACTCCTTGCGGCAACCACTGTGCTGTCAGCTCCAGTTCCTACTGGGGATGGAGTCATCCACACTCAGCTTGAGAAGAGAGAAGCCAATGCTGTCGCAGAGGCTCTTGCCAGCCCTAGAGCCCAAGCACGGGCGACGTTTGACCTTGCAGATAATGTTGCAGACCTCGTCGATATGTTGGACCCCGAGAACTTCGATATCATCAAGTTCACCGAGGCTTTGGTTGCGTTCTTCCTCTCCCCGTTGACTTTGGTTCTGCCTGCAGGGCTGGCGGCGAGCTTGATCCCACACCTTGATCTCAACACCAACATGATCCTCTCCAAGGCATTCATCACTAACTGGGAGGCAACCCCCAGCTACAACGAGATTTTCAAAGTCCCCGAAGTGAACGATGGAATGGTCAGATGGTTTGTCGAAGCCGAGAACAGAACCCCTGAAGACCCCGTGATCCTCTATCTTCATGGCGGTGCTTATCTTCTGGGGTACTTTCCCGTATTCATGAACATGCTTAATGTATTGTACCAGGGTCTTGGTAATGACAGATTGTCCATCCTCATGCTTGACTATACATTGACTTTGGATCAGAAGCTTCCTCAACAACTGATTGAGACCGTCCACACATTCAACGAGTTGGCCAAGTCATCAAACAACATCCTGCTGATGGGTGACTCGGCTGGTGCCCACTTATCTCTGATGCTTCTAAGACATCAAAACTACAAGGCCTATGACGGGGTTCCCCGTGCCACTCAGACTGCTATTACCGGTACTATCCTTCTTTCTCCTTGGGTGAACTTCTACCCAGACTCAGAAGATGGAACATATAAGACCAACGCCGGAAAGGACATCATCACTGCACCTATCATTCGTGGTGCTACTGAATTCAATGCTCCAGAGGTCTGGATGTACACTGACCCTGCTTTCAATCCATACATTGATGCAATCGACTGGAAGAGTTTCCTACCGGAGCGCAACTTTGTCTCTCTTGGAGAGAATGAGGTACTTGGAAGCTCTATTCTTGAGTGGACAGAGCTTGCCTCTTTTGGTCCAGAGGACACCATCTACACAGACTCAGAAGGTATTCATGACTCTGCGGTTTTCACTCCAAACAACAGTGACATCATGCCAGAGGTGATCAAGTATATGCAGAGCCTCGGGTATTGATCTTACTGCAGGACCCGAGAGCCTGTTGACATTGCCATAAATTAGTATCAAATACATCTATGAGGAGAGTTGAGTGATTACAGTGGAGTTGATCCACTTCGACGACTTTACGTAGGCTAGAGAGAGCTCAACCGAGGTCACAGCGTATGTGATAGAGACGTTATGCAGCCCCGGCTTTTACGGTATGCGCCACATGCCGAATTGTAAACAAACGAAATCCAGCCTGGTGTCATCAAGAAACGCAACGAACATCAACATGATCTTGTGCCTCTACGCAACCACCACTTGCCAGAAATGTCCACATTCATCGAAGAGACACAGGAACTGCAGAAAAAGCTCTCACCAATCGTCAAACAAGCGATTGAGTTTTCCAAGACCTCAACACAGGGAAGAACGTTCAAGCCACTCCCTTCATCCTCGCTCTTCTCTCTCATCGACTCCGACGACGCCACCGAATCGCAATGGAGAGAACTGGGATTGCGGGCCATATCTGAGGGCGAGGTTGGTGTGATCCTGATGGCGGGCGGTCAGGGGACCAGACTCGGCTCATCCAAGCCAAAGGGATGCTACAACATTGGCCTCCCTTCGCAGAAGTCACTCTTCCAGATCCAGGCTGAGAAACTGTTCAAGGTCCAGAAGCTTGCTAATGACAAGTATGGAACCAGTGCCCAGATTCAGTGGTACATCATGACCTCAAAGCCAACTAGATCTGATACAGAGCAGTTCTTCTCTGACAACGACTACTTCGGGCTTGAAAAGACACAGGTGACCTTCTTCAACCAGGGAACACTCCCATGCTTCGACACCGAGGGTGAAAAGATCCTTCTTGAGTCTGAATCTGCAATTGCTCAGTCTCCTGATGGAAATGGTGGGCTGTACAAGGCCATCTACACCAATGGTCTTTTGGACGACTTCAGGGCCAAGAACATCAAGCACATCCACATGTACTGTGTCGACAACGTTCTTGTCCGTGTCGCAGACCCAGTATTCATCGGTTTCTCTATTGCAAACAAGTTCCAGCTCTCCACCAAAGTTGTGAGAAAGCGTGATGCTTCAGAGTCCGTGGGTCTTATCGTTCTTGATGCCGACCACAACAGACCAGCTGTCATCGAGTACTCTGAGATCAGCAAGGAGTTGAGTGAACAGCAGGATGAAGCTGGCCTCTTGTCATTCAGAGCCGCGAACATTGTCAATCACTACTACTCTGTCGAACTGCTCAATGAGAGAATTACGCACTGGATCGACAACCAGGAGTTCTTGCCCTTCCACATTGCATACAAGAAGATTCCATCACTGAACGCCCAGGGTGTTTTCCACAGTCCAACTGAGCCAAATGGTATCAAGCTCGAGCAGTTCATCTTTGACGTGTTCAAGGATATTCCTCTTGAGAAGTTTGGTTGCCTGGAGGTTGAAAGAGCTGAGGAGTTCTCTCCATTGAAGAACGCCTCAGGTGCGAAGAACGATACCCCAGAGACATCGGTTGACAACTATCTGAGCTTGGGAACCAAGTGGGTCCTAGCACATGGTGCCTCGGTTGATGGTAAGATCGAAGTCTCGTCCTTGACTTCATACTCCGGGGAGGGACTTGAACTGGTTCAGGGAAAGACCTTCGCCAACCTCGAGACCATCTAGTCAGGACTACTTGCTGTTCATGGTCCATACGCGTCCATGCATATATATTAAGTAGCAGCCCTATTATCACCACATTCATCGTACAACTGTTTTTATTGTAACATCATGACCTGCACGAAGTTTACATCAGCCTCTATTCAAGAAAGCGAGTCTCAACTCATCCATCAATGGCCCCCTTTCCTCGTCATCCAACGTCTGATCATTTTTGCTCGTTCCACCCATATCCATCAACTCCTCCACCGTTGTAGAAGTCGAAGTCATTCTCTCAAAGTTTGACTCTAGTCTCTTCTTCAACTCCTCACTAGACAAGCTCTCAAATGTATCATCAGTGTTGGCAGATATCACGACAGTGTCATCGTTAGACAACAGATTCTGTTCAGTGATGTAGTCCTGGTGTTGTGTTGTGTCAGTCTCCAGGACCGTCAGCAAGGGAAGTGTGAGCCCCGAGCTCATCCTCTTGTGGGTGACTGGTGATGAACTATTAGACATGGAGAATGAGCGCGGTGGACTGATGAGGTTGAGATGCTGGGCAGTTGGGAAGGAGTATCGTTTTGTGCTGCGTGAAGTGGAAGTACCACGCTTTGCCAGATGGAACTGGCGTTGGTTGGTGGAGTTCTCCAGTGTGGTGAGGTTTCGTTGATACACCTGGTTCAGGGATTCGAGCATGTTTCCAATGTCTTTGAAATCAATGAGCTGATCTTCGACAGACTTCTCCACATTGAAAGAGAGAAGGTCCACTTGGAATTGCTTCAACGTCTTCTTCAGCTCTGCAGTTGGGTCAGTGTGCTGTGGCGCCTTTGTTGTATCCTGGTGGATTGGAATAGGTCCCAACTTCAAGCCGTTGAGTGTGATGAAGTTGTTCATGGACTCGACAAGCACATGGTTCAACCCTTGTAACTCCTTGATCACTCCACTGACACGTCCCCATTTGATCTCAATAGGTGCCTGTTCGGATACCACTTCAAACAGATTGAGTACAGTGTCCTTGAGCTCTGACACATGTGACTGCTCCAGACTCAGAGCCAACAGCGTGCAGATGAAGAAGCGTCTGATGAACTGCAGCCTCTTGACACGATGGACAAGACTGTCTGGTGTCTGTTGTGCGTTTGCCTCCTCATTGATGACGAACACCAGTTCCGTCACCTCAATATTGTATATGCCACAGTAGTTTTCCAACTCCGAACCATCGACAAGGGGAACAAGAGATCTGATTCCTTTGACAAGTCCCTGTGTAGAGAGCATCACTGTACTGTTCACGATGTCAAATAGGGCCTGTGTATCCACATCCTCCTTAGCACCCGACTGTTGTGTCAGACCAGTGAATAGAGTGACCTCCTTGTACTTATTCACGAGTTTCTGTATCATGGTGTCAAACTTTTGATATCTCTTGATGAATTGCTTGAGTTTCTTCAGCAGTGTTATTTGGATGATTGAGAGTCTGACATTCTTGGAACGGAGATGCAGCCACAGAGTGATGAGGATCACTGAGATTCCAACCCGAATTTGGTCATCTGAATGGCGTGAGTGGTATCGCTGCATGTAGCGGAGAACATGTGTGGCCCGGATGAGAGTGTATACTTGTGTTGTTGGTGAGATGACGTACTGTGCACTGATCTTGATGATGCGGCCAAAATCGGTTGTGATGCCTCTCTTCTCTGTATGCTGCAAGTTGAGAATTGAAGATTTTTTCTTGTTGTAGAACCTTGAGACAAGGATCGTCTCGTCTAGAAGTTGACTTGTGACCAAGACGTACTTGAACTCGTCAAGAAAGGCCGAGCACTCCTCAGACATGAGCTGCTGCTTCTTGAGTAACAACTGGAACACTTCTCGTAATGATCTCTGCCGTACCGGAGGCATTGAAGTTGTCGATGTGTGTTCTGATGCAAAGTGAAGATGCTTGGTGTCTTTTGTGGGAGAAACACCCCAATCACTGAAGATGTGCTGTGGATGTACTGTCTCCACAGATAGGTCCATCTCTGAGGCTGTATAGTCATTGACCAACGTCGGTGAGCTGACATCCGTGTAGTCGTCGATACCCCAAGAGCCGAACATGTCCTTGGGCTCCAGCTGCAATCTTTCCTCGTGTGCCGTAGAACCTGATTCTCGCCTGAGCTCACGGGCTTGTTGTAGCACTGGGTCCGTGGACTGACCGACGGATGCGGAGAGGTATCGTCTCAGCGGTGCCAACGAGCCCTCCAGAAAAGTGTAGTTCTTGTCCATGACGACGCTCTGAGTCTAGATCACCCAGGACAGCGCGAAGAGAAGGCACACAATTGATGGAAAAGTGGTAAGGTTCTCGCTTCCCAATTGTTTGTTGTTTGTTTACGTTTACGGCCTTGAACATTCCTCGCGCCAGGGAAAAAAGCTGGTAAGGACACACATTGTCGCGAAAACGTTTGTTTACCGGCAGCAACTTGCGGGGAGCTGCTGGGCCCGTGGGCCGATAAAGAGATCTCGGGAGATCTGGGGACTGATTAAATTAGGCATTGATTGTTCAACTTTATAAACACAACCATGGATTTGGAAATCGTGGAGTGACCGGGTTTCTCTTTTTTCCTTCTTTTTTGGAGCGAATGGCGGTCTCACAACAGGTTCATACCCAGCTGGGCCAACGTCTCGCAGCTGGGCAACTTCAAGCTCTGGGCCTTTTCCAGCTTCTCAGCATCTGGGAATACCCAGCCGTACGACTCGTTGATCCGCTGTTCCTTGATTTCTCTTTCTCTTCTGCATCTGTCCCTCAGCGTTCCGACATAGGCGTTCTCCGCCTCTCTGTCCAGCTTTCTCAGCTTGGTATCGTCAAGAGTCTCCGCCTGTTTTGGAGTAATGTAGTACGGCACATTGAACCTCGTGGTTGTTCTCTCATGTGTGTATGGTCCAGCGGGATACATGTTGAATTTCTCCACTGGGTCAGCGAAAAGATTCGAAATCATCGGTATCAGCAAGATCATGAGCATCGGGAGGTACATGCGGAAGGACTCCCACACTGTCTTCGGTTCTTCAGGCCTCTGTCTTTGCTGTTGCTGACCACGTCTCGCCTGTGCAAATGGGTCGCCGAAGGGGAAAGTACCAGCGCCGCCTGGTCCACGAGGACCACCACCACCACTGCTGAATGTGAAGCCACCGGGGCCACCGAATACAAAAGTTGGACCACCAGCACCACCTCCTGCGCGTGCCCCTTGACCGAAGAGAATATCAAACAGATCATCATTACCGAACGAGAATCCTTGTGGCACTCCACCTTGTTGTTGTTGGAAGAACGGATGCCCGCCTGCTGGGCCATGTGTGTGTCCTCCTCTGCTGAATCCTGATGAAGAGGAAGCACCTCTGGAGTCTGGATCAGAGCCAGTCTGGTCGTATATCGTACGCTTGTTCGAATCACCTAGCACCTCGAAAGCCTTTGCAACTCGCTTGAAGGACTCAGCAGCCTTTGGATGGCCATTCTTGTCGGGATGGACCTTGAGTGAGAGCTTTCGGTATGCCTTTTTGATGTCACTGTCTGAGGATGTCTTCTCGATGTCGAGGATTTTGTAGAAGTTATCACCGTGCTTGAGAATGGTCTCCACGATCGTAGCCTGCTCGGTCGTGTATGTGCGGTTGTCAGACATTGTGGACGGCTGTGCTCTGTGGGGATGAAGTTATGTGCTGTCCTTAGGGGCTGTGTATGGTTGGATTGATCTCAGTTGACAGACCAGTATTTCCCAGTTGTGATCAGTGAAGAGGGAGAAAACAAGGGATGGAGAGAAATCTTGGAGATGCCGCGTGTGGATTTTGATGGAAATACGATAACGCTTCTCGGAAGGCTGATCCTTTCTGTTCGAGATGGAGGGAAAGGGCCAGAAAACGCACACAGAGGAGCCGGGATGGAGGCTGTGGAAGGCAAGTCTGGTTGAACAGGTTACTGAGCAGTGAATCAGAGGAGCAGCTCCTGATATCAACTTCTGTGAGAGCGAGGCAAGAGGCAGGAAGAGGCCAAGCGGTGGCGTCCAGAGAACGAACAAACGTCGAAGGAGCGTGGCCGTTCGCGGAGTGGAAATGTTGAGAAGGAGTTACGGGAGAGGTGTTAGGAGAGGAATAAGTGTGTGGATGGTGTATTGAGCCGTACAAAAGTGACTATATCATCTCGTACTCATCACTCTCTATCCTTATACCATTTATTACACCCCGAAACCTACTGTATGAGCCGCAATACAATGGTTACTCCACATACCCCGACACCACACACGTGACGTACCACCGGAACTTCCTGTTTCGTCGATTGCCGAGCCCCTCGCGCCAGGAGACAGGCGATATCTCTTGCCGGGACAGGACCAACAATCATCAACAAATGCCCACACTGATCGACAAACGCTACAGATCTCCCAGCCGCTCTACATAAGACCCACTGTCTCGTGGACGCTGCCTCACCCCGCCAAACTCCCACCTGAACACCATCAGTCTACGCCCACCCACTGGCTGACACGCTTGAAGCAGATTTTGCCTCTACGCACACAATATCATTAACCCTGGAACCTCCACTACACTTCCCTCCACCTCCCCCAGAAAGCAGGGACCGTACAACCAAGAGCACGAGCCTCACCTCTGAACATCCAACAGGACACTGACTCGGGACTGTTCTCTCACTACCACCGCCACCCCGCTCTCAGAATCACCTCCTTTGCTCCCGTCACCATTAACACCATGGCCTCCAACAAGTTCAACAACGGCACACTGGGTTCCACAATGAGCGGATCAGGCAACACACGCTCAGACGAAGATGACCCGTCCAATAACAGGACGCTGGTCTCAGACGCCCTGGCAAAGAACTCCCGTCAACTGCTTTACGCCCACCTCTACAACTACCTCATGGAGAACAAGCTCCACGACACGGCGAGGATTCTTCTCCAGGAAGCAGACGTCCCTGTATCAGGACCCAAGGCTGAAGATGAAACAGGAACAGGGCCCAAGTCAAAGAATATTTCCGACGATGATGAGCTTCCAGGGGTCAAGATGCTCATGACGTCTCCAGACACCTTCTTACTCGAGTGGTGGCAGTCTCTTTGGGCTCTTCATTCTCATGTTCGAGACACAACTGTCCTTCAGCAGCAGCAGCAACAACAGCAACAACAACAACAACAGCAACATTCATTCCAGTCATTCAATGGATCAACCGCTTCTGCACAGATGGCCCCAGGTTCCATGCCCAACGGGATGATGACTGGCCAGTTTGACTCTCGGATGATTGCACAACAACAGCAACAGCAACAACTACAGGCACACGCCAACGGAAGGGGAAGTCATTCGATCTCTCCTGCAGACAACACTGCAAGCTCACCGGCGCTTGTTGGCGGAAAGAACCCGATGCAGATGTCTTCACAACAACCGCAGTCTCTCCAATCACCGCTCCCACAGTCAGCCAACGGAACCCCTCACAGCTCGGGAATCACTGCACCATCACCTGCTATGGGCTCTTCTGCGCAGCAGGGTCTGCACCAGAACTCTGCACAGATGCAGCAACGTCCAACACCCTTGGGACAACAACCAACCCTTCAGACTGGTCCTCAACGTGGCGCATTACAGCAGCAGGGACACCCACAACAGACCATTCCACAAAAGGCTGTGGCACAGCCTCAACAGCATGTGGGACATTCTGGTCAGTTCCCTCCACAAGGGCTCCAGCCTGGCTTGAGCCAACAGCAGCAACAGCAACAGATGCAGCAGTGGCAGATGAAGCAGCAACTGGAACTGCAACAGAGAGTTCAGCTTCAGAAGGCACACATGAACAACCAGCTGCAAAACTTCTCCAACCTTGGTCCACAGCAGCAGCTTCTTCTTCAGCAACAGCAACAGCGACTGCAACAACAGGCTCAGGCTATGCATCAAAACAGAATGATGGGACATCATCAACAACCACAAGGCAGCCAACAACCTCAACCACAACAGCAGACTGGCCAACCTCAACCGCAACAACCACCACCAACACAGCAGCAACAGCAGCTACAACAGCAGCTACATCAACAACAACCACAACTTCAGCAACAACTCCAGCAACACCAACAAGCTCCGCAGCACCAACAAGCCCAGCTCCAACAACAAGCCCAACTCCAGCAACAACAACACCTTCAACCTGGTCAACAGCAGTTTGTGCCAATGATGCAACAGGGCCAGATGATGGGAAACCCTGCCCTTCAACAATCCCTCAATGGCAAGCCACAACTTCCATACGGTGGCACGAACCCATCCGCTGCACAGCGCGGTGATAACAATGCTGCCTTGCACGACTATCAGATGCAGTTGATGATGCTTGAGAACCAGACGAAACTCAACGGACCACCACAGGGACATAACCAGCAGTCACAGGCTCCCTCCCACGCACAGTTGGCCGATGGACAGAGGTCCCGCGGCGAGAGTGTGGCTATTGATCCACTCCAGCCTGATCCGATGCAGCTGATGGAGTTGTTCCCAGGTGATATGGGAATGGATCAGGGAAGACATGGATCCATTGGTGCAGGTAACATTGATGAGTTGGTTGGGTTCAATGGTGATCTGAACTTGATGAATGGGTTTTGAACTCTGTTAATGACGTCTATGTGAGTAATGCAAAGTACGAGGCTGTTTCAAAAACTGCGTAATTGACTATGTAGATGTTAAATGAAGACTTAATCACAACTTGTTGCCCAGGTTGACGTGGACGGCCTTGCAGACAGTGAATGCCTCAATACCAATCTTACCCAGCTCTCTCGTCTCGTTACCACTCATCTTCACACCACCGAATGGAATTCTGATGTCAGCGTCGTTATTGGAGTTGATCCAGATCATACCAGCTTCCAGCTTCTTAGCAACAACATGAGCTCTGGTGATGTCCTTTGTGAACAAAGAGGCACCGAGACCGTACTCACAGTCGTTGGCAAGAGCAACAGCCTCCTCATCAGTAGTGAACTTACCAACAGCAATGACTGGACCAAAGATCTCCTCTTTCACAATGGTGTGATCCTGTGTGACATCAGCAAAGATGGTTGGTTCAACAAAGAATCCATCCTGCAAGTCAGCTCTGTCTGGCTGCTTAGCACCGAGGATCACACGGGCACCTTGCTCCTTACCAATCTTGAGGTAGTTGAGGATCTTCTCGTGCTGAAGCTTGGAAACTTGTGGACCAACAACAACACCTTCCTCGAATGGAAGACCCTGTGGGTACTCGGCAATGACATGGTTCTTGAGCTCTTCGAGGAACTTCTCGTAGACGGACTCGTGGACATAGGCTCTGGAAGAGCCAGTACAGATCTGACCCATGTTACTGAAGATTCCCCAAGCAGTCCACTTAACGGCTTGATCAAGGTCTGCATCGTCAAAGACGAGAAGAGCTGTCTTACCACCACACTCCAATGTGACTGGCTTCAAGTAATCAGCAGCGTTCTTCTGGATCAACTGACCGGTCTTGGTGGAACCAGTGAAGGCGATCTTCTGGATATCTGGGTGCTTGACAAGAGCATCACCTGCAACGGCACCGAATCCGGAGATGACCTGAGCGACACCTGGTGGGAAACCAGCCTCCTTGAACAACTGGGCAAAGTAGAGGATCGACAATGGTGTCTGCTCAGCAGACTTGAAAATGGCACAGTTACCAGCAGCGAGGGCGGACAACTTCCAGCCAAACATGGCGAGTGGGTAGTTGAATGGAATGATGCATCCGACAACACCAATTGGCTCTCTAATGGTGAATGCGAATTTGTTTGGGCCGACTGGGATAGTCTCTCCACCAAGCTTGTCGGACCAGCCGGCAGTGTACTTCAACAGCTCAACAATCTCCTGGACGTCGTAGACTGCATTTGTATCCTTTGGCTTACCAGAGTCATTAGCTTCAAGAGCAGCGAGGATATCCGTGTCTCTTTCCACGAGATCAGCGAGCTTGAGCAACAAGTTACGTCTCTCAGAAGGGTCGATGTCCTTCCATGTCTTGAAGGCCTCCTTAGCGGCGGCAGCAGCGACGTCAACATCCTCAACACCAGCGGCGTGGACTTTGCAGATTGGCTTACCTGTGGCTGGGTTGATGGATTCAACGAACTCACCAGAAAGAGCTGGGACGAACTCGTTGTTGATGAAGAGACCGGTTGGCTGCTTGTAGGACTGGCCGTTTGGAAGGGCGATGTCGATGAAAAGGTCGGACATGTTAGCTGTGGTGTGTGTGTAGAAGACTTGTTGTGAAGCCAATTGAAGTGTCACGAGAGAATCAGGAATATCTCGGGTGCAGGCAGGAGTAGTTAAATAATCCTGGGGGGTGGATTCTGGGGTTGATCAGTGATAAGAGCAATCTTTTGATAGAGATCTCTTGGTGTCAGGTATGGGCGCGACGTTGTCTGAAAGAGGATCGGGCCGCCAGGGTTTGTTGATTCGATAAGCTGAGGTACCAAACAAGATTGTGGGGTTCAATTGTTCAACAGAAGCAAGAAATGGGCCATCGAGTGCTTATATATTCGACAGAGCGCCAGAATCCGCTGCCTCGCTCAACACGCAAAGCCCAATGCGGCCAAAAGTTCCGCGCTCAACCCAATTTCCGCCGTGCCCCACTCATAAGAACAGCTGTGAGCTGTGAACTTTCTGATTGTCGTCGGCGGAAAGAGTCACGGAGCGTACTGACTAACACACAAGGATCGACACCCTTTGGCTTCAGGCAGACATCAGAACTGCCTTCTAGTACACATAGTAACGGCTCGCAATACCCTTTTCGTTAGACCTGCGCCCGCTTGGAACGTCCCGAATGGGTTAGCGGGAGTACTGTCTGTCTGTCTGTGACACTCAACACCTGGACACCTATAGTGCAGGTGATTAGTCAGGTGAGCTTTCACGTGATTGTCACGTGCCCTATTTTTTCAAGTGCAGGCTCAGCACTGAGCCAGGGCCCAGGAACAGACTCCATGGAGAATGGGGACATCTCAAGCGTGAAACCAGGGCCATCTGAGCCACAAGGTACTGGTGGAGCATCGTGAGAGAAGCCTATCGGTCAGTCACATAGACTTATGGGGAATCATGGCCGTGCACCCCAGCTGCATTGTTTCGCATAGGTCTGTGAACCTGCGACCTCTGAATACTATATTACTAGTCACCTCTCCATGTGAGAAGATGATGCCAGGAAACACCCACCAGCTGGGAACAAAGCCATAATTGACCCCGTCAGATATATATGTGCCGTTAATATACTTGTGATAGTGAAATGAAGCTGATGCTATGTATTGCTCTTCTGAGGAGAACTCATGCAGATGGTCAAGCTGGGGGTATCACACACATTCCTCGTCGTCCTGGATCATGACGTTATAGTACGGCCGTCTTACAATTTTCAGCCGGTGGTAATCCAATGGTCACTAGTAACTCAGTTTTGCTTGTAATGTGAGACACAATGACCAGGGATCTGGATCTATATATGGAAAAAGGTGCAGGGTCAGGAAGATCAGGACGGGCGAGATCATTGGATGCATATTGCGTACCCCTTAAAGGCACCGCGTGCCGGAAGCTGCTAATCGAGTTAACGTGATATACATCTGTATAACACACTCAAACACACCGATCACAGTAGCTCAATTATGGGGTAATTAACGTGAGTTTTGACTGCTTAGCTGAAGCTTCGACACTCAATTAACCTTATAATACCCACGAGACATACCCAGATTTAGACTATGAGGACCGTGCTCAGAAGTAGCTGCCATGACATGCAGAGAGCCCCTTTTGGAAAATGTATGATTGCTTGTTGAGCAGAACCGTATGACGAACAGCAATCAGATATTGATTTGATGGAGCTTGTACCATAACGACGTGCTACTAGCTACCCGTCGTCAGAGCCCTTGATCGCTAACTCTCCGGCGGTTTACGGCATACTTACGGTACCGCGTCTTGCGCGTATCCGACTCCGAGGCCAGCTCACACTCTTTGAAGCAGACCGCACACAGTCCTGGGAAGAATTGCAAATTGTAACATAGCAATATAAAACGAGGATTTAGACCACCTTTATTACCTAGTGTACGTAAATATTTCTTGGGCCTAGAAACATTGAAGCGGTGCTTGAACAAACGGCACCCCTATTTTCCTATGCCCGCCACGACTGAAAGCTTACGATCAATATGCATCGCCGTTGACGTTGAAAGATCGGGCGCTTGCGGTAGTCGACGGAGGTGAGAAAAAAGACGAGGATCTACCATATTTCAGGTCTTGAAGGAGCGGAGGTATATGCCAGTGAGGGAATCACCATGCAAGATCTTGCTCGACCCGTGGCGCGTATGCTCAGCTGTTTGAGCCTAAGGGCCCCTGGCCCCTGGGTCCTGGCTCGGTCCTCGGGTGGGTAGTACGTACGTGGGGGTCCGGAGCGCACAAACGTTTCGTTGGTTTTTTGAATATGGAACCCAACAGGAATTTGAAGATAGAGTCGCTTTGACCAATGAAGTTGTTGCCCATATGTGCAAATACTTGTTAATACGTGGCCGTGACTGAAGGTCGACGGGGATTTATTTGGTCGGATGATCCAAGTGTACGCGCTTTGCACTCGTGGTCAACGGCAAGTCCAATCGGAGTGCTTGTTCCTGTGGAGAGGCTGAATATGTCTGAATGATATGCTCTAGATGTCTCAAAAGTAGTCTGCTTAGGCAACACCTCCGGTGATGGCAGTGATTCGTCCCTTGGCCAAGGGTCGATCCACCACAAGGTTTCGAGCTGGAAGCTTCCACAGCATCCGCAGAGTTCGTATATGAGTTCAACGTTTTTTTGCGTCAGTGTTGTTGATGAAAAAGAAACAGAAGAAAACTATAGGGCTGAAGTGTTGTTAAGGATCTGTAGGCATATTGAGTTACCGGTTATCGAGGGGTTTGCTCCAGATCTTGCTCTCCTTCTGATCGAGATCTAGAGACTAGGCTGGTGTCTATTTCTCTCGAAGCCCAGCGGCTAGTCCCCTGTTGAGCACCAAGTCCCATACCCCTGTCACTCCGGGTGCATACATGGCCGACAAGGATCTCTGTATGCATCAGACTCTGACCTTCTTTGAGGTCACCCCGAGAAGATGACATGGCCCAGAAGAAGCACGCTGCATTTCCGGTGTTCTCGAGTGTCTGCTATTTTTCCGCGTCCGCAATTTGGTGGTGAAAGCCTTCTCCCCTTTGGGGCATCTCCGCGCTGAGGATCGCGAAAATCGGATTTTCTGGGGGCAGCAGAAGCGGGCTTCGCGACTCGTACAAATGCGCAGCGTGGATCGCGAATCGGTTTGATGCGATGGCTCGCGGACTTGATGGCGTGAGCGTGGACAACAAACTGCTCTAAGTCGGCCAGCGAGGTCAATCAAGGTGAAGGCATCTTTTATTTGATTCACCGTTGCTCATATCGTAGACATTCATTTGTGAGTTCTCAGAGCCCAGGTATGCAGCCCCGCCATTGGCCGTGGTGCCATTGCCTGCCGCTTATAGCGCGCCACCCCTAGCAGTAGTATGTACGTTTGCAACTCAGACTAAGGGACACATGGCCTAGCCTTGAGATTGTCCATATTTGGTTTGAAAGGAAGCTCGCTTGTGCTGCAGTCGGATCGGCTACACACAGGGACTCAATTCTTCTGCGACCAGTAACCTTTGTTCACACCTTTGACACAATCTCTGTGTACCCGCCGTTTCGGTGTAGCGCCTACAGGAGGAAACGAAACCTGCGAGGTGGTCTCACCCGCCCAATAACTTCTGGGCTTGGTTCAGGAAACACCTATGGTTGGAAAAAAGTTTCAAGAGAACTTCTTCCTTCGCTCATGATCATCATATCATCAAACCCATGATGTTCAGCCCTTGTCTATGACTACTGCGGTCCGTTGTCCTCACTCGCGAGAATGTGAAGCGAAGCTCACAGCATTTGACAAGATCCACACCAGTGCAACGCCACCGCACCTCTGCAACTCAACAGCATCGAAGGCGAATACAACGATTCGACTCAAGATATTTCGGGCTCTTCATCATATGATTTTCTCGTGCTTCTTGAGCAGGCTCTAGGCTGGTCGTCGATGCCCACTCCAGATTCCGGTTTTGCCACAAATGCAAGCTCAACGTTACAAGCTACAAGATTGCATTGAAACGACCACTAGATGTCCCAACTCCCACCCCCGTCTCAGTATGTGCACTATACTGGCACTCTTCATCTTTGGATCCAGTCTCTCCTTCACCTCTCTGTCTCACCCAACAACGAAGATCTCGGTACGCCAACTCCTTGATACCCTGACGACCCCCACAGTGTCTCAACAGAAGGCACACACCGGCCAAGATGGCGAGCAAATCTCATCCAACATTCCGTATCACCTGGATAAAACTATTTGCCCCAACTCTAGTATCAACACCCATGAGTTATACCTGGATACCGTTTTGCCGCCCTTCGCCCACCGCCTTCGATTCAGGCACCCTCTCGAATTCCACGAAGATCACAAATTTGCCCTCTGTGCATGATGTTAAGGGGTTGTCAACACTCCGCTAGACTCTCACGCACTTCACATTGCAAGCCGAATGAGATCGTCAGAAACAGTTCTTGCGTAGGACGGGCCGTTTGAATTTTGGCCTGTTTCTGTGTCTGTTGTGGATTTGTGTAGGACGGTGCCAGGTGGTGAAACTACTTACCACCGAGGCAAACGAAAAAGGGGTAACGTCTTTACAGCGACAGTGAGGAATGGAGGGACAAATATTGTTAACCGCGTGTAGATTTCGACTGAACTGGCTACGTATTTGCCTCAAACCAACTTTGCGCTCTTTGGTTCCCAGTCGAAGGGGTCAGAACGTGTATGGGTTCACGCTTGACATTCACACTGAGAACCAAGGGTTGACACTGGACCTTGACGACTGCCGTATAGTGATATGGGTCTGGAATATTCTCTATCGGTTGCACACCTCATAAGAGGTGATATAGCCCGAGTGCACGTATTACGGCAGACCGGGCGAGAGAGGAGAGGACACAAACTGGGACCGAGATCGCTGCCGGAAAAGGCTGCAGGGTCTCGGCACTTGGACACTGAAATGTCCTGAATACGTCGTTTGAGATGTGTTATACACGATGCCATGAGCGTACATCATTTTATCCATCGTTTTGTCCACAAAAAAGTGGTGTTTCACGATGTGGTACTTGTGGGCTTAGCTGCTTTGAGCTTTTGAGGTCACCTCTGTCTGTTTTTTTCCGGTTCCTGTGCACTGAAGATCCGCGCCTAGTCGCTGCTTTGAAACGTGTTGCTTGATCAGCGTTTGGACTTTGAAGGTGTTAACGCCCTGAATACTGTGAAGGTGGACGGGCCGGTGTGTATCGTCTTAGTCTCAGTCTCGACTACGGAAAACAGTGCTCAGCATCTGACGAGCCTTGCAACACGGGAATATTATTTTGGGACTCCTTCCACCTGCTTGCATGAAGGTCTAGACCCACACAACATCAAGTCCCGCGGCTGCCCATATGTAAGTGTCGTAAATTACCGGAGCGCGTGCGTGCAAAATTCTGACTGGGGAGTTTTCTACGAGCTCTTGAGGCACGTTGTTCTGATTTGTAACTTACTAACTGTGACGTGCCAGGTGGGCAGCACGTTGTGGTACCCCCACAGTGAGTATTCCGATTTATGTACGACTAGTGTTAGAGGCCGAACCGGAGCCCAGACAGCGACCCTAGAGACTCGAGAGGCTCTTCAGCAATCACCGTATTCACTCGAATTGATGGTTTCTGTATGGGTACGGGCCGAGCTTTGGTCCCACGGGGCTTGGGAAGTGGTCATGGTGAGGACTGTGGACTGGCCGAAAAAGAAAAGAGTCTCTGCAGCTGCAGCATTGCAGTGTGGTTTTGGATCTGGGCGCTGCGAGGATTACGAGACCCGAGTCCCATCAGATCTTCGGGTGCTTCTTTTTCTAGTCCCAGCCGGATTTGCGCCCCTTTCGACGTATATCTTGATCTCTATACCGGGCTCAAGTCCTCACATGTCTAGTCCCACTGGGTAACTCAGACCACCAATTCACCACATCTCTAGCCTTCATCCCACTTCCCATACGGCTTATCAGCCGAAAACATTCGTAACGAGTGTCATCATGTTGTTCGTCCTCTCTTTGCTGTCCTCTACTCTGTCCAGTAGTTTGATGGTAAAACCGGGTAGCACTATACTTCCTAGACTCGGTACACAACCTTGTGTATACGGGTAGAAGGGTTTATTTTTCTACCCGACTAAGTTCTCTTCAAGTTTGATTCACCTAGAGGTGAGCGTCTCACGAGTAGAGGAAGCAGATCACTAGCTGACATGGACCTCTCTGACACCCGTCGTATTATTCCTTTTGGTCAGACAAATCGCAACAGGAATCTTTGTACTGGTTCCCAGCTGATCAATGGTGGTCGTTCCACTGCTGACAAAGTGCCACCGGGCTCGAACCCAGATCCCGGTGCTGTTGACTAATTGGAGAGGCTAGCTCACCTAGGCAGAACACATTGTCTATCGGTTCCTAAATCTGTTTGCTCAAGGCAGGGAATTGTATATGGTACCCACAAGTTATACCAGGCACTTGAGCTACAGGAATGACAGGC
Organism: Petasospora veronae; assembly: GCA_030563065.1. Classification (NCBI taxonomy): domain Eukaryota; kingdom Fungi; phylum Ascomycota; class Saccharomycetes; order Phaffomycetales; family Wickerhamomycetaceae; genus Petasospora; species Petasospora veronae. The sequence goes on along the minus strand of JAKUBA010000002.1, from coordinate 276,390 downwards.
AGTCCCAGGAGACGAGGAACAAAAGAAGGCTCATCCGACTCGGTTAGCTGGGCACAATGGAAACTAGGGTAGGATGTAGCTGTTTGGAATCAGTACGGTTCATTCGTGGACCAGATCAAGTATGACCGATCTGTGCCCAAATCTGGACTTCGCTCAATACCCAAGCTTTATTCACGGAAGGCAAGTAAACGCTGACCAGCTCATTGTCATTAAACACCAGCTGACCCAGTGACACCGAGGAACGCCCATGCAAACGAACGTTGCTTTGTTCATGATGATCATCGGGCAACACAAAACAGCAGAATATCGAGACATCCTCGAGACGTAAAATTGGGATCATCACACGTCGAAATTGGATTGGAAACGTTCCGCAATGAGCTCTGTGTAGGGTATGTAAGAGGGCATTATGTAGGGTGGATCATGTCTTCTCGGAACGTCACATCATCACATCGTCTCTTCTCTGGAGAGTTCAGCCTGCAACCGAGTCACCGACCCAACTCATCCAGACTTGCCAGAGTACTGTTATACTCAAAATGCCATCACTAAAACGCCCGACTCCATGAGATGGCTGCACTGAACGCCTCAAATATAGTGTTCTAGAGCACTAGAGCCACGCCGGAGTTCGCCTCATCGCGTAAGAAGGCAGTAGCAGGCCAAGTAATGAGCAGTTTCAACGTCAGCTCTCGCAAATACACGTCTTTATGTTGCTCGGAGTTGGTGTGGAGACTGATTCAATTGACAATCCTCGTTTGCCATTTCGATTCAGCTACTGACAACGACCAACACCTGATAGTGATACTCAACAGAAACCTTGACGTTGTTGCATGAGCTGGCTGATGCTCCAGCAGCTTGAATTTTCCAACCCTTGGTCGTACCTCAACTGCATTACGAACTCCAAAGGGCACAGTCGCCGACCAACCAGTGGTGGAAAGTGTTGACCAAGAGATTTGCGGGACCTAAACTTGTTTAGAATACGCTTAAAAGTGTAACGGACTGTCCAGAAGGTATTTCTTGGCCGTCCAGCTCATCACAATGGACGTTTTTGCCACTTTGAGTTGTTTGGATCTATCTCTTATAGGTATCTTCAAAGACTGCATCGCTCCATCATTCATGCCCCTTTTGAAGTCATGACTAAGAATCGATCAGCGTAGAGGTTGATGCATTTCGTACAGTGCCGTCAATGCCACGTCACTCACACGACTAGTGGTAGCAACGAAGTAGATCTAATAGTTTGCTGTTGTCGCCGTATTGTCTAACAAACCTAAAGCCTATTTCAAGAGGTTGTCGTAATTCATGCGAAAACAGGGATTCCAATTGGGTCTGGCGTTCAGCCACGGAGCAAGGTGCCAACGGGGAAGGGCTGGGACTATAAACGACTCTTACAAGAATAAGAAGGGCCTACTCAAATATGGGAAAGCCTCAATGGTGGTCTGATTCGTTGGTGTCCGTAGTGTCAAGGTTTCACCTGCGTGTGTACTTGTAGGAGTGGTGAGCGGATCAAGGAGGGGGTGGCAACCGCTAGGGCCTAGTCTTCAGACCTGAGGCTCCACCGCCGTAGTTCAGTAGACTTCCGCGAGCTCGTACGTTCTTCTATTGCGACCAGCTACGGCAGTACGATGCAGGTCCATGCCTGTTCTTAGAGCGAGAAAAGTGAGCACTGCCATCTTTTTTGCCAATGAGGCTTCTTGATGGGCTCCGCTCAGCTGGGTGGTGCGTGGTGTTCGGCTGATTTGCTGATGTGTAGACCCAGGTTAGCTCTCAGCCTCCAAGCTCACAAAGCAGCGCCAATCAGATGTGTCAGTGTATTCAAAGCCCAAATGTTGTCCGCTCAAAAAAGGGCGAACAAGGGTGGAGGCGGTTCGAGCGCGTAACTCGCCGTGAGCCGTATCTTTTGCAACAGTGCTGACCAAGGATGTACCAACAGGACTCTGGCGTCCGCCGAACTTCCGCTGTTTTGGTGCGAATTTGCGGCGTACTTTTCTTGTTGGAAGCAGCGGATGCATCGCCGCTTGTTCCAGGCCTTGGTTCTGTCACATGGAAGCTGTCTGTACAGTTAGGATCCACTGTAGTATGACAGCGGGATTCCAAAAGTGAATTCGGCGCCTGTTAGTGCGTCCACTTGGCTAGAGACCGGCGCCGGTATAGGCCTTTAGCTTCCAGCATTGAGCCTTGGCCCGCTGTAGTGTCGTCGATTGTTGATCGTGGAACAGCTCGTGTGTCCCCAGTCCAAGCAACTAGACCCGCAGTCTCACAGCGGTCAATGTCTGAGCTTGATGCACGTCCTAGTCTCTGCTCGCATCTTGCCTGGCGTTTGCGGCTGTCTCTAGTCCCTCCTCCGTAGCTGCCCGCGCTTCCGGGTGTTGGGACTCGGGACTGTGCCGCAACACGCAGACGCTCAGATTTTCAGGAACGGAAGCACTTGCGATTTGGGGGAGGGGGGCCAAACCCTTGGGCGCCTCTCAACAAAGATTCACCGTTTGACCTTACTTGTCCTTGTCCACACACCTCACTCCATCAGTGAAAACACAGTCCGCAAGCCCTTCCGCCTAGGCTCCTGCCATCTCTACTACCGCCACAACTACGACTACATCTGCAAGACGCGCTCTTTCTAGACAGCTCCTGTATCCCACACCAATCTCAAATTTCCAGCTTGTTTGTCCAAGAGGCCACCACGCCAGCTCGACACCAACCTCACGACACACACGGACATCCCAGACAGTCACACACTGAATCTTCTCCGGGTACCCTCTGTTCTTCCCACCATCACTTCCTGACCTTCCTGACCTCTTTCTGAGCTCGAGGACAGGACTTGGAGACAAACAAACAAACAACACCACAACAGACCTGCTGCTTGACTACACACCACGTCCTGGGAAACCCACCACTTTCTTCACCCCAGAACCACCAAAAATGAACCCAGGCCAAGACAGGTACCAAGGAATGCCACCAGGCTCGGGCGAGCACTACGATCCCGTCTCATCCTCGCACTACGGAACACCCCAGCAGCGGCACGGTGAACAGCCAGGCATGTGGCCAGGTCACGAGCAGCACAGACACCAGGCCGAGAACCAGCTCCCACCGCCGCCACTCCAGCACCAGCAACACCCATCCATGCTCCCCAAGCCTGGTCAGCCGCAACCACAGCCAGTTGTCATGTTGCCAGTGATGTACCACCAGCTTCCGCAGCCGCCTCTCCAAGGTGGTGTCCCTGCTGCCTGGCCCCAGTATGCCATGCCTCCCCATGCTCAGCCATATCCACCACAACCACACTTTATCTACCCAACGCCAGGCATTCAGTACTCGTACCAGACACCCTATCCTGATTACAGCCAGTATCAGAACCCGAACCAGCCTCCACCACCACCTCCACCGGCTCAGCAGAATCATCCTCAGGAGAGAGCTACCCCTGCTACCAGACCATTCTCTACCGCGTTTGGTGGTGACTCTGGCACACAGCTTCCCTCATTGGCTGCTGCGACACAACAGCACCAGCAGATGCAGCATGGTCAACCTCAGGTCCAACACCACGACAGTACAGAGTCCAAGGAAGCACAGAGGTCCGCTGCTGCTTTGTTGGCTGCAAGAGCACCGGTCCCGCCATATGCCATTGCAACAACAAACAACGCTAATGGGAAGAAGATGAAGCCAGGCTCACCGACGTCAGACTCAGGATCAAACAAAAAGGGCTTCCGGAACTCGAGAAGACGCCACAGAAACTCCCACTTGGGTTGTGCCACGTGCAAGTCTCGCAGGATCAAGTGTGACGAACAGCTTCCAGAGTGTCGCAACTGTATCAGAGCAAGACTCACCTGTGCCTATCTCGCCCTTGACGATGCTGCCAGAGATGCACTCAAGGTTGCCCAACAGGCCCATGCTGCTCGGATCCAGTCCTTGAACCTACAAGCAACACACAGAGAGTCTCAAAAGATCATCACACAGCCGCCTCCTCATCAGTATCCGTATGAGGTTCAGGGTCTCCCATCACGCATCTTCCTCACTCAGCTCCCAGCCTATCCTCCGCCAAATACTCAGCCTATTGAGATCAACCTCCAGAGAGCTGAGCTACCGCCCCAGCCACTTCTTGAGGCAGCAATAGCCCAGCAGCAGGAACAAGAGAAACAGCAACACCAGGGCGTCTCGCTGTACATTCCTCCTCCATCTGAGCATCAAGTGCCACTCGGTCGAATCCTCACCCAAACTGATACGATGCCTCCTATGGTTTCAGCTTCAGCTACAGCTACTACATCGAGCTCTACGCCAACCGATTCAGCTCCAGAATCGAGCAAGACTGAGCCGAAGTATGCCATCAAGTCAGAAGCGTTTGCCACTTTGTCAGCACTGTTGAAAGAGCACAAGGACATTGACCCCCAGGCAGACCTTGATCAGCTCCCGTTGCTTGATAGCGAGTTCACCGAGATTGTTCTTGACCCAGACTGCATGATGTCTCTGAACAAGTTCTGGCCAGGGTTTGACAGGGAGTTGCTGATACCGTTCGAGGTTGGCTTTGAGCAGGAGGAGCTGTACAAGGAGTACGACAAGTTCCATTCTGATCAAATGATGGAGGCACAAAACAACGTTGTGTTGTTCAAGTCGCTGTTGTCCAGTGGTGCAGCCTTTGTCACTGAAAAGACGAAGAATCCACATGCCAAGATGATTGCAAAGAACCATCTCAACAGAGACTTTGAGATCACGCTAAGATACTTGAACAAGTTCCGCATGAAATTCTCACCAGAGCTTGGGGACCCCAAGACTTTCTATCTGAATGTGTCCATGTGTTTCTCGACGTTCCAGACATACCAGACGGCATACTTGACCACCTTCAGTGGTACACACTCGCTCAATGATAACTACGAGTTTCTCAACCGTTTCTTTGACTTTTTGTCCAACTACTTGAAGAACGAGTTCAGCATCTTCCTCAAGAACGACCTCTCTCCTGAAGTTACAGAGACTGCCTTGTTCAAGCGTGCTGAGCTGTTGAACTCATACATGCACGTGTTCATCATCTACTACGTCCAATGCATCAAGGCCATGCACACCAAACCATACAACACTGTGTTCATGGGTGAGTTCCTGATCAAGCTCAAGGCGATCAAGTCATACGTCTACAACAAGGTGACAGCTGAGGACCGTGCGAACTATGACAGTCTGGTTCAGTTCATCAGTGATTCTGTGGCGTACTGGACCGATGTGCGTGAGAACAGGTGTGAGACGAACCGGATCCAGGTGATCTTTTACTCGTTGAAGAAGTTCTTGGCAGTGTTGCCTGAGGCAAGTATTGTCGGTACGAGAGACTTGACGTTTGAACAGCAGCTGATCTATGCGTACTACCACGCTGCCATTGGTGCGCTCAAGGCGATTTACTCAGAGACGAGATTCTTCTTTTTGTTCTCCTTCAATGGAAGAGACGGCACACGTACTGGTAACAAGGTTGTTGAGCTGTATGACGAGAGTGCAGTCACGGAGGCACAGAGAAACCTGCTCAAGTATCCAGTGACGATGATCAAGTATTTCAAGGAGAGAGCGTTGATCTTTTCCAAGTTCTTGAAGAACGTGTCGCAGTTCCCAGCTAAGATCATGTTGGACGACACGAATAAGCAGATCCTGAGCAACTTGGTTCAAGAGGAACAACTCGAGAGTTTCAACGGTGATATCAGGGATGAGAACTATCCACACATTGAAGAGACTTCAAACTTCTATGACAGTGAGACCAAATCGATTGTCATCCCATCTGTGTCCACGACAAGAACGTTTAGCAATTTTGAGACGGCACAGATGAAGAGATCCCAGATGCTGAAGAGATCAGTGGATGGTGGTTTGTCAGAGGCTGATAAGAAACTCATCACGGCACTGTTTGGGAAGGAGGAGGTGGAGCAGTGAGCCCCACATACTATTAATGTACATGTACTATACGACGAGAAAGCATCTAGTTGAAACGGTTAGATCTATTAGCAACGTTCAAAGACACGGTAGAGTCCCGGGAGGTTTGCAATCTCGACAACATGCTTCTTGAGGCTGTGTGGTGCGACAAACTGTTGCTTTATAGCTGGGATCAAGACATGCTCAAAGGTCTCGTTGAGGTCGAATGAGAGTTGCTTGTCTTGTGGGTGGTCTTGTGGAATCGAATCGGGGACATAAAGGAGTGCAATCTGGTGAAGAATGTCGTCGAGACATTCCTGTTCGTCATCCCAGTTGATGCGTGTGAGTCTTGTGATGAACAGTGGGAGTTTTGTGAGTGTGGGCGTATATCCCTTGAGCAGTAGTGGAAGAGTTTCCAGGACAGGTGAGTCTGAGAGACCTGTGATTGTGATGGAGAAGTACTCCTTGAGCATGTCTGCCATTTCCACGACCCTTGAAAGGTCTGCTTGAACTAGGTCTCTGAGTGGGACACCCTTATCGAGTCTGAGTATGCCAAAGTTTGCAAAGTGGGTCAGTCCAAGTTGGTAGAAGAACTCTGAAGACAATGCACCATAGTCAACCAATAATAGCTTGACGTCATGCTGGACAGCTATGAGCCGGCGTGAAGAGTCGACGATTCCAATGTAGGACATGTGTGCAAACATGGTAGTGAGCTCGGTGTTTGTGGACAACGATATGGCGTTGCGTAGGTCGAGAATGGATTGCAGGTTGGTCTCAACGGCAGTAGTATCGACATCATTATCGGTTGTTGTACTGGTCGTGCTGGTGTGCTGCGTTGCTGTGGATGTGTCTTGTCTGATGAATGTGGTGATCTTTGCCTGAGAAGCATCTGTGCGCACAAGTTTGTAATCCGGTTTCCTTACTGTTGCTTGTGACTGAGGCTGAGACTGCTGGGTTTGTGGCTGTTGGGATTTTGTGACCAGTGTCTGTGTTGGGAAAGACCTCGATGAGTCCACTTTGGACAGTTCTTGGGAGACACTGACACAGATCTCATCAATGATCTCGTCTTCATGGAGAAACCTGACTTCACGTTTTGTTGGGTGGACATTGACATCGATATCCTGTGGAGGGATCTCCAAAGCGAGATAGATGAATGGTTTGTGGTGTCTTGGAAGGAATTGTTGTGTTGATGCTGTGAGAGCACGTTTGAGGACGTTGTTCTGGATGAGTCTGTTGTTGATGAAGAATACGGGCTGTACGGCCTTTTTGTTGTTGTAGTTTGGGTTTGTGATAAGCCCAGATGCAGTGACTCCCTGTGTAGTTGTACAGCTGATGGTGAGGAGTTCAGCAGCCACAGCATTGCCAAATACGGCTCTGACACGTTCCTTGATGGAGAGTGCTGGACGAGTTGAGAGGGCATAGTGAGGCTCACCAAACTTCTTGACACTGATCCCGACGTCTGTGTGAACTGCATAACGACCAGCGACATCAACAATGCGTGCCAGTTCCTCTCCTGCCGATCTGGAGGCTCTGAGCCGTGATGGAGTGTTGTAGAAGAGGTCCTCCACTGTGATCTGAGTGCCCACTGTTCCTGCAGTTGGCTTGACTTCCAATAGTTCGCCGTCTGAGTAAAGAGCTCTCCAAGCACACGGTGAGTCTGCTGTCTTCGTGACAACGCTGAGTCTGGCAACATGGGAGATACTGGCCAATGCTTCTCCTCTGAACCCGTAGGAGGTAATGGAGGCCAAGTCGTCGTAGTGCGTGAGTTTGGAGGTGGCAAACCGATGGCAGAGAAGAGGGAGGTCGTCTTTGTGGATGCCAGTGCCGTTGTCCGTGATCTGCAACAGTCTCAGGCCTCCTTCTTTCACCACAATCTCAACACGTGTAGAACCAGCATCGAAGCAGTTCTCGAGCAGCTCTTTCAAGGCATTCGCAGGCGCAACGATGATCTCTCCAGCTGCGATTCTGTTGACAACTGCCGGGTCGAGTTCCTGAGTTTGTTAGCTGGTTGTTTGATGGTTGTATGGGGGTTCTCTTACCTTAATTCGGCTCATTTGGGGTTCATTTGGCGATAAACTGCTATATTGCGGTGTCTTGGTGGTGTTCTCCGGGACACGTAAAAGAACGCGTCTGAAAACTAACGCGTCAGTCTCCACCAACAACTCCGCAACGGCAACGAACAACAACAAACAGCCAAATGACACAGGAACCCGTGAGAAAGAGATCAAAGTACGCAGAAGTCAGCTCGGATGAAGACGTTATGGACGTGAGCAGCGATGGGGAGGAAGCGAGCGAGGTCGGTGAGGATGGCGAGACTGGCGAGACTGGCGAGACGAGTGAAGAAGAAGACGACGATGAAGAGGAAGAAGATGAGGACGATGAGGATGAGAATGACGGACGCTTGTCAGCTGCTCAAAAGCTTCAGCAGGAGCAACACATCCTCGCTGAATCCAGAGCACTCGCCACGCGTTTGAAAGAGGACAGGGCCAAAGCAGCACGTGAAGGTGGTCTGAGTCTTGCGACAAGGCACCTGGAGGCAGTCAACCGCAACTTTGCCACCAAGCAGCGTGTGCAGTCGGACAACAAGACACTGGAGGTGGTTGACTCCCGTAACGTGTACGAGACCTCTGCGCTGGTGGACATTGCTCTGCGTAACGTCAAGACAGGAACAACTCGTCACGTTCTCAAGCCAACAGACGTGGTCAAGAACATGAAGCTGTTCCTTCTCAGAACATCCATTGCACAGGACGTTGACGGTGTGATGGACCCGGAGGAATACATCGAGCAGAAGCACACTTTCAACAAGTTCAACTGGTTCTCCTTCGGAACGTTTGCCTACACGAGAGGAAGAAAGGCTGCAACTGCCGAGCATCTGCTGGGTCCATTGGATATCGAGAAGAAGGTCAGAGCGTTCAAGCCAAGGGAGAAGCTGACCACAACGGCCACAGTTACCACCGCAGAAGCAGTCACCGGTGAAGACGTGAACAACCAGGCATCCGATCACACAACGATTGCTGTCCAGAACTGTTTCAAGTCGTTCAAGCAGCTCAACCCATCCGGCGCACCAATCAACATCTTCAAGTTCTTCATCAATCCACACTCATTCGCCCAGTCGGTGGAGAACATGTTTTACACGAGTTTCCTACTCAGAGACGGCCACCTGATGCTGGGCGAGGACGAGCAAGGATACCCGACGCTCTCTTCGCCTCCGCCACTCCCAGCCGACCCACTTGACCGTCAGGCTGAAGAGGCAAAGAGGGTCAACATGTCCTCAAACCACTTGATCTTCCAGCTCGAGTATGACAGTTGGAAGTTACTTATTGAGAAGTTTGGAATCACGGAGGCCTATCTGCCTGCGCGTTAGTTTATATACAGGGTATTTTATATGTACAAATCACTTGATCCACCCTGGGACGTCTGTGATGTCTCCCAGTGGCCATTTAGGCACTGGACATACACTGAGATCGGTGGTAAGCCCCTGTTCGTACAGTTCGATTCCTGCCCATCCGATCATCACGGCGTTGTCTGTGCAGAGGTCCACCGGTGGGTACACTGTGGTGATGCCGTGTTTGCTCATGGACTCATCAAGCTGACCACGAAGGAACGAGTTGGATGCAACACCACCAGAGGCAACAAAGTGACGGACATCCTTCAGTTTGTCCTTGTGTTCCTTCATTGTCAGTTCGAGCTTCTCCACAACGTGTTGGAAGATCCCCTTTTGCACATGAAAGGCCAAACTGCGTCTGACTTTCTCATCAGTAACATCAATCTCTGTCTTCATCCTTCTCAAATGGCTCTGGAACGCACCGAATGCAAACGCCAACTGATCAACTCTTCCTCGCTTGTTCCTGAGTGGGGTCGGGAGATCCTCCCACTTGTGCTCATTCCAATACTCTGACGTCCCCGAAACATACCTCTCCATTTCCCTTCCCAGGTTATTCCCTGTGATTCCCATCTCTCTAGCACACTTGTCCACCGCATCACCACACGCAACATCAATAGTCTCACACAGCACCTGGTGCTCCAAAATCCCAGTACTCAAGACGACCATCGTGTGCCCACCACTGATCAACAGACTCAAGAACGGGAACGGGATGTTCTCAGACATCCTCGACACAAGCAGATGGCCCAGCATATGATGAACACCAACCATCGGTCTCCCCCAAGCAACACTGAGTCCCTTTGCGAAATCAAGCCCAATGGCTAACGAACCGGACATTCCAGGCCCGCGAGTCACTGCAACGACATCGGGCACAATCCGGTGCTTGTCCAGCATGTCCCTCGTAATACCTGCTATTGTCTTCTGATGGTGATCGAATGCTCGCGTTGGGATGATTCCTCCTTGTAACGAGGAGTCCAGTGTTGATCGTGTGTGATGGAGGAGATGCACCTCTGAAGCACTGGGACGCGAGAGGAGGGCGACACAGGTATCGTCACATGACGTTTCGATTGCAAGAACAGTGTACTGACGACGTAGAAGAGGTTTGATCCGTCGTAGCATCGTCTATAAGAAGTTTTAGATGTTGATGGATGTTCTTAACGGAGATGGATAGCGATGCCCAATGAAAAGAGACATGGTGATTATGTAATCCCAGCTACGCCGCTTATGTAATTACCACCAGTCTCACACCTACGCTTAAAGTACTCTAGAGTCCATAATTCTAACTGATGTAACAAGCGTATTGTTCTAGCGTCCAAGTGCCTTACTCAGCGTCTCTGAGGCCAGAAACTTTGGGAAGGAATCGTTCTCCAGCATCCTCAAGATCTGCTTCCCCACCTCGTCAAACAACGGAGCGAGTCTGTCCAAAAGAGTCAATGAACGGGTGACTTCTCCTTTCGTTGGTGTTGTTGGTGTTGTGGTGCTTGGAATCTCAATTGAAAGGTTCTTGTTGTTGCGCGTGTGTGCTGGTGTGAGGGCCGTGTTGAGTTCCGGCGTTGGTTGGAGTGGTGCTGGTGTTGGTGATGATGATTCATTAAGGGACTCTTCAACGACTTGGGAGATTGGACGTGTGATCTCATCAAAACGGGCTTTCAAAGGAGAAGTTGTGTGCAGCATCGCCTCTGAGATCCGCTCTCTCAACAAGTGATCAATGTTGAGCTGTGATGGTGCCCCCACGGCGATGTAGGAGGCGTACACAGTGTAAGCGACCCCTAATGCCTCGTTGATCAGTCTGACAACCGCAGTGTGTGAAGATGATGGCATCTTCATCAGACTTGCCAGGATCGACATCTTCTTCGAGAACAGACGTAGTTCCTGATACACATCCAGGTTCTCTGCGCAGTACTCGTGCTCCAAATGTCTGCGGAAGAGGTATCTCATCCCCGGATCCGTCAACACAGCAGCAATCGTCGGTGGTGTTGGAAGAGGTGGTGTTGGAGGAGTTGATGGCGGCGGTGAATCAGAGGACTTTGTAACTGCCTCGTTGGATAACGTCAATCCGTGTGTGTCTGTCACAATCTCATCTCCAAATGCCACGCTGAGTGGGGTCGAGCTTCCCCAGTGAGAGATGGCGTACCCCTTGGTGCTGGGAGTGTACAGAGCAGTCTTTGTTGGCTTTACCGTGGAGCTCGTTGCAGTGGATGGAGGAAGGATGATCGGTTCGATGAGCCCGTACTTGACAAACAGAGACACGACATGAGCAGCATCGCCACCATAAACAACGTCAGAGCAATCCATAAGCCACTGCCAGGCGGCCTTGGATGAGAAGCAGTGTGCCACCGTCACTGTGTGGAAGCGGGAGTTGAGTGTCAGTCTGACACCTGTAGAGGTGTAGTACTGACAGTGTGCGTCGGAGTCTGGATTGGTGAAGAAAGAGTGTGCAAATGGCGAAGTTGTGTGTCTGTGTGGTGTTGGAGAAGGTGTCAGACTTGGGATGGCAGGAAGCTCATCAGGAGGGTTTGTGGGTCTCCAGACATTCGGGAACGGCCCTAGGAAGCGTGTGAAGAGCACATGGACAAAATACTCAGAGTACACGATGTTCCCTGTGACAGCAGACCGTTCAAAAACAAACAGCTCCATCGAGTTGAAGGATGAGCTGAGGATGGCTGGCCACTCACGAACACCATTGACCTGACAGTATGCAAACACAACAGCAACTCCCTTGGGCGTTGGTTGGAGAAGAACCTTGTCCTTCGGTTCTGATCTCGTGCGGTCAGCTGGAGTGTGGAGCAGTTTGGCTGCCATAAAAGTCCTGAGAAGCTGTGTGGCAAGTTCTGGTTTGATGGCGTACGAAACTGTGGTGGTGGTGGATGAGGACTCAACGTTGAGCGACAGATTGGCCATGGTTGCGATGGCTTCCTGGACACTGAAGGAGAACGGGTACTGTTTCTGGAACAGTCCACGTCTCTTTGGCCTCTCCTCCAGCTTCAGACATAACACCAGCAGAGAGAACACCGTCTTGATGTCTCTTGTGAAGATGTTTCCATCCGGTCTCTTCTCAAATTTGCGCGACACGGCCTCGTGAAGTGTCAATCGTGGCTGGGTCTGATCCATGGTTTGGGTTGCTGTTCTTCAAGGTCAATGGAAGATGGGGTGGGAGTAAGGTGCTTGCCCCCGTTCGCCCAATGCGCCTGCCGTCCACAGGACTTATATATAAGCGCTCGAGATGAGGCCACTGTCTACCTCTACCCCTTGTTTCCTGGGCCCTCAACGCATCGTGCGCACTCTGAAACATGGCTTGTTTCAGGAGATCAGGGCGCTCAGGGGCTCCACACCAGGGACACCACTAGACGCTGTATAAGCCGAGAGCAACGACATCAAACCAAAAATGAATGATTAGCTCCAGTTTGTAGCAGTTATCTCAGTACCATTAACATCATTTTATCCAAATGAGGCAACCTTCACACGCTTCAAACCGGATCTGCGCCACTTGTCCATTGTTTCTTCCCGATTTGGACACCAAACGACAAAACAGCCAGTTTGATATACACCCGGACACCACTTTTGAGAGTGAGAGAACGTAAACAATTATGTAATCAGGTGGTTATGTAAGGCTTTACGTAAGCACATAGTTAAGCAAGTACAATAGCATAGACTCATTCACACAACATTCCACACACTACAGCCTCGTCCAGGCCTTGACACGACTCCGCTGGACCACCCTTCTCAGCTCGTCCAGTGTGAGTTCGACACACCACATCCTGGTCTCAAAAGTACTGTTCGAGAACTCACTCTTTCCACCTGCACCAGGGACACTAAGCACACCAACACCTTCAAGTGCCTCCCAGACATGTTTACACGCCTCTTTCGACCAGCACTTGAATCCTGTGCTTGCAACTGCTCCAAATCCTGTGCTTGACGTCACTTCTCGTTGCTGTTGCTTCAGTTGAGACGTGTACTCTTCGTACGCGACGTTGAGGTTCACCCATGGCATGTCCGTCTTGGCCACGACACGCGCAGCACTGATGAGAAGGTACATCTCGGCGTCTGACAAACTGTTCACAACCCGTAGGAATGAACACCGGGCCTTGTTCTGGGCATATTTCTCGAAGTGCTTGTCCAGGAGTAGTGGATGCTTGAGTGATAGTTGCGAGATGGGGAAGACACATTGGTTCTGGAACTCTTTGAGATTGCCAATGCTGATGAAGTTGTCCACAACAGTTCGTCTCAAGGAGGATCCTCCTGTAGATATCAGTTCTGCAACTTCTCTGTTCCATTCCTCTTCGTACTGGTTCGATGGAGCGTCGATGGACAGGATCTTGGTGCAAACATCAACGAATTTGTCCTGTGTGAACTTTCTGAAGTTGATGGTTCTCTGTGAGAATCTCGACCGCACTCTCTTCTCCAACAACTCTTTGAAGGTGAACTTGGACGTGAAGCACACAACACAGACACCGGTGTTGGCCTCAGCGAGATCAAACAGATTGTAGAGCAACGTCTGTCTAGAATGACTTGCAAACACATCAACCTCATCAATAGCAAACACAACCGGGTGTCTCATACCCCCACTTTCCAGCACTGACAGCACATTGGCAAAGGTATTTGTGATACTCGATCGACTCAGCAGCTCATTGACGTCCACTTCTTTCAGCTCCAAACCATGAATGCGTGAAATTTCAGTATCAAGCTGTTGGGCAATACTCCTTACAGCACTCTTGTCGTCCTCCTGTGCCAATCCATTGACCCTAATCAACATGAACTCAGTTCCATCTTCCCTGACTCTTTGGACAGCAGCACGGAACGCAGCTGTTTTCCCGCAGTTTCTCGGCCCAAACACACAACACGACTGACTTGTCCCTAGTGAAACAGTATCCCTCACGATCTTCTCTAGCTCCCTAATCTTGTCTTCGAGCAAGTATGGATCCACAGCGGATTTCCCGCTCATTTTTGAGAGGAGCTGGGTCTTGAGCCTCGTAATGTCCGTCTGACGAACCATGATGTCCAGTGGGGAATTCGTTGGCCTCCCATCTGTAACAGGTTCTGGAAGTGGAGCCGGCACTGGTGTAGGTTGATCAGTCTGCGCATCGACAAACTCGTCATCCGATGAAGATGAAGATGGAGATGGGGATTGGGATTGGGCTTGGGATGGGGATGGGGATGCTGATTTGGCCTTGGTCTTGGTGGTCACTGTCTTCTTGTTTGGCCCTCGTCTGGCTCTTCTGGTCACCGGCTTGACTGGTTCTGGTTCATCATCTGAGCTGGAGGAGCTCACATCGACGATAGTGTCAGATGGCACTGTCTCTTCAATAGCCTTGGTAGGCTGAGCGTCAAATTTGATGAGCTTGAGCTTGTTCAATGAGATGTCTGGCAGTTTGAACTGGGTTGGCTGTGCCTGTCGAGGACTTGACGGTTCCGGTACATTGATCAGTGGAGTGCCATATCCTTGTGAATCTTCGAGCTTGATCAATCGTGGGAGCTTGAATGGCTTCTCAGACTGCAAAGGAGATGCAGCACGCGTACTCACCACGGGCTGTGGTTCTGGTACTGACACTGGTATCTCAAAACTTCTCACCAGAGGAGATGCAGCACGCGTACTCACCACGGGCTGCGGTTCTGGTACTGACACTGGTGTCTCAAAACTTCTCACCAGCCTGATCTTGCTCAGAACTGTCTCAACTGGTGTAACAGAATCAGCTGGTTCGACACGCTCAACTGGTTCAACTGGTGTAACAGACTCTGTTGGTTCAACTGGTGTAACAGACTCTGCTGGTTCAACTGGTGTAACAGACTCTGCTGGTTCAACTGGTGTAACAGACTCTGCTGGTTCAACACTCTCAACTGGTTCAACTGGTTCCATTGGAGCATCTGGTTCCATCTTGAACAACTTGATGGCCTTGAGTGGGTCTTTCTTCCTCTTCGAGTCTTCGATGATATTTGTCGATCTCACGTGGATGTTTGAGCGTCGGACATCCCCGAGCTCGTTGCCAATGTCATGTGCAATGGAGCCGTTATCATCTGTCATTGCTGTGCTCTTTATTCACTTTGCCTGATGTTGGTGTTGATGTTGATGTGTTTTGCTTGGAGTTTGTTTACCTTTTGCCGTACAATTCCGGAGGTGTCCGGGTGTTCCTAGAGCCTCCAGTGGTGCCAGTGGAGATACCCGTCAACAGAGAAGCAGGCCACTATCAACGCCCTAATAATTACACCAGAAACCACCCACCAAAGCAATGTCCTCCACGACGTACAAACACGATCAGCTGCCACAGAGCGTCATCACGCTTCTCAAGCAGGGAAAGCTCGTCCATCTCGGCACCGCAGACACGAATGGGTTGCCGGACGTTGCGCTTATGAATTACTACTACCTCGCCTCCAACGAGCTCTACTCGCCAGAGCCCTCTGAGACCGGGCCCTCCGTGGATGCTGAGAGTAAGGAGCACTCGTACATCATCCTTGCAACCAAGAAGTCGTCGTCCAAGTACAAGAACATCGCACAGAACCCGAACGTGGCATTGCTCTTCCACGACTGGACCACTGCTAAGAACCTGTACAAGAAGGACGACGGTGCTGCTGCTGACCACGCCTCAAACCTGTTCAAGTTGCTGCAAAACCTCAATCAGTCCGAGCTCAGTGAAGTCTCGGCAACGTTGTCAGGAAAGACCAAGATTGTCACCGATGCTGATGAGCTCAACTTCTACAAGACAAAGTTGCTCAAGGAGAACCCTGATGCTGAGGTGTACATTGCCGGTGAGGAGAACTCCATCATTCTCGTCAAGATCGCAAGTGCAAAGGTCTGTGACACCCAGAACCACCAGGAGTACTACCAATGAGTTGTTTAAGATTGTAATGACATGTGTTTAGTTGCTAACAGTGTAACATTTCAGTTACCCTCCTGGCCAAAGTCGTTGGTGAAATCTATCTGCTTCTTGAGATCTTCCTCGTTAACCGTTGGTCTCGTGGTCTTGATAGCCTTGATGAAGTCCTTTATCGTGAGTTCTGGCTCCCGAAGCTCGTCGGCTTCTATCTGCATCCAGTTCATCTCAATGGCATCAGCATCCCCCGGTGAACATGGTGTCAGCTGGTTCTCACCAACCTTCTTGAAATGCGTAGCACTCTGAATCTTTCTGATGGGTTGCATTAACGCATCCTTCACCACAACGGCAATGTCCGCACCAGAATATCCCTCTGTCATCTCAGCAAGAAGCTTGTAGTCCTTAGCGGTCAAGTCGCATGGTGTGTTGCCGACATTGAGCTCAAACATCCGTGATCTCGCCTGCTCCTCAGGGAGGGCAATATAGATTCTCTTTTCAAAACGACGTCTGATGGCTGCGTCCAACTGCCATGGGATGTTTGTGGCTCCAAGCACGAGGACTCCACTGGCGTCGTTACCGACACCGTTCATCTGCACAAGGAGCTCAGTCTTGATACGTCTGGAAGCCTCACTCTCACCTTCACCTCTTGGACCACACAAAGCATCGACTTCATCAATAAAAATGATCGAAGGCTTGTTCTCTCTGGCCATATTGAACAGCTGCTTGACAAGTCTCTCAGACTCACCCATCCACTTACTCACCAGGTCTGACGAGGACACCGAGAAGAAGGTCGAGTTCGCCTCTGTGGCAACAGCCTTGGCCAGGTACGACTTACCAGTACCAGGTGGTCCATAGAGCAAGATACCGGACAATGGCTTTCTCTTGCCTGTGAACAGGTGAGGGAATCTGACTGGGAGGATCACAGCCTCCTTCAGCGCCTCCTTGGCCAACTCCAATCCAGCAATGTCCTCCCACTTCACATTCGGCTTCTCACTCAAAATAGCACCAGCCAGCGCACCTCTGAGCTTCTTCGTCTCTGAATCGTCATCGTCCTCACCACTCCCGTCGCCCTTCTTCTTTGAAGCCGCACCGCCATTATTAGCAGTCTCCGTTTGTTTCTGCTTCTTGTCCAGATGTTCCTTCAGCTGTTCAGCTCTGCCCAGGTACTCGGTGAACTTGGCACGGATGAGCTCCTTCGACCGTGGGTTCTTCTCGTATTTGATCGCAAGCATGAGATAGTCCAGTCCGTTGTAGTACAGCTGATAAGCCTCCTCGTACCTCGTCGCGTTGTCCGCCTCAATCGCCTTCTGTACGAGATCAATTCCCTTGTTTAGGAAGTCGCCAGTGGATGCAGACATTGGGATATTTGTATGGTTTGTGAGTTTTCAGGTGTGTGTGGGGCTCTCGGAGCACAGGGGTGAGAGGTGTTTATGTGTGGCGTTGAACGTGTGGTGGCGCTGGTTTGACGTGGAAAGCTGGAGGGAGCTCGTGGATCTCTGGTGAGTAAGATCTATGCCGTTATATCAACAGTACAATGCACCTTCACAATGAAATCACACCGTTTGTGTCTATCAAAACTGACCCATTTTATAGCAGGTTTCAACGTTTTCGCTCCAATTTCAACAAAACCAGCTTCGAATGTGGCCCAACCATGTCTGTCAAGCTCCATGTGTCAATAGGGCTATCTTTGTATCCATGACAACGACGACGTCCTACTACTACTACAAACACATAAAACCGTACAATTGCCCCTGTAATATCCATAGAAACTGTCTGTGAGAATGCTCACTCCACGTACTTGAACTTGTGCAAGTCCAACTTCACCGGCGACAACGACCGGTTCACCTCCTCAAACTCGTCCTCTTCCTCAAGGGTGATCCCCTTGTGTGTAGTCTGCGGTGGTGGCAGGACCGTCTGTGTCTTCTCGGGCTCATAGATTTCAATCTTTTCCATCTCCTCGCTCTTCAGAATCGTGTTGTCCATATTTTGCTCATGGTCACGCTTGACCTCGTTCAGTGAGATCTCCAAGTTCTGCGATCTCTCGTTGGACACCTTGAGCTCTTCTTTCAACGACTCGACTGTGTGCTCAAGCAGTTCAAGCTTTCTTGTCAAGTGTGTGAGCGTGCTCTGGGAGATGTTGATACTGTCTGTGGTGCTGTTGCTGTTTGCAACAGGGGTAGCGGCAGCAAGTGGACCTGGATCACCACGCATTGGGGATGATGGGATGTCGTTGATGTTGAACGTGTTGGTCATAGCAGACTTGACAGATGCAGCACGAGCCAAAGACGTAGCGCGGGATGGTTTCACCTGCGTTGGTGTTATCGTTGTGGCCCTTCTTCTCTGGATCTTCTCCGGGATGTTGTCTCTGGATGATTCGAGGTCTTGAAGGTCTTTGAGATGGATTCGTCTCATCTGAGATGGTGGTGCCTTCAATATACTTTTTCTTGCCTTCTTCTTCTCTGGTGACTCGTTCTCTGTGCTGAATCTTGCCGCTCGTTGGTTGACCTGCTCAGCGCGTTTCTTGATGGACTCTAGACGGGCCTTTGCAAGATCGGCTGGTCTCTTGACGCCACGTTGGGACTGTGAGTGATCTGGGCCCATCATTCCATGCATGTATGTCTTCATCGTAGTGAGCTCTGAGTCGTCAGTCTTGAACACCTTGCCCAACTTTCCAATAGCGCCCCAGATACCGCCACCACTGGACTTATTCTCGGCATTGCTCAACTTATGGACTCTTTCATCACCCGTTGGTCTCAAAATACGCGGAGAACCTCTCTTCTCCATATCAGACACACGTCTCACGCGGGCCAACGGGTTTGGCAGCAGGGAGGAAGAGCGTGGCTTGTCGTAGTGGATGTAGTGGTCTGTTTTGCGACGGGCTTCCGGGCCACGGGTTGACGGGGAAAAGCGGATGCTGTGGTCATCTGACTCGTCAGCAACTTCGCTCCACGCTTTCGAGATCGAGTTGAACATCTTCTGCCAGCTTTCGAGTGGGTTCACGGGGGTTGTTACTAGGTCCGTTTGGAGCTTTGTTTACATTTTTGGGGCGCTTTCAATTTTGTAAACAAATGGTTATGAAGCCCCGCTGTTGTTCGCGAACTTGAACTATATCTGGCTTGACGCGTACTGGACGCGTTTAGACTCAACGCGTTAAGTTTCTCTCCATTTGTACTCACTGTTCAGCATCCACCACCTATCAATACCAGCCATCAACAAACAATGGAACAGCCGCCAGTCGTCCTTCCCATTCGCCTACAGCCGTCCAACCTTCGTCCCGTGGCGTACCGCATCCTTTCCAAGAAGCACGGTCTCAACATCAAGTCAGATGCCCTCAAGACACTCGCGGACTTCATCGGCCCTAAGTTCGGCAGTGACTGGAAGTCTGCCAAAGCACAGATGTTCGTGGAAGAAGTTGCACGAGTTTGGAAGGATCAGGAACGTGGACTTTTCCTAGATGCTGAAGGGCTCGAAGATGTTTTGAAGGAGCTGGAAGCACTCGAGTCCAAGACCATCAAGGACTCGCACCAGGTCTCCATGGACTCTCTGTTGAAGCCGAAGTCCAGAGTACATGAACCAGAAAACATCGACGTTGACTCTGTACCACTCTCAGATGAGGAACCATTGACAGCGACACAAACCAGCCCCGCTACCAGTGTCACTCCTCCACCACTAAGAGAGACGTTTGACTGGCGTGAGTATTTCAGTATGATCAGTGCCTTTGAACAACCCCTCTTCGACTACAACCATCTCCGCAAACAGTACGAGCCAGCCAAGCATGACATCCCCACATTCACAGGAGCATCTATTGAATCCTCTGTGCAACTCCAGCGCAGACGGTACCACATTGTGCGTGATCGACTCCTGCGTAACGAGAACTTCCAGACTGGAGTCATGAACCCATATGCGTCCTTTGCCACCAGTGAGACCAACGGAACAATCACACAGATCAAGAACCTTCTGGGAAGAAATAATCAGCAATTCTTGTTGCTTGGTATGCTGACGCTTGTGAATGGAGATTGGCGTCTTGAGGATCTATCAGACAGCATCCAGCTCAACATCGACCAGACGGAGCCTAATGAAGGATCATACTACACCCCCGGAAACATCGTGCTCTGTGATGGTGTTTACTCAGGCGGTGTGTTCTACGTGACAAGTATGGGTCATCCACCAGCAGAGAAGAGGGGCGAGACATTAGAGGCAGTGGGAAACATTGACTTCTTGGGGATCCATGCCAACATGCGTATTGACAGGGAGTTGCAGACACGGTTGAGACTGATGGAGAGAGAGTATGACCACAAGATCTTGATTCTCGGTGCTGATTGTTTCCTGGATGATCTGAGAACGCTCGATGCTATTGACAAGTTATTTGCAAAGCTGGAGGAGGACGAGGAGAACCTGCCTGTTTCGATCATCTTCAACGGTTCATTCTGTTCGGTGCCATTACCTTCTGCAGAGTACAAGTCGTTATTTGACTCGCTGGCCGAAGTTGTTGAGAAGCATGCCATCATTGCCGACTCTGTTTCACTGGTGTTCGTGCCTGGTGAGAACGACCACTGGCAGACGCCCGTTTGGCCAAAGCAGAAGATCCCAAAGATGTTTGGAAACAGACTATCCCGAGTCGCACGCAGCGTCCAGTGGACCTCCAATCCGACAAGAATGGTGTACTTGTCACAAGAGCTTGTCTTTTCACGTGATGACATTGGTTCGAGATTCAGAAGAAACAGTGTTGTGTTCCCATTGTTGGAGGCCAGAGCCAACGGAGAAGAAGAAGAAGATGACGTTGACAACAGTTACTTGGACTCTGACGATGATGACGATGATGACGCTGAGACGATCAAGCCAACTTTGGAGAAGAGATCCCAGATCGACCGCATTGAAAACCTTCCATCTCGTGTCTCAGAGGCAAGAAAACTGGTCAAGACCGTCATTGACCAGGGACATCTCTCCCCATTCACACGAAGCATGAAGCCTGTTGTATGGCACTTGGACCATACGCTTCAATTGTCACCACTACCGAACGTATTGATCCTGGCTGATCCGACATCGCCAGCATTTGACGTGACGTATCACCAATGTAAGTGTCTCAACCCTGGAACACTCATCCAGAAGAGGAAGATACACTTTATTGAGTATGGTTTGAACACCAAGAGGGCTGAGATCAAGGATCTGTACTTCTAGTTGGCCACATACTAGTTGGTATTTATTACATGCATTACCCATCAGATCTTCTTAGTCCTTAGCATATGGCCACTTCTGGATCTTTGCGCTAACAGCAGTTGGTAAGCAGTAGATCGGATCAACTGGAACCAAGTTCTCGAACCCCATCAGACTCAGACCAGCAATTCCAAAGACCGTATGGAACACGTCAACCTGATGATCTGGTCTGTCACTGATTCCACCAGTCACCTCGTCCTGTGACTGGAGGATG
Source organism: Petasospora veronae (assembly GCA_030563065.1). Taxonomy (NCBI): domain Eukaryota; kingdom Fungi; phylum Ascomycota; class Saccharomycetes; order Phaffomycetales; family Wickerhamomycetaceae; genus Petasospora; species Petasospora veronae. Next base: position 254,918 of record JAKUBA010000002.1, on the reverse strand, counting down.
AAATCTCTGAGCTTCTCAAAGTCAATCCAATGCAGTCTTCCAATGATGGCCAGTGAAGAAAGGACCCACCACGAGTAACACACGTCTGGCAGCTTTCCTGGACGACCATTGAGTCCACCGCTCTCCAGCTGACGTTCTGCCAGCCACCAGCCCGTCAAATCCGCGTCAACAATGTCCAGACGATTAGCAATGGCAAGCACTCCAAGACATGTGAACACCTGAGCAGAATGAGACTCAGCACCAGGTCCCAGCCCATATCCACCATCAAAGTTCGCACAGGACTGGACAAACAGCACTGCCCCCTGGACGATCTCTTCATCCAATTCACCGAGGATTGCAAGCGATTGCAGAGCTGTGTAAATAAATCTTGTGTCCACTTCACCGAACCTGTCACCTTGGAACGCTCCGTTAGGCATTTTGTTGGACTTGATGAACCGCACAACATCGTCCCTTTTGTCGTCCAGCACGCTCAATGAGTCGTAGATCAGCAGGATTTGAAGTGCCGAGAGCGTACTGAGCAGGTGTGAGTCGTGCTGTGGGAATGCCCCGAATCCACCGTCATCATTGTGGCAGGATAAGACGAATGCAACGACGTCCTCTTGCTTGAATGTGGCCGTGGAGTCCAAGAGAGCCAGCGCGGTGAGCCCCCAGTACGTCCCGTTCAAGCGCAGGTGTTCGCTCAAATGGTACGCAAAGTCGCGTTCGTGTGTGTCCAGTGCTGCGATGTAGTCGATGTGTTTCTGGCGGAGGAGAGGCATTGTTGGTGGTTTTGCTTGCTTGGTGGTCGTGCTTCAGTATGGTGCTGGTGATGGCCTTGATGTGTTGATCTTTCGCGCGAGAACTTCTCTACTACTACTGAACAACGATCAGCACAACTACATCCACAACGATGGCTGAAGGGACCGTGGACTTCTCAGATATCACCGTCGACCATTCTCACGACTCAAATGGCGTCAACGTGGCCGAGTTTCTCCAGCAGCTCGAGCACAAGCGGGTCAACAACGCTCAGCTGGTGCCCACAGACGACGAGCAGGTGAAGACGATGCTGCGGGCCATTGGAGAACCTGTCACGCTCTTTGGAGAGGACAAGGGAGACAGAAGGGACAGGCTGTTGAAGCTTGTGGTGGAGAAGCAGATTGACGTTCAAAATGTACTGGGAGACGGAGATGTTGAGGTTGGTGACCAGGACGACGAAGAGGACGAGGACGAGGATGAGGAGTTCTACACACAGATCTCGGAAGAACTGCTCGAGGCCAGAAAGAGAATCACTCACTTCTCATTGGACCGTGCTCGTGCCAGAATCTCGAATCAGAAAGAACAAAGCACATACACCATGACCAAACAGCTCACAACACGAAGAGCGAAGAACGAACAGTACAAACAGCTTGAACTCGCTGGCTCTCAACTTGTCGGTACAAGACCAGTCTCCTACGTCACCATCAACAAATCAGACACGTCCAAGATCCTCACTGGTTCCTGGGCTGGTGAAATCAAGCTTGTGGACAAGTCAACTCTCGACATCACCACCGAGTTCGAACCCATCCAAGGCAAGATTGGAGGACTCGATTGGTCACCATCGACACCATCCCTGTTCGTCTCTGCTGCAGACTCACTAAACATCTGGAACACGTCCTCCTCTCAGCCCGTTCGTGAACTCCAGGGACACACAGGCAGAATCGTGAGGTGCAAGTTCCATCCATCTGGCCAATACCTCGCCTCGGCCTCCTTTGACCATACATGGCGTCTGTGGGACGTGACCACCCAGCAGGAGATCCAGCTCCAGGAAGGCCATTCGAAAGAAGTATACACCCTTGCATTCCATCCGGATGGTGCACTCCTTGCTTCTGCTGGATTGGACGCCATCGGACACGTCTGGGATATACGCAGTGGAAAGTCCATATTTGTCCTCAGTGGCCATGCCAAACCGATATATGGACTGGATTGGAGAGATAATGGGTTCCATGTCGCCACAGGAGCTGCAGACGGTACGATCAAGGTCTGGGACCTGAGAAAGACGGCAGAATTGGTGACTATCCCAGCTCATAACAAGATTGTGTCTGAGGTCAAGTTCTCGGGGGACTTGTTGGTATCGAGTTCGTACGATGGCACAGTGAAGATGTACAGTGCTGATAACTGGGTATCCTTGAAGACATTGGAAGGGCACGCAGACAAGGTCATGGGTGTCGATGTGTGTGATGACTACCTCGTGAGTTGTGGTTGGGACCGTTCGGTCAAGCTGTGGTCGAGGGAATAGGTCTCTACAGATGACCAGAATGTAATGCAAATGATAAGTGTATTAAATGATGGATGTAGCTCCTCACTTTACACTTGGACTGTTGCGCTTCTCGTTGCGAGACTTGCTGTTCTGCAACTTGCGCAAGTTCTCCTCAATCTGAAGCTTCAAAAATCCGATGTTCTCCTGGATCGAGTTGTACTCCCGTCTATCAAGTTCCTCTTCTGTGTAACCATCCCAATAACCATCAAGTCTGGCTTCATTGGCCACAATCGACTCACTCAGTGTTTTGCCCTCCTTGTCAGACTCCAGTGATGCCTTTGTGGCGTTCTCGATCTCATTGGTCATGTACTGTGTCTCTGTCAGGATACTCTTCTTCTTCGCCGCCTGCTTGATAACACGTGCCTTCATTTCCTCAATCTTCCGCATTTTCTCGTTCGTGTTGAGTCTCTCCACCTCGGCCTCCAGCTCTGCAATGTGCTTCTTTGCGTTCTCGATGTTGGACGTGAGCTTATCTGCCTTGTTGCTGGCAACATCGAGCCGTGTCTTGACAAGATCGACATCAGTCAAGAGCTTGGCCTGGTCAGAGATGGTGTAGTCAGTCTCATTGGCTCCAAATCGTGAGAAGTGCTCAAGCTCATCCTTCTGCAGCTGGTGATCCTTGTGAACAGAGTTGAAGTCTTGGATGAGTTTGTGCGTCAATGAATCGGTATAGTTCGAGTTAACTCTCAGAATACCAAAGTTGACGTCCTTCAGAGGGTTTGTGGTGTAGTCCCTCTGTAGTCTCTTGCTCTCGTAGTAGCTCTTCTGCGTGCCCTGAGCATCCGGCTTCTCATAGTGCACCTCTGACAGCAGCGACTTTTCGACATCGTTTGAGTCATACTTGCGGATTGCTGACATCTCAGGAAGTGGCCATGGCGTGTGCTCGAAGTCCTGGAACCAGTCCTTCAAGTATGTCAGGTTTTTCGAGTAGATCGGTCTCAGGTCTGGAGGCAGAACACCAACCCGGTCTCTCAGGACGACAATAGCAGCTGTGACATCGACAAGATACTCCTTCGTCTTGCTCTCATGCTGACTGCGGAAATATAGGGCAACATGGTCAATAGAGTTGGCAGACACGAACCGCAGAATTGGGGTCTTGTCCGTCTTCTTGAGGCTCTCCAAGAACGATGGTCTCGGTGTTGTGTCAAACGAGATGACCAGGTCAACCTTCTCAGTACTGACAAACCCAGCAGAGTCTGAGGGGAAGATATGTGTCGTGAGATCCCTGGCTTTGTTCTTTGCCGGATCCTTAATGTAGTTTCCGTGATGTCTCTTGATGTTGGTCTTTGTCCCGAGCAACAATGCTTCGACGAGGTCAAGGGTCTTGCCCGATCTCGCCACGATTCCGATGTTGATGGCTCGATTATCAAGCAGACTGATCACATCCTTGAGCACCTGGAACTTCCCACTTGTATCACAGAGGTTGAACGGAACGTCCTTTGCTGTGAGGTTCTTTGGTAGGTAGTGCGAGATCAACAAGTAGGGATGTGTTGCGACGAGTTGCGAGTTCAAGTACAGGACCTCCAGCGAGTCCACGAGGGCCCTGTCACGGTCATCAGTCTCGAAGTACTTGAGGATGTCGGAGTAGTGGAGCGAAACGACCTGATCTGTCAGCTCCTTCTGGTACTCGCACATAGGAACCGGAAGCCAGTAGTCGCCCGACGTGTTGAGCGACGTCGTCAGGTTCACAATCGGCGGTTCTGGAGTGCCGTCGAGGATTTTGAACAGGTCCATGGCGTTCGTGGTGGGAGAGTCTGTGTTGATGGGCGTTTCAGTGTGGAAAGGATGTGAAACGGTGTTGTCGTGTGCACGAAAGAGAGAAAGTACTGCGTGTGTTGACATTTTGGGTGGAGGGGTTTGTTTCTTGACTTCCTGTTTGGGAACTGGATAGTATAAATGTCTGGTATATAAAGAATCGCGATGGTGGGCGCGCTCGCGACTTGTCCAACACGCGTCAGTCTTGATCACCAAAACTTCCTTGAAACAGCCGGAAAGACACCAATCAACTGCTGAAACACCACCTCACAATGACCTCGGTTGAGCTCAGTGCCGATGAATTGGCCCTCTACGACAGACAGCTCCGTGTTTGGGGCGCTGACGGTCAAAACAGGATCAAGAATGCCTCTGTGCTTGTCATCAACCTCAACGGAGTTGGTACCGAGATCGTCAAGAACCTGACGCTTTCTGGTATCGGTTCCTTGGAACTTTGGGATGAGTCGGTGGTCACGGACAGTGATCTCAATGCGCAGTTCTTTCTATCCGAGGAGGACTTGGGAAAGAAGAAGCTCGAGGCCGTTGAGCCGAGAATCAAGGACATGAACCCAAGAGTCAACCTCTCCATCAACACATCCCCGGTGACATTCGATCAGGACAACACCACATACTTTGAGAGATTCAACCTCATTATAACCAACAACCTTCCAGCAAAGCATCTTCAGGCCCTCAATGCAATCACCAGAAAGCTCAGTATCACACTCCACGCTACTGCAACCCACGGCCTCTTTGGATACCTGTTCAACGATTTGCTCATCAACATCTCCAGTTTCACCAAGACGAAGATGCCCATGTCAAGAAAAGTTGGAAAGATCTCCAACAACCAAGAGATTATCAGTGTGTCTGCAAGCTTGGACAAGGAGAAGAATGAAGTCCAGGAGCACTTCACGGTCAAGTCTACATACAAGACACTCGATGAGGTGGTGCACTCTCAGAACTTGACGACACTCACCAGAAAGCAAAAAAAGAACGTCTCCCCACTTCTCCCAATCTTCATCTCCCTTTACGAACTTGAAAAGGAGGATAAGGAAATCACAGAGGACTCCATCAAGACAAGGGCTGACGAGGTCCAAACGAGACTTGGACTCAACCCAATCGTTGACCAGTCCTATTTCACCGCCGTCTTCACCCAGCTCAACACTGAGATCTCTCCCGTTGCTGCTATCATTGGTGGAACATTAGCCCAGGATGTGATCAACTTCTTGAGTAAGAAGGAGTCACCGATCAATAACTTTTTGGTGCTGGATGGTGACAAGTTCACCATGCCAATCTATGAGCTTTGAAAGTTCGGTGTACAATACAACAATGAGATACATACAAGTGTAGATCGATTGCAGAGGATTAGAAAAATATAAAAAGGGACTTCACCTGTATCTCCTCGACGGTCTATGTTTTTGGACTCAATCAGCCTGACCAGTAACAACCAGCTTATGCAAATGAGCCATGAATGTCTGCAGGGAGACATCATCTGTCAAGACGATGGCAGATCCAGCACCGTTGATACCATCGTTCTCAGAGTAGGATGTCGATGGGTTGAGCTTGGAGTACAGGAATCTGGCCTGGGATCCACCTTCTTCAGTATCAATGAATCTTGGTAGTGGGAATCTGTCCACGAGCAACTCTGCTGCTTCACGCTTTGGCTCCTCAAGGAACTCCTTGAAGGACGCGTACTCTGGGTCATCCTGATAACCCTGGGCTCTCCAAGATGCAACAGTCTCTCCGTGATAGATGAGGATGTGGAAGAACGTGTCAAGCAACAAGATTTTGTCTGGGGCAAGGGAGATGGAGTCCAAGAGAACTGGTATTGGATCGCCATCCATGGTGAAAGAGGTCAATGTTGGCTGCATCATGATCAACGAGTTGTTGGTGTCCTCTCTGGCAAAGACGTGTCTGTAGAATGCCGTCTCATCTGGAGAGTTGTTGAACACCTGCAAGAACTGCGATCTTCTCAAGTAGAACATAAACTGTGGATACAATGAGAAGTGTGGGGCCAATCTGAGAGAACTTGGGTCATCCTTCATGTAGTCTCCGAACTTTTTGCACAGCTTGATCAACATTCTGTCGACCCATCTGGTGACATCTGCAGAGTCGTCATCCTCTGCCTTGAAGACACCAATTCTGGCCATCAACACAGCAGCAGCCTCCTGGTCAAACCCGTTGGAGATGCTGGTGTCACCAGTTGGAGCCAATGGCTTGACCACGGTGGTGACTCTGAGTCTGTGTGTACCAGAAGAGTGCTGGTAGTGGGTCAAGAACTGGATGAAGGCCTGGTTGGACGACACCTGGTTAGAGATGTCGAAGAAGACACCATAGGAGTGGTTTGGAGAAGTAGCGGCCATGGTCCAGACGTTTGTACCACCAATACCAATCTCAGAGTCAGCAACGTTGTTGCCTGTCTTCGGAGCTGGAGAGGCGTGGCCAATGAGGCCAGACACCTTCAACTCCTTAGAGGTCTTAACGTCCAAAGTGGCACCAAAGCTCATGAGCAGGATTCCATCCTCGTCCTTGTTGAACAATCTGAGGTAGGACTGCTTGAAGATAGCAGTGGTGAATGCGTCTGTCAAGAGCATACAACCACCAGTCTTGTTGGTCAAGGACTGCATCTCCGAGATACCAATCTGGTCGTAACATCCAGCAAAGATGTCGACCGCGTGGCCATTGCTGGAAGCCTTTGCAGCAAGGGCTTCGTAGAACTTGATCGCCTTCTTGTAGTGCTTAGCACCGTCCTTGTCGATGTCCGAGTGTGATCTGATTGGCTCCTTCAACTCGTTGGTGACGATGATACCTGGACTGATGGTACATGGGCCTGCTGCGAACAACTGGATTCTAGTACCGGTGTTCTTGAAAGTGGACTCACACAAGTTGATGGCGATGGACATGGCAGCACCGGTAGCTCTGACGGCTCTGTGACCAGAGGCAACTGCCCATGGGTCTTTCTGCAAGTTCTCAATGATGGTGGTGAGCTGGAACTCAACGGATGAGAGAGGAGAGAAGAACTTTGCAAGTTCTCCGCTGAGCAGCTCCTTCAACTGCTCCAAGGAGTAGTCTCTGTTTCCTCTGAAGACGAAGGACTTAGGGAATGGACTGTTGAGGTCGTGAAGCTGGACCATGGTTCCAAAGGTGATCAAACCAACGAGGGCATGTGGTGGGAGCAAGGACAGGGCAATGACCAAAGTCTCCTTCAGAGCCTGCAAGTTGTCCTCGTCCTGGCACAAATCAACGACAAGGAGGAAGACAGGTGGGTGCTGGACCGGTCTGCCGAGAACGTACTCAATGGTGCTGGACTCTGGCTGGAGCTCGAGTGGGAGGTTGTCTGGGGTAATGTTGGCGTAGTGGGCCGGGAGCTGGTTTCTCATGCCACACAACGAACACATCCAGAGTCTGCTGTTGAGGTCCAGAGCACAGTACGGGTTGAGGACACCACGGCAGGTCATCTGGGCACAGGTGCATGGCTCGTAGTTGGCGATACGCAGGTTCTCGATGGCCTTGAGCGGCGTGTAGAGGGCGCCCAGGGGAACCACCAGGCGGGCAGCCTCCGCTCTGGAGTTCGGGAAGCAGTTCCAGGCGAGACGGACACCGTTGGCGTCTTCGTATCCTTCAAAGTCCATCGTTGTTGCGGTGGTGGTTTGGATGTTTGGAGGTCGTTGTTGGTGGTGTTTCTGCTCGAGATCTCGGTGTGCTGTCCAAAAATTCAGGTCGCGGTGTTGGGTTTCCGGATTTGGACATCAACAACACACCTTGAGCTTGAGCACTGACATCCGTTTAACAATACAATAACAACGCACAAATGCCCAACAGAATATTCTTCATCTCACTGATATCAAGAGACGTATGTGAACCTCTGGCAGCTCTGTGTGGTTTTGCCTGCTTCTTTCTACGATATCAACGGAACTAACAACGGCACAGAACCGTCCTCTACACATACAAGAACTGGAACCTCTCAGAGGCGAAGAGAGAGTATTAAGCGACAGAGTGGACGCACAGACAGGAGTTGAGACTACGGAGACCACAGCACCCCTCCCACTCGAAGTGGGGATCGGGATCAATGAACACCTCAAATACCACTTTCTATCCAACATGGCCCTGGACGTGTTGCTGTCGCCATTGTACACCGGTGAGCCAGGCATTCCCACACTCATGTTTGTCCAGGATGGTGTAAACGTGTACGGATATGAAACCAACACAGGGCTCAAGATCCTTGTGGGGACGTCTGCCGAGATTGATCAGTCGTTTGAGTATGTGTTCAAGTCTATGCACAGGATCTACCTTGGCCTCGTTGTCAATCCGTTCCAGAACAACGACATTGGAGAGCTGAAGATCAACGAGAAGGCCATTGCGGCAAAGATTAAGAAGGTGGTGGATACGTGGAAGGCTAGGAGGGCTGCTAGTGCTGAGGTAAGACGATAAATGTTCATGATCACGTTAAAAGAACCCGTATACAGATAGAGGTAGGGCAAGCTGTTACTTCAGCACCGTGTTTGCGTTTCTGAGCTCAAGGTACTGCTGGTCAACACCCTGTGCCATGTTCTTGACGATTGTGTAGACCTCACTGTTGTAGTATCTGATTCCATTGGTGGCGGACTTGTACTTTCCCTCGAGACCAGTGATGTCGCAGTACTTCTTCGTTGGCTTGATGGATGGAGGAGCATCAATGGAGAAGTATGTCACGGCATTCGGTTTCACCTTCTCTTGTAGTGACTTGAGCAGCTTTTGTTCGTCCACCTGGAGTTGTTTGAGTGGTTTCACACGACGGTTAGGACGCTTGAACGATGGCTGTTTGAACGTGGGCTCTGTGGAATTTTGTAGGTACACTGCAGCATAGTCGACGGGAGTTTGGGACATCTTGGCACTTGGTAGTATGTGTTGTACTTCAATAACAGTGTGTTCAAGCGGAGACCTTCTCGTCCTCGTTGGCCCTCCTACAACACAACCCGGACACCACACCATCCGTCCGAGTCATTCAACCGAGTCAACTCCTCCTTCTGACTCCGTCCATCTCCGCCGCACAAACCCACGCCCGAGTCAGCCCGAGTCAGCTCAAACCCAATATACCGATTTCCCCCTTTCAAGCGACCACCTCCAAGAGCTCAAACGCCCAAATTTTGACACAAAACCACTTTGCAGCCTCTCCACACACCTCCAAACCCCACACACAACTCCCAGTCCACCCAATCAGCACACAACACACACACACCACAACCACCACAAAAGAGCAGTCACAACGTTCCCAAACGCCGATGAAAAATCCTCAACACCCGGACATCTCTCCCTTTCCGTGTATTTCTTTTGCACGCAGAATTCCCGCGCAAGTGGCCGTACCGTGCTTTTTAGCTAAGCTCGCAAGCGGTGATAACAACAATGAGTCAGCTCTCTCGGTGGTGGCTCGCGTAGTTTTGTGCGGGAACTGGGGCTATAATCGCCCTTCAAACTGCCCGTGGAAGATGCTGCGTAGGACCTACCAACCCTAAAAACCTCAAGTGCCGTTTTCCCACGGGCTCTGCCCAGTGCCACGCTCACGGCGTCTAGGGGGTTGTACGCTGTTCCGTCAAACCCCATGGTACGGCCACTCCGGTGCCCTCTGCCGAAAACTCTGACGTACCTTGTCCGTGGAGGCAGATTTTTCGACTCACCACCATTCCCTCTAATCACCCCACGACCACCCGTTCATAACTAAGCTTATAAGCTGATTCCCCTCAACTTACCAACTCCAAATATCCACTTCCAAGCAATATGACCGCCACAGACATGCAACCATACAAGTCCGCCGCCAACGACTTCAGAAGTGACACCTTCACCACTCCAACCGAGTCCATGATCAAGGCCGCTCTTACCGCTTCTATCGGTGACTCCGTGTACAACGAGGACGTCGACACCATTGCTCTCGAGCAGCAGGTGGCTAAGCTCTTTGGAAAGCCAGCTGGTCTCTACTGTGTCTCCGGTACCTTGTCCAACCAGATCGCCATCAGAACCCACTTGTTCCAGCCACCATACTCCATCTTGTGTGACTACAGAGCTCACGTCTACACCCACGAGGCTGCCGGTTTGGCCATGTTGTCCAACGCCATGGTCTCCCCAGTCAGACCTGCCAATGGTGACTACTTGACTTTGGAGGACATCAAGCAGAACATTGTCCCAGAGGATGGTGACATTCACGGTGCTCCAACAAAGCTGATCTCCTTGGAGAACACCCTCCACGGAATCATCTACCCATACGAGGAGCTCTTGAGAATCAAGCAGTTCTGTGTTGAGAACGGATACAAGCTCCACTGTGACGGTGCCAGAATCTGGAATGCCTGCTCCCAGACCGGTCTTGCTCCAAGCAAGTACGGTGATGTCTTCGACTCCATCTCCATCTGTCTCTCCAAGTCTATGGGTGCCCCAATGGGTTCTGTGCTCGTTGGTGAACTCCCATTCATCAAGAAGGCCAACCACTTCAAGAAGCAGTGCGGTGGTGGTATCAGACAGTCTGGTATGATGGCCAAGATGGCCATGGTTGCCATTGCCGAGAACTTTGAGAAGCTCAACGGCTCCCACCAGAAGGCCAGAGCCCTCGGTGACTTCTGTATCGAGAATGGAATCATCCTCGAGTCCCCTGTCGACACCAACTTTGTCTTCATCGACCTCAAGGCAAACCACATCAAGGACGACGTGATGATCAAGTTTGGTGACATGTACAACGTCAAGCTCATGGGTGGAAGAATCGCCTTCCACTACCAGATCTCCGACGAGGCCTTGGAGAATGTGAAGAAGGCGGTGTACGAGGCATACCAGTATGCCCAGAAGAACCCACACTTCCACGACGGTCCATACAAGATGTACCGTTCCCCAACCCCAGTCAAGTACTGATTGGGCGATCTCCGGCGAGAGACACAACAAAATGGCATTCAAGGTACGGATACACATGGGAACAACACAATTAGATGAGACCTACACTCCAAGGTGTGAGTGAGGCTTGGGATCTCATCGGGCGCTTTTACGATTTATTTATGGGACTTTTTCACGTTTGAGATACAAAACGATGGTTGTTTGGTTACAGCAACACATGGCATCATGCATTTGAGGAACTGGTTTCTTCTCCTGCTCACGGTTTGATTGACTTTGGACACTCAGTTGTCTAAAGGGAGTGGACTGTTGATTAACACTGAAGGTACTCAGTTTTTGCATGGTCAATTGGATTCATCATCAAAGGATATTCGGCACAACAGCCATGTGATCTTAATGGTGATGACTTCATGATGCCACATGATGATGGTCACGGTTGTAACAGGATGGTCATATGCTTCTTCTCCGAGTTTTTACCCACATTTTTTGCTTTTTTGGAGCCTTGATACAAAAGTATTATTCCAATCTCAACTGTAGTACTCTGGGAGCTTGTAAACACGTATCAATAGTCGATTGGCAAGTAATCTTTATTTAGAGCACCGTTATGCTGGTTGTCCTGGCAACCGGGCTCGAATCAGGCGAATTTCCCCTTTCGGCTATTTTCAATGTTTTGTTTTGCTGTTTTTTTGTCCACGCGCTCAGCGGCCAAATTTGGTCGCTTCAGGGTTGTTTTGGCGAGGAACAATTTATTTGCAGGGCTCACTCGCTTCCGTTCAGAGATCTTCTGGTTGTCTCAGTTCAGCTCGCTTAGCTCAGCTTGTATTTTTCTCACAGGCTTTGTGCTTTCTGCCTTCCAAGACTGGCTTTTCTCAGTATCTTTGAGCGTATCTTGATACCGCACTCGAGAAGCGTTTGATTCCCTTTCACTTCAACCACAGCTTCTCCCCGCTCTCGCTCTCTCTCTGGATCACTCCATTCGTTCTACAAGCACTCACGGCACATCACACAGATCTGACAAGGCCTCTCTTGTTGATCTCTTGTGGCTTCTATTGCTAGCCTCAACCCATTTATATCTCTCCCCCTGCATTCTCCTACAGAGCCATTCTCACTATACCCACAAATATGGCCTACCAACCACTGAAACCAGCAGGCCTGAGCCTGAAGAAGCTCATTCACATTGCAAAGAACAGCAAATCTGTCTCCATCATCGGAATCATCGTCGCCATCATTGTTTTCTTCAACATTGTTCTCAGCGTGTTCCTCCAACGACCATACTACCCAAACGTTGAGGCGATCCCAGGCGTGGAATTCTACGATCTTAAAGACTCTGAAGGACTCGCAGACGGTTGGCAGCACGAGGAACGTGTTCTCTTCTGTGTTCCACTCAGAGATGCCGAAGCTCATCTGCCAATGTTCTTCAGCCACATGAGAAACCTCACATACCCACACCATCTCATTGATCTCTCATTTCTCGTCTCGGACTCCTCAGATGACACCATGGCTGTGCTCCACTACCAGCTCAAACAGATCCAGAATGACAAGGACAAGAACATGAAGTTTGGAAGCATTGAAATCTACGAGAAGGACTTTGGTCAGGTCATTGGTCAGGGTTTCTCAGACAGACACGGCTTTGAAGCACAAGGTCCAAGAAGAAAACTCATGGCAAGAGCAAGAAACTGGCTATGGTCAGTCAGTGTCAAGCCACACCACTCATGGGTGTATTGGAGAGACGCTGATGTCGAAACAGTACCGCCAACGATTCTTGAAGATTTGATGCATCATGGCAAAGACGTGATCGTTCCAAACGTCTGGAGACCACTCCCAGACTGGCTTGGTAACCAACAACCATATGATCTGAACTCTTGGAAGGAAAGTGATGGTGGACTCGCCCTCGCAAAGACTCTTGGTGAGGACGCTGTCATTGTCGAAGGTTACGCAGAGTACGCCACTTGGAGACCTCATCTTGCCTACCTGAGAGATCCATACGGTGACCCAGAAGTCGAGATGGACTTGGACGGTATCGGTGGTGTTTCCATCCTTGCCAGGGCAAGAGTCTTCAGAACTGGTGCACACTTCCCTGCGTTCTCGTTCGAGAAGCATGCTGAGACCGAAGCCTTTGGTAAGATGTGTAAGAGAATGGGATACTCCGTTGTCGGTCTTCCACACTATGTCATCTGGCACATCTACGAGCCATCATCTGATGACTTGAAACACATGGAGTGGATGGCCAAGGAAGAAGCCAGACAGGTTGAAGAGAACAAGGTGAAGACATTCTACGATAAGGTGTACAAGGAAGGCTTTGAAGACGTTCGAAACTCTTGGGAGAATGACAGAATCAACATCTTCAAGAACACAGATACCAACAAAATCAAGCCTATAAAGGTGGACTGGTCTGGCGTTGACGCTATTATCAAAAACCCGTTGGTCAAGGACAAGGATAAAGTCCTTGCAGCTTTCGATCCAAACATCTGATGTTCATTATTTCGTTCACTTTGCATTATTCACCATCGCACGCATTATGTGGCATCCTTCACTTCTCCGTATACGTTTGGCTTCTCTCCTTAGTTAAATGACATTAAACATTTTACAACTACAGAGATCTCTTGATAGTACGTGTTATATGCATATGCGTTAAATAATAGGGTCAACATCTTCAAACACCACACCTGCTCATGTATCATCCTCATCAACTTGTTCATCAATATTTCCAATCTCCTTGGCCCCGTTAGCACCACTGTTGTTCTTTCCAAACAGACTCAGCTTTCTCACCAAACTTCTGCTGTTCGCAGTCGAACTAGACTGGATGGAGTTCTGGTCCAATGGTTGCACCTCCGTCTCATGGCTCGAACTTGACTGCTTGCGCAAGCTCTGCGCAGATGACTTGCGTCTTCCAAAAAGCTTCTTCGCTGTAGTGTTGGCTGGGTGGGTGTAGTCCTCGATCTGCGGATCCTCATGGCTGTCAATCTTGCTTGGGGACAACTGACGGGTGAGTTGAGCAAGTGGCTTCACTGGTGATTTCTCAGCTGGGTTGGCATTGGCGTTGTGACCAAACTTCAGCAAGTTGGAGCTTCTGCGGAAGAATCCTGGAGATGGAGCATTGGACCCAGATGTGAATGGGGACTCGAGAGATGACTTCGACTTAAGCGACTTGTTTGTGTTCGTAAGTTGGACGCTTGGACCCAATTCACTGCCATTGGCCTCGGAGATTGCCTGGGAGGAGAGTGAGTTGGCAGAAGAAGGAATATTGACCATCTTGGTACCATTGGCCTTGGACTCGTTGATCTTGAACCAGCTCTTGTCATCAGTAGCTTGAGATCCCTCGGAAGTCATTGACTGGTTTCTGGAAGTTGGAGTAGGCTCTGTGTTGTCCTCAAATGGTGAGCTTCCCCAGACATCAAGATATGTGGAGTTTTCTCTTGTGGATTTCAGGAACGTGGATGGCTCAGCTTCAGGTGGAGACTTTGCAAACTCAGGATTGGCGGATCTTGCTCCGTGGAAGAACAGAGAATGCTTGTGTGTGAACGGAGATGGGGTATGTTCCTTCGAGTCACCATTAGTGTTCTTCTTTCCAAACCCAAGAGCATTTGACAGACGTCTTGGAGAAAATGGATTCTCTCTCTTGTATGACGACTTGGTCTCGATTGTTGTTGTCTGTGTAAATGGAGGAAGGACATCACCTGTACCGCCAGAAAACAACGAAGCAATGTCAGTGTTACCAGGAACAGCAGCTGGTGAGTTGTGAGCCGATAGGAATGCGTTGAACGATTGTGGTGGTGATGATGGGTTGTCCAACGACTGGCGGAGGGCTTGAGATCCCAATCCAAAGTCATCTTGTAACAAGCTTCTCTGGCTCACGTTGTTGAAGTCCTGTGAGAAGCGGAAATTGTGGGTGTAGGAGGCAGCAGTGTTGGACATCAACGAAGCATGGTTGTTCGTTGGAGTAGATCCCTGGCCACTTCCAATACCATCACTCCCGGAGAGGGGCCCATCAGGACTGAGAGGGAATTGGATGTCGTTCATCTCCTCAGCAATCAAGTTCGTAGGAAGCAAGTGATCCAACAAAGGTGAGTCCAAGTCGTCTCCAGCACCAATGTCGTGTCTCAAATTGGTACTGAGTGAAAGTTTTGTTGTGGGCTTGTAACTCAGTGGCAAGGCAGAGTTGCTCCATGGTGATGCTTGAATCGAGTTGTGTTGAGCAGAGCCTTGCAAAGAGGCGACACCGGTTGGAGGAGATACACTTCCGGAAAAATATTGATTTGTGAAACTGGCAGAGCTGCTGCTGTTGTTATTTGACTGTGCCATGGAGTTGTAATTCATCATGTTGTTGCTAACGATTGGAAGCGTCTGGCTTGAGCTGACTGGGTGAAGGATGGATGGAGGTGGAGTGTTGCTGAGCTGAATCTGTGGGAATGCCTCTGATCTCAACTGCTCTTGTTCCTGTTTCAATTTCTTGTATAACTGATTTGCCTTCTCACAACTCGACACTGCGCGTTGTTGTTCTGCCCTCCATTGTGCCTCGAGTTGGGAATCTGTCTCAACCTCTGCGTTGACTCTTTCCCAGAGTGCTGGGTCAATCGACTTCAACAATTCAAGGTTCTGGACGGCCTCAGTGTCCAGCAGACCAGAACTATCAGAATGACGCCCGATTGTCTTGAAGATCTTCACGAGTTGTGGCTTGTGCTGCTCGCGCTGCTTCTTCCGTGACAGCAGCTGCTTGATTTCATCATCAAGGGAAGCCACGGAAAGTTGCAAAGCATCGACCTTCTTTCTCTTCGTATCTGCGTCTGTATCCATCTCTCCATGGACTCTATCTTCAGATGTCTCAATGGTAGTTATGTCCTGTTCGAATCCCTCAAACTTTCTGCTCCACTCTTCAAGTTCGGCCTCCATCTTCTCAATGTTCTTTCTCTTTGCTGCGATAACAGCCTCCAGCTTGGTCTTCTTCAACAGAGCAAGCGCCTTAGAGTCATCAAGCATGTTGATCTCGGACTTCATGGATTGTCTGTTTCCATCCTCAAGCTTCTTGCGCTCTCTGAGCTTTGATCTCTCTTCGGACAACAACAGTTCCTGCTCGTGGAACTCAGTGAGTGTCTGCTTCTGCTGATTCAAAACTGTATGGAGTTCTTCTTGACGGGACTCCAAATGATATCTCAACTCCTCAATGTCCTCCATAGACTTCGGGTCGGGCAGAAGGTTGATAGACGGTACCGCCATGCTGCCATTCTCGAGTGTCGAGTTGACTGTGTTGGAGCGCGATCTGCCTGTGTGTCTCCCATTAGGAGAGTCCGTGGCTGCTGATTCACCATTAGGTGAGGCACCCCAAGAGAATGAAGGGTTGTTGGACTGGAGCTTCTTGATGGAGAGTGTGGAGTTATCAGTGAGGAAGCGGAAGAGAGATTCTGGGTTTTCAAGCAGGACCGTCTGCGTTTGCCGTTGGAGAAGCGTGGACTTGGTCTTGATATGAACTGGTCTGCTCTTGGACTTGTAACCCTTGCGGTTGACAGTGACAAGATCGATTCTGTACTTTGTGCTGGGCACGAGCTTGTTGATGCACGCATGTGAGTCTCGCGTGGTGAAGGTAGCGACTTGCCGCCCGTTGATGAAGAGCAGGGACTGTGTAGTATGTTTGTCCTTGTCGTTTACCGGGCGGTCCCAGTGGATTGACACGGTGGTGTCTGTGATGCTCTCGACGGAGATCTTAGCCGCCCGTGGGATGTCGACGTCAAGGGTCTTGATGATGCGGTCGAGCGGCGTGGTGGCGAGGACGTAAGCCCGGTGAAGGAGCCAGAACACGGCGAGCGCCACGGCGGCAAGCTGCGAGTACATCGGTCCTCCCTTTAATGTGAGTTCCCGTGTGGCGGGAGAGCTTGTCGATGAAGGTGAGCTTTGCTGGTTGAGTTGTTGTTGTTGGTGTTGATCCCAACGAAAGCCTCGACCGTGGAAAAAAAGCGGTGTTGCGCGAACCGAATGAAGAAGTCGAGGTGATGTGTCATTTGACAGTAAAAGCGTGGTTTATTGGAGGTTCTGGTTGTCCATGATCATTTAATATTAAACAAATTATTTATTTTCTACCACTTTAGGCGTATATCCACCCGGTATTGCCGCCATATCTTGCCTGAGACCGATCCCGAGTCAGGGGTGAGTCCCCCACACACATATATCTGACCTCGGCGCGAAACTAGCCTCTGCTCCCCTTTATCTTTGACAGCGGACCGTTCCTCCTTCCACCTCCACAACAGCAAGCAAATCCACCAATTGACGATATGCCAAAGTACTCAGCCAGAAACGAGTTCAGAAGTGACACTTTCACCACGCCAACACAGTCCATGCTCGAGGCCGTGTTCGAGGCTTCGGTTGGTGATGCAGTCTACAACGAGGATGATGACACCAACGCACTCGAGCAACGCCTGGCAGACCTCACGGGCAAGGAGGCCGGTCTCTTCTGTGTCTCCGGTACCTTGTCTAACCAGATTGCTGTCAGAACCAGTCTTAAGGATCCACCGTACTCCGTGCTCTGTGACTACAGATCGCATATCTATGTCCATGAGGCTGCTGGACTCGCCACCCTGTCCAATGCCATGGTTGTGCCTGTAATTCCGGCCAACGGGCATTATATGACTCTTGAGGACATCAAGAAGCACATCATTGTTGACGATGGTGACATTCATGGAGCTCCGACCAGACTCATCTCTTTGGAGAACACTCTCCATGGTATCGTGTATCCTATCGAAGAGCTCAGACGCATCAGAGCATTCTGTGACGAGTGGGGGTACCCATTGCACTGTGACGGTGCAAGACTCTGGAACGCATCGGTTGCCTCTGGTGTGTCTTTCAAGGAGTACGGTGAGATCTTCGACTCTATCTCGATCTGTCTGTCCAAGTCTCTTGGTGCCCCAATCGGATCCGTGCTTGTGGGGACCAAGGCCTTCATCAAGAAGGCTAACCACTTCAAAAAGCAGAACGGTGGTGGTATCCGTCAGAGTGGGCTACTCACTCGTATGGCACACGTTGCTATTGATGAAAACTTGCCAAAGCTCGCTGAGACTCACCGCAAGGCCAAAGAGCTCGCTGACTTCCTCGAGAGCAAGGGGATCCAGATCAAAGAACCACCACACACCAACTTTGTCTTCATCGACGTTGAGAAGTCTGCTATTGACAATGATGTTCTGACTAAGTATGCGGAGAAGTACAATGTCAACCTCTGGGCTGGGCGCATTGCCTTCCACTACCAGGTTGACGATGAGTCGCTACAGAACGTTAAGAAGGCTGTCTGGGAGGCGTACGAGGAGTCGAAGCAACTCGATAAGAAGAACGTCTACACCAAGATCTACAACCACAAGGAGAAATGATAATGTGAGATAAAACCGAGTCATATTTTCTGTGTGAACTTTTGTAGTTAAAGGGGTCGGCTTTGAGACCCCTTTGGGAAGTGTAGCGCGATAAGAAGACGGAGAAGCGGGTGACGCAACACCGATCGGTTCTCTACAACAAACGAATTTTGTACATATACTTGACCCACTGCACTGAAGCTCACCAGTCCTTTGTCAATTGTCCAATCCCCTTCCCATAAGAATAACGTCAGTCATCAGCAAGCCCTCAATGACACACAGCAAGCCCGTAAGCAACGAGTTCAGAAGTGACACATTCACCACTCCCACTCAGTCCATGCTCGAGTCCGTCTTTGCCTGCTCGGTCGGTGATGCAGTGTACAATGAAGACGAAGACACCATTCTGCTCGAGTCCCGTGTGGCTGGTCTCTGTGGTAAGGAAGCTGGGCTGTACTGCGTCTCCGGTACAATGGCGAATCAGGTTGGTATCAGAACACACTTGAACGCACCACCATACTCCATCGTGTGTGATTACAGATCTCATGTGTATCAAAAGGAGGCAGCAGGTCTGGCTATGCTCTCTGGTGCTATGGTATATCCTGCACATCCTTCCAATGGGAAACACTTGACCTTGGAGGACATTAAGAAGGCGGTGTTGGTTGATGATGGAGACATCCATGGCGCACCTACTCATTTGATCTCATTGGAAAACACCATCACCGGTGTCATTCTGCCATTGGACGAGCTTAAGCGGATCAGAAAGTACTGTGATGAGCTCGGTTTGATCCTGCACTGCGATGGTGCCAGACTGTGGGATGCCAGCGTGGCTTCTGGTGTTTCCTTCAAAGAGTATGGGGATATCTTTGATTCAATCTCCATCTGTTTGTCCAAGGGTCTCGGTGCGCCAATTGGTTCCGTGTTGGTTGGATCCAAGGCTTATATTAAAAAGGCAAACCACTTCAGAAAGCAGGTCGGTGGAGGTATCAGACAGTCTGGACTTCTGGCTCGTATGGCCATGATTGCCATTGATGAGAATCTTCCCTTGTTGAAAGCTGCTCATGAGAAGGCACGCAATCTTGCCGAGTTTGTCACTTCAAAGGGGATTGAGCTGTTGGTTCCAACAGAGTCCAACTTTGTTGTGTTGGACTTTGAGAAATCTCCATGTGATCTTGGTGCACTTCTCGCAGCTGGAAAGAAGTACAATGTCAATTTGAGAGGAGGCCGTATTGCCTTCCACTACCAGGTTACAGAGCAAGCATTGGAGAACTGCAAAAAGGCTATTGTTGAGGCATATGAAGAGACCGCAAAGCTCGGAGTCAAGACTGTTGGTGGTACTTACTAGGTGTGTGTGATCTTAAGCGGCATATGGACATCTGGGATGTTCCCCCGTATGATGTCCAGTCTTTTATGTACATTAAGCCTGATATAGTTTCCTTCCTCCTTCTAGTTCTTTTCAGTGCCCCACTGGTCGAACTTTTTGAGAGCCATCTGGTACAGCAACAGCATGATGGAACTCTGAATACTCGTCCACACGAAACGAGGACCCACTCCACTGAACAGACCCAGCACACCTTCTGTCTTGAACACGAGCCTTAGTGACTGCAAGATAGAGCTGTCAAGCTGTGCGGTGCCTCTACCTGATGTAGGGTTCTGTGTCTGGATTCGTGTCTTGAGCACATCCAGTGGTGTTGTCAACACACCAGCAAGACCACCTGCAGCAGCACCAGTGGCAAGCTCGAGGTTGGCATCGAAGTCCGTCTTGAGGTTGAGTCCCTTGTAGTCGAAGGCGATCTCACGGAACTTCTCGTAAAATGCAAATTGTAGTGCACTGAATGGGAGGTCACGAACCAGTGTGGCCTTGTATCCGAAGAAGAGCGCACCGGCTCCTTCTTGTTTCACGATTGTGTTGATGGCGTGTCTTGTGTTCTTGTAATTGTACCCTGAGTCGAAGTGTGGGTTGTTGTAGCGGCCCTGTAGCTGGAGTCTTGTCTTGAGAACTTCACTTGGGACGTACACGATACTCGATGCAAAATCTCCAAGGAAACCAGCAGACAAGTGTGTGAATGTCTCGTTGATTCCAAACTCTCCAATCATGGTCCTCTTGACTGTTTCGTAGGTACCAAAGAACAATGCAGCAGATGGGAACGAGCCAAGCATGGCCGCTGTGTAACCTCCATACAAACCACGGGCAATCCCTTCTTCAAGCAAGATGGTTTTGTAGGCAGAGATCATGCTCCTGTACTTGACCTGGTGTGGAGCTCCTTGCTGTCGTGTCTTGACTGTGTCGAGCGAATGCATCACAGAGTCTCCAACAGCACCTCCGAACCCACCAGCAAGCATGCAGTTCAAGAGCGGACTTCTGGAGTCGTCCTCAACGGGCGTAACGGTGGATGAGGCCACTGTGCTGGGTGTGAGGTGGTGATTTGTGGCTATTGATGACATTACTTGATGTAGATCTGTGTCTCTATAGTGTATCTGGATGTATCAGTATGTGGATGATGAATGTGTGTGGAGTCTCTCCGATTGATGAGTCAGATGGATCTGAATGCAGAATATGAGTTGCCTGGTGGGACAAAGCGAGTGGATCTTTGGCCTGGAGGGTGTTGTCGATGGAGGTGTTGAGCCAGAGAGCGACGTCCAGTATAGCCAGTAATTGTTGGTTTCAGCCGTTCTTTTGATATGAGGGAAGACCAGTGCCAGAGATCGTGCTGTGTAATGTATGGATGTACTCCGACGTGCGCTAGCCCTTGCAAACCAGCTTACGAACCACTCCAGCTCCGTCTTCGATGTGTCTCCCAAAGGCATTTTTTCGGCGCTGCTGTGATTTGGCGCTTGACCCGGCAGCGGTGCTCGTAACCGCGATCAAATACGAGGGTATTATCCCCGGAACTGGAGGTGTGGCCGGACCATCTTTTTTTTTCAGCGTTCAAAGCCAAAGCGAAGGAGTCAAACAGCTGAGAAACGTCGCTTTGAGGCCCTTAAAAGCACAGCAAAACTCACACCAGAACAATGTCTGACTTGCAGGACTACGAGCCTACAATCGTGATCAACGGTACTCTCAACGACGAGCCGGAGACCGAGTTCGTCTACGAGCACGAGCAGAACGACCAGCAAGAAGAGTCGGATGGCGAGGACGTCGTGGACGAGAGCCAGGGCAAGAAGTCCGTCAGTTTCGCCGTTGTCGACGAGAAGGACGAGGCTGAGAAGCGCCAGAGAGAGTTCATCGAGGGTGGTGGTCTCCCTGAGCAGCCAGAGAACCCAGACTTCTCCACCATGACACCACTGTCCCCAGAGATCATCAACAGACAGGCTACCATCAACATTGGAACCATCGGTCACGTCGCCCACGGTAAGTCCACAGTCGTCAAGGCCATCTCAGGTGTCCAGACAGTCCGTTTCAAGGATGAGCTCGAACGTAACATTACCATTAAGCTCGGTTACGCCAACGCAAAGATCTACAAGCTCGATGATGAGAACATCCCAGAGACTACGCGTTACAAATCATTCTCCTCCGACAGAGAAATTTACCCAAAGAGTGAAGTCGAGGGCTCAGACGCCCGCTACAAGCTTGTTCGTCACGTTTCCTTCGTCGACTGTCCAGGTCACGACATTCTCATGAGTACAATGCTTTCCGGTGCCGCAGTCATGGACGCTGCCCTCTTGCTCGTCGCCGGTAACGAGTCCTGTCCACAACCACAAACATCTGAGCACTTGGCCGCCATCGAGATCATGAAGCTCAAGCACGTTATCATTTTGCAGAATAAGGTTGATTTGATGCGTCCGGACTCTGCTCTCGAGCACCAGAAGTCCATCCTCAAGTTCATCCGTGGTACCATCGCTGACGGTGCCCCAATCGTCCCAATCTCCGCTCAGTTGAAGTACAACATCGACGCTGTCAACGAGTTCATCGTCAAGACCATTCCAGTCCCACCACGTGACTTCAGCGCATCCCCACGTCTTATTGTCATCCGTTCCTTTGACGTCAACAAGCCAGGTGCAGAGATTGATGATTTGAAGGGAGGTGTTGCCGGTGGTTCTATCTTGACCGGTGTTTTCAAACTCGGTGACGAGATCGAGATCCGTCCAGGTATCGTTACAAAGGATGACAACGGAAAGATCCTTTGTAAGCCAATCTTCTCCAACATTGTCTCCCTCTTTGCCGAGCACAACGACCTCAAGTTCGCCGTCCCAGGTGGTCTTATCGGTGTCGGTACAAAGGTTGACCCAACGCTCTGTCGTGCTGACCGTCTTGTCGGTCAGGTCGTTGGTGCTAAGGGCCACTTGCCATCCATCTACACAGACATTGAGATCAACTACTTCCTTCTCCGTCGTCTCCTCGGTGTCAAGACTGAGGGCTCCAAGCAGGCCAAGGTGCGTAAGCTTGAGGCTAACGAAGTCCTCATGGTCAACATTGGTTCCACAGCTACTGGTGCTCGTGTTGTTGCTGTCAAGGCTGATATGGCCAGACTCCAGCTCACATCCCCAGCTTGTACTGAGGTGAATGAGAAGATTGCCCTCTCCAGACGTATCGAGAAGCATTGGCGTCTTATTGGTTGGGCTACTATCAAAAAGGGTACCACCTTGGAACCACTCGTTGCCTAATCACTTGCACTTGAATCATCTCTGTAAATTAATCACGCTCTATCATGGTAATGTTTGTTGTAGGGTGTGCGTGTTGCGGTTGGCATGATATGAGGAAGTAGCATCTCCTTGCCGGTAGACGGCATAGCATGACACCTTGAGGGATCTGGAAACACCAAAATCAAATTGAATATAGTCCTGCGGTGCACTAAGTAGAGAAATTGGGCTTAAAAAGATTGATCTAGTATGATAATAGAACTGATTGTAGCGCTAGCTATGCACATATTGGATCGAGGGTGCAGGGTTTCAGGGGCCGCGGGGTTTGATCAATATGGCGCGCCGCTTAGATATCGATAGATACTGCAAATCTGTGCTTAATTTCCATGTACAAGGGATAGTATATCAACAGTCAGTGCTAAAGAGCCTAGAATACACCAGAATTCATGATTTTCATCCTCGACTTTCAGGGATTCAGTTAAATTGCAGCACTGCAGGGCTCAAAAATAAATGGATGCTGCAAAATTCTCCAATTATATTAATTTTTTTTCCTTTTGGCTTGAAATAAGCTCCTAAAAATCCAATTCTTCTATCAAGGTTAATAACGGTGCTCAAATATCATCTCCGAAGATTCTAATATATCAATCAACACCTCCATGGTTCATTTATCAATAGTCTTCGAGCATATGATGTCCGGGTGTATGTCCGGGTGTGTGTCCGGGTGTTACTTTAGCATGCTTCTAACATGTCCATCCCTTCCTCATCAAACGTTAGAACCATGAAATTAGACTATTACTACAACATCATCAATCAGGTTGAAGTAATAGTACATGAGTGTCATACACCCAAACATTTATCGTTCATTCATACGCCATAACCTGGTCATGTGTCTCACTTCTTGTAGTTACCGAACAGCGTTCCCTGCTTGTATGCTGGGTGCTCATGGCCCAACATTTGGGGATTTGTGCTGCCATTCGTTCCACCATTGTTGAAACCTGGCTGCATGGCCTTGGAGAGATCATCCGTGCTGAATCCGAAATCATTCATAACGGAGTCGACGTCCTTCCATAGCATATCGGATGTCCACTCATCAGAGAGGTCAAGGGATGGAATGTTTGTTGGGGAAACACCAGCAAAGCCATCATGACCAAGACTGTTTGCATTGACTGGGTGGTTGCTCATTGCCGAAAGTGGTCTGTGGACTCTTGGAAGTGAAGAGGTGGACGAAGATTCTGGTGAATGTTTCTGGAGAATGGAGGAGATGGATGGTCTTGCAGATTCTGAAGCTTCTCTTCTCAGAGCAATTGGGACAGGGTCCAAAGGAACTGTTCTGATCAACTTACGAGCAGATTTTTCAGCATCAAAGTTGTTTGACAAAGCCCTGGCTCTCTTGGATCTCTGAGAAGAAGAGTTTGATCTCATAGAGCTCTCAGAGTTGACGGTACCTGGGTCAAGGTTTGGAGCTAAGCTCTGTTGTTCTCTGTCACCAGCAAATGCACTCTCATCTTCATCTTCGTCTTCGTTGTAGTCATCCTCATCGTTGTTGGAGAGCTCACCACTCGATTCCTTTTTGTGTGGATCAAGCTTGATCATGCCAATCTGCTCTCTCAACAACCACAAACAGTCAAAGAACACTGATGCCGACATTCTTGATCTGACCGTCACGCCCAAGTTGGTACGGTCATGCTTCTCCTTGAGAGTCTTCAACAACTGCCATGTGTTTCTCATGATACCAGCGGATCTGTAAGCCATGTCGTGCTTCAGGATCGAAGCTCTGTTGGCCAACTGCATTGCGGAGATGTACAACTGTCTTCCCGCACCAACATCGAGAACATCACCGAGTGGAGAGTGGACAAGTTTGGCAACAATGCAAGACGCTTGCCAGATCTGGAGCACAAACATACCAGGGACGTACTTGAAGAATCTTGGGTCCTTGTTTGACACAGAGGAAGCATGACTCAGCAGTGCACAAGCAGCGTTGAAAACAGACACCAACCCTCTCCTGAGTTCAAAGTTTGCCACACGTGTGTTGTCCAAGAAGTAATAGGTCAAGAGATGAACTCTGGTGGCCAAAAGATGGAACTTTCTGATATCGTCAATCCCCTCACTAGACAAGCGTGCCTCCAACTCATTCAGTTGTTGTCCCAACACCTTCAACAGCGGCAGTCTCTCAGTAGGATCAGCCAAACCCATAGCATCCACAGTGTTGGAGTTGAGCACTTTGGCAACCTGATCTTCGAAGTGGGAAATCTCAACCATTTGTCTGATACAAGTTGGCAATGGGTTCTGTTGCTGCTTACCAGCGCGGACACATCCAACCACTGAGCTGTCAAACGACACAAAAGCAGGGAAACCAAACGAAGTGGCAATGGTCTGAGACACGATGTTGCACGAGATCCAGGTCTTGTTGTGTTCCTGTAAGATTTTTGCCATCTCCGTCTGTTGGCTTTGTTGCTGGACGTGGTAGTTTGTAGTTCCTGGTCCATTGAGACCGATGCGGATGGCTTGGAAAATGGCAATACCCACTGTGTTCCAAGACGAGTCTGCAGAGAGCGATGATGTGATTGGAGGCCAAAATGTGTATAGGAGAAGGGCCTGGACGGAGTAGACTGATGACACGTTGAGGATTGGCTCTTCGCATTCGTTAGGGAAGTATCTTGTGATTGGACTGATTGTGATCTCTGCAAGTGCCGTTTTGAGGAGCGGAGCAAGGGACATGAGAATGTCTGGGGATAGATGCCGTAGCGCAATTGATGAAATCGTCCAGAATAGGACTGGGCAGAGTCTGTATAGACGTTCTGGGCCCTTGGAGACATCGACAATTGGGAGGAAGCGGTGGTACTTGGTCACAAACTCGATATACAACTCACGGATCTGTGCGGAAGAGAGTTCAACTTCACCAAACTGTTTTGGAGTACAACGAAGGTCTTCTTCAGAGAGATCAACTATTAGTTCGGCGTTTGTTTGAAGATTTGGTCTGTTCCCCGCTGGTGAGGTTGGTGATGACTCTCTTATGATTGAAGGCCCTTGACTCGGCTCAGCTGGCACATGTGACTGACGCTGTATCGGTGGGAATGCACTGGGTGATTCCTGATGAAGAGGGTGTGGATGTGTGTGTTGTATTTGGTTGAACTGTGGATGGAGAGGTGGTGATTGTTGGTAAGGCGGAGTAGACCCAATAGCTGAGCGAAGTGGTGGCAGCTGAGACCCTGGAGGTGGAAGTTGATGTTGTTGTTGTGAGTGCGGGGTTGGGACACGTGGTGGAGTTGGAGAGTTCAGGTCTTGTGTCTGGAAGTTGCGTTCTTGGAGGTGTTTCAGCAACGAATCCACCCCAGCTTGTGAAAGGTTCTTCTTCAACTCTTCGAGCTCCTCTTCAATCTGTTGGAACTTTGCCCTCTTGTAGGTACGTTTGTAGTCGGACTGCAGTGAGCAGGGTATTCTCTTCTTCACACATCTTGAGCAAGGGTTCGGATGACGGTCCTGGGCGTCACACTTGGACTTCTGCTGACGACACTCAACGCAGGCCATCTTCTTTGCCTTGAGGTGTCCTCCCCTGGAGCGGGATGAGGCCTGATCAGGAGACGAAGCGTTGGAGGACTCGGCATCGTGGGGCAGACCCTGAGGAAGGATCCGCTGTGGAAGCATAGTTGACGTCTCAGACGGAGATAAATGGGTGTAGAGATCAAATACCGCTAGTTGTCTGCTCGGCTTTGTTTACTATGTGCCAAATGTTTTTTTTCCCTTGCTGGCGGGCTTGAAGTTTTTCGACAGGGACACACGCCCCTCGTACGGCGCCAGATTCGTGTTCACTGTTTGTATGCTGTCGATTGTGGACCAATTGGACATGAAAGTTGGCTATTTGTCGGTCAGAACATGGAGTTGTGCTGTGTGGAAAGTGTGTGAACGACTGTTTGTGTTGGAGGTCCCTGGTCTGACACATCGATGGTCGTGCTAAAGGCTCAGGGGATCTCCACATGACAGTTCTGAGCAGCTTTACCACATCGTCAGTAACCAGTAACTCGTAACACGTACACTCCACGTCGAGTCCATCGTGGAGTACAAATGTCCAGTATACACAGCTTCTCAACATGTACAACCTTTAACTCGTGGAACATCAGCTTAATCTTGATAGTGATGACTAAGCGAGTGCATAAACTCAAGAGCTACCTATAGCGAAAGAGATGACTTCACCATATACCAAGCTCAGGGACCTTCTCCTTGCCAGTTCAGTCTTCCACCTACACATCTGTAATCCACACCGTAATCAAGTCAACTTAATGACGAACAAAGTCTACTTCATCACCGGTGCAAACAGAGGTATTGGTCTGGAGCTCGTCAGATCTCTGGCATCGACACCGACGAGCACCGTGATTGCTACCAGTCGTGAACCATCCGCTGCCACAGCTTTGCAAGAGCTCACGAAACTCAGAAACGTCCACATCGTTCAGCTTGACGTGTCATCTCAAGCTTCCATTGATGGTCTTGCTTCTCAGCTGGAAAAGCACGCTTCTGATGGAATTGACTACTTCATCTCCAACGCCGGTCTTGGCCTCAAAGAGGTGTTCGAGCCAGTTTTGAGTGTGTCCAGAGAGACATACCTCCAGCATTACATCACCAACACACTTGGTCCAATCCAGGTAACCAAAGTTGTCTATCCCTTCCTGTTGAAGAGGGACACACGTGTCATTCAACTCACCTCTTCTAATAATGGGTCCCTCACCAAATTTGTGGAGATGTCGAGCTCAGCTTACGGACACACGAAGGCAGCACTCAACATTACGGTCAAACAACTTGCTTTTGAGCTACGTCCAGAGGGATTCATTGTTGTTGCAGTTCACCCTGGTGGGGTGGAGACAGAGATGAGCGCAGCTGCTATCAGTGCTGTGGCTGAGAAGAACCCAGATATTGATCTTAGCTTCCCTCCTCTTATATCACCAGAGGAAAGTGCAAAGGGACAAATCAAGCTCTTGAAGTCGCTCACAAAGAACGACAGTGGTCAGTTCTTCAATTATGACGGCACCAAGTCCGATTGGTAAAGACGTTTAGATACAGCTGCGAACTGAATAATAGAAAGTTGTATGGAATGTATGAGCATCGAGTACACCGAACTCTGATTAAATAAATATAGATCTCACTCCTCGTCATCGTCGTTCAAGAAAACATCGACTTTCTTTCCAACCTCACCACGATCAAACTTGGCATCAAATCTGCTCAAGCCCTCTGCAGCACCATTGTCCGTAGATGTTGAGCTTCCCGAACTGTGCAAGTCACTAGAGTGCTTCTCAAAGCCCTCACGCAACTTTTCATGGAACGACTTGATCTTGCGTCCAAAGTTCTTGTCCAGTTCAGTAGTATTTCCACCCAATACTGCGGAAAGGTCAGTAGCCGAGTTGCTGTGTGATATTGCCGGTGTGCCATTTCGGGACTGGCGGGTGGATCTGAGTGTCAGATCTTCAATGTCAAAGTATCCGTATCCTCCCAGAGCCAAGTCCACTTCATCTTCACTGGATCCAATGGTGGTGGAACGAGACATACGCTCAACCTGAATGCTGCGTGAGACTGAAGATGTACGTCTCTCACGTTGCTTCAAGTTGTCAAACTCATAGGCGTGTGGGGTCTTCTTAACACCAACCTCACTCCAGATGTGTGCGAGCTGATGGAACACCCAGTTGACAGTGTTGAGAAAACGGTCACCCTGGCGATACTGAGAGATGAGACAAAATTCGGTAACGTCATCCTTGATAATGTACCCGATTCCAAACCCATTCGATACTGCTGGTGTAAGTCCAAACAAGCGCATGGCTGGGTTTCCACAGTTGGAAGCGATCAACTCAGGGACAAACAAAGGATATATGGCATCATCAAAGATCAACGGTGGAAGATCATCATCAATGTGGAACTCTGGGCTCAACTGGTTGAAAATCTGACGCTGGAGGTAGACGTTCTGCAAGGCCTTCAGATGCTTCTCAAACCCTTGTCCATGAGCAGCTCTATCCAACTGTTCGGCATGGAAGTCACAACCTTGCTTGAACGCATACCATCTCTCCTGTGAACTGGATGCACTGACAAAGATCTGGCAGGTCTTCGTGATGGTGTCATCCTGAAGTGGGAGCAGCTCTGAACGAGCATTGCGGAACAAACGAGTAGAAACTGGCTCAACAGTGGAGATTGGTCTTCCATAAAGCGAGTAGTGAGCAATCTGGATTGCAATCTGGATAAGAGAGTCGGCCTTGATACCAAGCTTTCTGGAGAACTTGCGGCCATAATTCAGGATCTCAGTGTTGGTCAAGTGTGAACATATCAAGTCAGTCAAACGAGTCTCGGAGAGATGAATGAATGTCTGCAGGTCCGACCCAATAGTCCACTCCATCTTCTCAGGTGTTGGTTTTGCCCCACCCTTCTTTGGGTTCTTGACAGTAGGGAACAGTGAGAATCCACCATCAGCAAGGCGAAGCACCGAGTCAGCGAAAATGTCAGAGGTGAAACGCAAGACAGTGGTACCATCCTGAGAGAACGAGTCCCAAATGACACCAGCAATGGCATTCTTCGTCACCACCAGCTGTAGTTTGTCACACCATCTCGAGATACACGACCCTGTCTGGACACCATGCTCATCAATGTTGAGCGACCCGGCTGAGATGATGCTGGCAAGGGACTGGTCTGTCTCCTTTGGCTCAGAGTGGTCCAGCACCAAGACAAACAACGCAGCGTCAATCTTGGTCATGTTGCTCTTACAATCTCTCTGCAACATTTCACGACCGTGCTTCCAGTATCTGTAGCTATCCGAAGTGATGGATCCAATAGCTGTCATGTTTGGATGTTCAACGGCGTTAGACTCCTGAGCAATGTTGTGGAAAAGCACCGAAAGCTCCTCAGCGGTGTGAATGATGTTGTTGTCCTCATCCAGGACCCTCAGAGTGTAGAACTGTGACTTGGAAAGAACCAAAATGTGATCCGAGTCAGTGACAGTCTTGGTCTTGACGGAGTCGAACTCAGGGGTACGCGTTGTGCCAAACAGGTTCCAGTATGGCTTCATTGTCAAGCCTTCACCAGCACGTGTTCCATCCAGACTGAGATCACCAGAGCGCAAAGAGCTCACAAACTTCAGGGCAGAGAGGGTGAGAACCGCAGCACGATTGGTCTGGTCCTGTGGAAGGATGTAGTCCTTGAGAGGGTCGTTCTCCAAGACGAGGAACGGGTTGCGCGGAAGTGCCTTTGGGTCAATAAGGATGTGGTCGAGGTCAAGATGGTCCAGGTAGCAGTCCTCATTCTGGTGGAACCTCAACAAGTGAGCTTGAAGCTTCTCAGAAATTGGCGAGGCTTGGAACAATTCGATCTTGCTGTCCAAGTCTGAGAGATCTTGAGGGGACAATAGTGGCTTGAGGGAGGCCCTGAGCTTACGAAGCGTGTCGTCCAGCAGGGGCACCGGCAGCACCGGCAGCGAGCCTTCAAGCGGTTTCTCGAGGCCTGGCATTGCTGTATGATGTGTTTGTGTGTTCAACTGTTGTCAAAAGGGGCGCTGCTGGCCTCCTTTTATACGACGGTCCCGCACTTTTCCCCACAATAGCTCATCTCCTCGCAGCCTTCCAACCGCGCTCACCCGCTCAGAGATCAGCAGCATCATCTAGCGCCCACCACTTGGCCACAAGCGAAAAATCGCGCAGGTTCGAACCGGGGCAAGGGAGTTTTTTTGTTGGGATTTCTGAACTTCAAATTTTTTCAGCCTTCGAACGTCTCACAGATAATGGCCGGGATCTCTCTACTAGCTATCCAGGCTACACCCGTTTAAACTTTAAACATGACATCTTTTAATACACAGGAGCCAACTAAAAAGCACACCCAGTCATCCACAGTGATACACAAAGCAGTAAAACAAACATATATCCATCAGTATTAGGAAGAATACATATACTTTGCCTCTTTGTGCCTTCTTTTGTGTGTGAAAAACGTAATGAACCCCAGAATTAACCCTTCGTGACAGCTCAGCAACACCTTAACGGTTAGACTTAGCAACACGCTCCAACTCGTCCTTCTTCTTGATAGCGTAAGAGGTAGAAGAACCCTTACCGGCGTTGATCAACTCCTCAGCCAAACACTCAGCAATGGTCTTGACGTTTCTGAAAGCAGCCTCTCTGGCACCAATGGTCAACAAAGCAACAGCCTGGTTAACTCTTCTCAATGGAGAGACATCGACAGCCTGTCTTCTGACGGCACCGGAAGAACCGATTCTGGTGGAGTCTTCTCTTGGACCGGTGTTGACAACGGCGTCAACAACAACCTGCAATGGGTTCTGGTCGGTCAAAACGGAGATGATGTCCAAAGTGTGCTTGACGATTCTGAGGGCTTTCAACTTCTTACCGTTGTTTCTACCGTTCATCATGAGGGAGTTGGTGAGTCTCTCAATGATTGGGCACTGAGCCTTTCTGAATCTCTTGGAGGCGTAACGGCCGGCAGTGTGGGAGACGGAGACTGGCTTGGTGATCTGGATGTAGTCAGTCAAGGAGATGTCCTTAACGGTGACGTCGGCGAAAGACCACTTGTTGAACAACTTGATCTCAGCCTGGGCCTGCTGGACCTCAGCTGGGATGGCAGTAGCCAACTCAACAAACTTGATCTCGACTGGCTCCTGGACAATCTCCTCCTCCTGGACAATCTCTTCCTGTGGGATCTCTTCCTGTGGGATTTCAACCTGCTCGTCAGCCATCTTGAATAATATGTCTGGGTGTGTTGGTGCTTCAAGAGTCTCTTGCGAGTGAGTTGGTTGTAGCAGTTTTCAACTTGTGTAGATTTTTCGGCACGCGCTCTGGCACAGCACGCACACACGCAAACCAGCGTTCGCGACTTTTCGCGACACTGTGAGACCGGCCGATGCTGGGCGGGTGACTGTCGCGAATGCTGAGGGGATTAGTATGGCGATGTCCGGGTGTTTTTCAATATTGACAGTCACAGCTTCGGGGCGAAAAGTGACGCAAAAAGTGTGGAGAGAGATGTCCGGGTGTTAGGGCTGCACTCAGCCACGTGACGCTAGATAAGAGATTAGGGCAGTCAGATGAGCCCTGACTTTGAAGGCATGCATGAGCTCATGGAGTCGAATTTAATAGACAAGCTCTTTGGGGGGGGGGGGCCGGGAACTTGGCACTATGGTTAGTTGATATGATCATCAAAGTCATTAATTATATACATATGATCATTCCTCTGGCCACCAATACGGGATGAATGCCTTGACACCAATCCTCAACGAAAGGTTATCCTTGCCTGCGCCTGGGATCTCCACATAAAACTTTCCATTAGGATCAGCAAAGTCCTCAAGTCTGACCAGTGCGAGTCCAACGTTTCCGTAGGAGTTCAACAGTGTTCCAGATGACGATCTTCTTTGTGGCCTTCTGGCTGGCTTTGTACTGACTGGGGTGGCTGCGTCTCCAAACGGCGATGCTGCAAACTTCTTTCCAGACTCTTCTTTGTTCGAATACACCTCCAAATACCCAAGCCCAGGATGGATCACCTCACTAACAGGATCAGTGTGATCATACACCAATGGCAATTCATCGAGTGCAGCACCTTGTTGTGGGTTGTTGCTCTCGTCGAGGAGGAACAGTCTCACTGGCACAACACGCTTCCGCACAACACCGGTGTGGAACGTACGCACTGTCAGTTCCTGACCAACATAACACCCCTTATCGAAATGGACACCGTTCATGTACTCCAGGTTACATTCGAGAGGAAGGAGTTTGTTTGGTTGGATCTCTGCTGGGGTTTCAGGGATGCCGTAAAGTTGACGGCGGATGTTGATGGCCTCCTCTGTGATGGGCTCAGTGTCTGGGATATACTGCTGGGAGATCAATGAAGGAAGGGATGTAATGTTGTTAGTGGTTATGAGACGGACTGCAAAGTCGGGGCAGCGTTCGTCGAATGCAAACCCAAGGATGTCTGATGTCGTTGGGGATGGGTTCCAGAATCGTGTGTCTTGGAGGAATTGTGCAGTGGCAGACTGTGCTGCACTTGGGTTCTTGAGGTCTTGAGAGTCTTGGTCAAAGTAAGTTGAGTTGAGCTCGTACAACAAATCCATTTGCGCATCATTGTATGCCGTCCACACTTGAGCGTCTTCGAGGTGCTTGATCTGGACCTTGGCCTTGAGCTTGTGCAGTTTGAGTACCATCTGTAGTTGCTTGATGAGTCCCTTGTCACACTCAATCAAGTACTCAGATGTATCTTGTAGCTCACTGTCTTCGAGAAGGAGTTTTCTTGGGTATATCCAGGCATCAGTGACAACCCTTCCCTTGGAGTTCAGAAACATGGTGAAGATACCTGTCCGACTGACGGTCTGATTCCCGGACTCTTGGTTCTCTCTGAGGATGCCCCAGTTCCTCTCCATATCAAACTGTTCTAGTCTGAGGTCAGCACTCTCCTCCTCATCTGAGATCGTCATGGCGAGTCGCTTGGACGTCTGTGGGAGCATCTTGGAGGTGATGAGACCATTGAGAAACTTGGTAGAGTCTGGGCCCTTGACGGACAAGACTCCACGTGAGCGCAGCAGACTGTGGCCAGCGACAGGGATAGACCTTGTTGTCGAGAGATGTCGCCTGGATGTCTGCAGTAGGAGTTGTCTGATCATGGTTGAACGTGTGGTTGCTCTTTGCTTGTGTTTGTTGTAGTTGTAGGTGCTTGTTTGTCAGCGCTCTCAGCTCTGGGGAAAGCCTTTCGCGGGGCGCTTCGATGCACACTGGCGCTGAAAGTGGTCCAGCAGCGTTCTGCTGTCGTTCGTACTTGAGGACAAGACCAGCGTCATGTGTCAGACGTGAGACGTCTTGATTGTTCCAGTTGTTCCACTGTTATCTTCCCAATTTGGGGCTTTTTTGAGTTCATGGCGTCTCAGAGGACAAGGCCCCTGGTGCCTGGACATGAGACAATCGAGGCCCGGATCGTAGCTCTCGGCTGGTGCTGATGCTGTGAAGGAGAGCTCAAGACGAGGCGTAAACCTCCAGGCAATAGCACATCCAAAACAGCATAACACCGCCCAACACGTCTACGAGAATGTGGTTTGACACCAGAATTCGAGGCGGTGGTGCTTCAAAGCGGCATATCTGATCTTGCTCGATCTAGGAGGCCGGAGCGAGGCAGATGCCAGACAGGTCCTTTGGTCCCACGCTAGTCCAAGGCGTATGCGCAGTCTCCAGGACGATGAGATAAGCGCGTTCCCAGATGCTGGTAGAGTTTAAGGTTGTGCAAAGGAGCGCTTCTATACGTCACAAACTGTTCTGGATAGACAATCTGGGGAGCTGGGGACATTCGGCGAAGCAATGCTGAGGGAGTATCGAGATGGGATCATCAGTGGGGCCATCATCAGTGTCTCAAGAAAGGGCATTGGCCCATCGTCAAGCGATGGATGAGAAGCATACCAGACTACAGTGGAATGAGCAAGTCGTAAGATCCAATTGTATGGGAAGAACCTGCAAGAAGTACAATATATGACCTTGCAATGACGGGTTGAACGCTGGCCTGGTAACCTACAAAGGGCCTGGGAATTGGCCAATGGCCAAGTGTTATCAATTGAGTGGGCAGAAATCAAGATGTGCCCCCAGAAGGGAAAGAAGTTTTGGTAATTGGGTGCAGAAGGCATTGTCCTCAAGGGGATAAGAGCTGTGTTACGTGTATTTTTGTTGGGCAATTGGGGTCGACTGTTAAGTTGAACTGTGTAACTGGATCTTGAGGGGGCGTGCAGATGTTCTAGCCGATCGATTTGCCTACTGGAGATCAGCCTTGCGGCCCCAAAGGAGACGATATAGCTGGATAACAAGGCCAATCCCCGAACAGTACCTGAGCAATCAGGGAACTTCTGAACAAGCCCTCAGCAGCCACAATACACATAGAGTACATCCACACAGGCATCCACGCGTTCCAGGACCGTTGTTGATTGCACTCTCGCGACGTCTCAATTGCATAACCAGCGGGGGTTGCCCCTTTCTCTCACGTTGGATATGCCAGGCGTGCGTCTCCGCGCGGGAATGGCCTTCTACGACGATGTGCAGCACTTAGCCGTATAAACCTCTACTCCGGACGGCCAATCACTCGTGACCTGGTCCGTTCTCTCTTGCTCAATAATCTACAAGCATATGAACACCGTTGGCGAGCAGATCACAGCAAGGGTGGTGTCAAGGGGGACCTTAACGTCCAAAAGCATAACAAGGGAGTCAAACGACCATAGGCAATTGACTACACTGGCCAATGGATTGGGGTAGGCGATATGTACGTCTGCTTCTTGGATGTTGTAGGTTGTGGCTCTAATGGCCGACTGTAGACATGCTATGAATGTCCGCCAGATACGGATGCCATCATGATCAACGTCCCAAGACACGAGATCTGGAGTTATAACTTATACTACGCTAGTGATCTCCCAACTGTTTGTTATGCGTAGTCGAATAGCATGACAATACAGTAAAGTGAACTCATTGGGGTCGCCTGTATACCCTGATACATGGTTGTGCTCCTGGCTGCTTTGATGGAACTTGCCCAGATTCAGATCACTTGGAGAAGGTGGACAACAACCCCAGTGAATATAGCCTTCACTATAGATGTCAGCGTCATCCGGAGATCCCCAGATCTCTAGATCCTGTAGATGTCTCATTGCTCCAAACAGCTATAACAGAACCATCAAATCATTCATTGTCGCGGACGCAAATACGTCTCGACTTTCATATAGATGGAGCGACTTGAGCTTTTCAACTTGAAGCTGTTCAAAGCGCGTGCCTGGCAATTGATCGACCGGCCACTCCTAATTATGGAGTACTTTTTTTTCTCGGTGCCGATGATCTAGTCTGTAGCCGTGTATATTTTGAAGAGGAATGCTGGATGTTGCTCCACATGCATTTGTAAGAGACATTTGAAATTGCAATGCTTCGCTGCTGCTTATAACGGCTATCTGCGTGCGCGCTTTCACGATTCTCCGCGATGGCGCTCTCCCATGCACGATGAACCGATTCAGGTCATTTCCAGATATGGAGGAACATAGCTAGTGGTTCTCTCGCCGGAGTAATTTCCAGCCAATAACCGCAGAATTGGGGTGCAATAGACCTTACAAAACTCCTCGGACGTTGGTCCGGCTGAGAACACAATACCTTAGCCCCGAAGACGTTGATGTGTGTATTGCGTGGGTCCAAAACTGCTGACGCACGGTGCGCGTTGAGTGGTACTCTGGTCAAATCCAAGCGCTGAGAAGCAATAATGACATGCTCCCGTCTTCCTGTATCTGAGCCCGTTAATCTTCGAGCCTATCTGAGTTGGAGAAGCTCCGTTTCAGATAAGTGAAACTGTACCCATCTGCTATAACTTGTTGAACCCAGCTGCCACACTAGTACATGTCCAAGCGGTTCCAAGCGGAGATCTGGCCCTGTCTGGCCTCTCGAGTTTGAGCACCACCAGCTCCTTTGTTAACAACTACAGAAGGACATGGTGTAGCTCAAGAGGCTGATCTACTGGTGTTAAGCGTCCTTAAATATCAAGTCTTAGCGGACCATGCTTGCACAACTTCCAACGTAGATCGTATACGATTCGTACAACTCCGAGTTGTGCTGCACTGTGTGCACCCCAGATCCCAGATAGAGGCGCCTCCGCATAGGAGCCCTGGCGCGACGGGGCACGCCGCACTATTCCTATCTCAAGCAGGCGGGTGGCTATGCATGTGCACATGTTATCGTTATAGGGTGGTGGGAATATCGATATAGGAATTGGCGCTCTGTTATATAGCACAGTCTGCGCTCACATATCGAGAAGGTGAACGATATTATTGTAGAAGCGTATCCCATTCCGCATTCCCAGCCTTCACGCCACAAGTTGCAGGTCAGCGAAGCTCACTTGAAGACGCACGTCCTTTCGAATGGCTGTGTTCCCGCGTCAACATTCTCGAAGCCCTTCGAGGTTGCTACTTCGAAGGATCATCGCTGCCCCCAAACTAGATGATCTGTGGGAGAATTGACCCCACTGCTCGCCTCCGCTCCACAGCTGTGCACCACTACGACACCAGACACAGACTCAGACAAACAAACATGCAGTACACAGTAATACGCCCACGATGAACCAGGACGACCAGCAACCGACTAGCTCCGAGCCCGTGAGTCGTGACGTGTGTGGCCGTTGTGTCACATTCATGGGCGATCATCGAGCGGCTGTGAGAGGCGTATAATTAGCCGGTTGCACGTTGCACGTTGCACGTTGAGCTCTTTTTAGGTGAAAATTTTTTCGTCCTAACATGTACATCTAAATCTCCGCTAGACTGGGATAATAAGAAGTTGGTGTACCAATTCCTCAACATTCTGGACGTTGGACATCCTCATCCCTCAATTGTTCTCTGGGTGGTGTAGAAGAGCTCACTCATTTCATGACCATATGTTGAGGATTGCCGGGACCAGATCTGCAGGTTTTGGTGTGATGGTCGCGAAGGGAATGCTGCTCATGGCTTAGGTGGAAGACGTGAGGGACAGACCTCAGGTCGTGCCCATAATCACATATGATGCAACTTTGGTCATGAACAAAGGTTCCCTGCAAGTTCTCAACTCGGTTCTAGTTCAATGCAGAAGTTGGGTGTATTTTTATATGTGTTTTAATGCCACAATCGCGATTCGCTACGTCTTCGAGGTCTCGAGATGGACCGCCATCGTTGACTACCCAATTGGGAAGGACATTGTCATGCATCTGCTACAACCAATTACTCAATGGGCACCTCTTCTGCTAATGCAATTGAGATACTACAGTTCAATATAATCAGTAAGATCATTACTGTCCAGAAACTCTCCACCCAATTAAACACAAAACAAAGTTATCGATAGGGACCAAACAGGCAGTCCATGACTTTGCAATGAACATGACCACTCCATGACCCATAGAACTGAAAGAGCTTTTGCAAGCCCAAGATGACAATTTCTGAAACCAATATATATAAGAACAACATCAGATCACCATCATATGTCAAAAACAAACATGTACAACATGACAATAGAGAAGGAATAGACTGCGACGTCTGAATATGCGGGTGGGTATATGAACCAACACCAATGAAACCCCCCAAAAATACAATAAAACCTCAGTAGTACTGGATGACATCAACTTCGTAACAATAAAACATAACAACAATAAGCCTCTTGGCTTCTTCAACATCTGTGACAACTTCTCTCAATTCAACAACTTGTCCAACGAGTTCTCCCTCCCCTTCTTCATAACTCCCTCATGCTCCCCTTCACTCTCGCTCTCTTCATCCTTCACACTCATCTCCTCCTCATCGCTCTCACTCTCCTTGTCCTTGACAGCTTTGGCCAACGCACTGATTCTTCTCCAGCGGAACTGACACCCGTTCGCTGTACGGTTGCGGAAGTGCATCGAGATCTCTCTCCATCCCAGGTTTCTCACCTCCTTCAAGTACTTGAGCAGCGTATCGTCTTCGTCCGTCCATGCATTGGACTGGCGATGCTTCTGTACGCGGTACGACTTGAGCTCAACTCCATACATATGTGCAGGAACATACCCCTGAGGAGCTTGTGGAACGTAGATCGGTGAATGCACAGGTGAGCTCGACACAGAGCCTGGGTGGTGGTGTGTGTATGCGACTGGTGGGGGCGTGCCCGGTGAGTGTGTGTAGTACACTGGCTGGTAGTAGTACATTGGCAAGGCAGAGTTGTCATATCCCTGGTGCTGGTGCTGTTGAAGAAGTTGCTGTTGGTGCTGGAACTGGTGTGGAATCTGCTGCTGAGCAAGAGGAGATGGAGGACCAATCATGGCATTGGTGGCAACTGCAGCAGCGGCCACAGATTGGGCCATGCCTATCAGAGCACGAGTCTGTGCAATGTGTTGAGGATGATGCTGATGCTGATGCTGGAGGGGGGCATGGTTTGGTGGGTAGTTGGTGTGATGGTGATGAGAATGACCTGCCTGCTGTTGTTGTGGGAAGATATCGTTGACAGATGGAAGTCTGATCTTCTGAACGGACATGGTGTGCGATTGATCTTGTGTGGTCGCAGGTGATGGACGTGATGGACGTGATTTCAAGCGGGGTCTCTTGATGCTCTTGGTGGTGGGCGTGGTGTTGACAATTGTGTGGTGATGAGGTGGTATTGTGTAAGTGGCCTAGGCGGGCGAATGCAGTGTGGAGCGTGGGCCTGATCAAGATCTAAGGTGGATCGAGATTCGTTGATGAGAGAACGATAGAGGGGCGGACTGCTCGGACTATATATATACAGCCTGCCCTGTACGCGGAGGGCAAAGGCAAGTAGGC
Organism: Petasospora veronae; assembly: GCA_030563065.1. Classification (NCBI taxonomy): domain Eukaryota; kingdom Fungi; phylum Ascomycota; class Saccharomycetes; order Phaffomycetales; family Wickerhamomycetaceae; genus Petasospora; species Petasospora veronae. The sequence goes on along the minus strand of JAKUBA010000002.1, from coordinate 215,884 downwards.
GAGGGGCCTTTGTTCACAGGACGGGTTGACGCAGAGTCTCCAAAAAAATGCCACGATGCTTCTTCTAAGGCATATGCAATATGACGCATCAGGCTGCACCCTGCGTATGTGTGTGCTGCTCATTTCTGCAGCTCATAACGGCGGTATGCTGACGCGAGTCGGTGTAGATGGTTTCGCGAAGTTATGCACAGTCACTCGCCTAAGTATAAAGGCAACTTCCGATCACCGGGGAGCTAGCCTCTAGGCTTTGGCCCGCGTGGGTGCTTGTCCCCAGTTCTGAGTACAAATAACAAACGATTGACAGATATGTTGATGAAGGGGTATGTTATGGGGAAGCGATGGGTTGATGTGTTTTTAGCTGATGTCTTGTAGCAGCCGAGAACCAATGTATACACAAAGCAACGGCCAGGAGATGCAGCTTATCACCCCACACACCACGGCTACTCCCCCACCCAACTCAATGTGAATACGGTATGTTCGGTATGCTCCGGCTGTCCACTATCCAGGACTGGAGCGTGGGATTGATGGCTGGATATGTATATCTGTTCTGAGACACCTGGGTGCAATGGTCAGCAATTCTGAGACTGTCTATCCGCCGTGTTGTTTTAAGCGAGCCCACAGCCCTTGTTTAGGCCCCGTCAATTGCTCACAGCAACTCCGCACTGCGCAGCTTAGCGAACTGATCAACAACAAGCCATACAATCCAGGGTCAGACAGCTGGAGAGAGGAGGGGACTTGCTGAACACGTTACCAATCTGCTCGCTAGGATGTGCTTACTTGTTCTCAGTTTCAGATGTACATGCCACTCTCTGTTCCAGCGTAGATATATATCTATTCATCGATCTGTTTGTCCACTACTCACTCCTCAGAACTCTATTTTGTAGATTTTGGCCTAAAGCGGCGCCTTTGTAGATAGACCTCAACTATATCATATAGCCAGGGTTGAGGGTTGAGCCAGCTCATGAACTTTATGTGATAAGCCTTGACAGGGAACCCCTGTCAGGATGCCATGTGTCAGGGTATACCCCTTGTCACGATGGGCATCTGCCCATCTGTACGACTTGAAAGGAGATTTTGAGCTAAGGCTGGGACATAGCCCATTTCAAGCACAGTTGTCTGTAATCTCAGATTAGAAACACACCATTCCAGGAAAGCGTGGACGTGTTGCTGCACTGGGTGGCACGGATACACATGAGCACAGACTACACTGGGCGGTATCCATGCGCCTGTTGTTATGAAACCAGCGAGGCGAGGCGCCGGTGAGTTGACCAGCTGGCACTACATCTTGTCCAGCCAAGTTCCAACTGGCCCACCACCGAGCTGTGATCATAAGCGTGAGTTAGGAGTACCTGCTACGGAGCACCAGCCAGCATTCGCCCCAAGCCAATGGCAGGTGTCCTCGTAGTGGCCGTTCACGAGCTTTCGTTACATCACTCGCATGACGCGCGTCGAACGTCGAATTGGCATAACAGCGAAGAGACAGCGTTCTGGATCCCTGTCAAGCTCACTGTCAGGGTTATGAAAATGATGAGGTTTGGGCCCAACTCTATGTCCTCTGTTTGTTGTTTATGACCTCTGATCCGTCTCTTTTTTCGTCAGTTGATCCCTTGATCGAGCGTTTGTCGTACCCATCACTAGTGTTCCTGACGATCCTAATGCCAATGCCCATTGCGTTGTGAGGCGGACGATCCCTTCGACCCTGTGCAAGATTGATATGAACAGTACTGCGAGATCTCAACCGACAACCTATTTTCCAACGGCGTCCAAACATTGAGAGCTTTAGCTCCCGATGCTCAGGGATAGCTTCATCTGTTCCTGCTCTACCTCTTTCCTCATTCTGTGCGCAAACAGCCCCGTTCTATGTACAGAGACGGGGTTTCACAACTCGCGGGAACTTTCGGATGGTAGGGCTGAAGCCTTCACAAAGATAACCCAGCATGACTCTCCACTCAACTCTCCACACAATCGAATTGTCGCTTGATTGGCCTGCAAAAGGCCTGATGACCTATATTGTGTATTCATTCTTGTTGTAGCCGACTTCTCCGTTTCTGATATCTTACCCGCGTTCGACCGTGGCCATTCTGGTGAGCTTCTCGAGAGAACAGGCCCCTTAATTGGGACGTCCCCGATGAGCTCAATCAATCTCTTTCTTCATCAATGTGAATATGAAAATATCGATACCGCACACCACTAGGCCAACATTCAACACTATGTAGCGTGCCAATGACTTTCAATTCGGGCTCTATTGATCTCTAAATTCACCCAACAAGGGGCACTCAGTAGTCAGCTGCTGTATATCAATCTGCAGGCCCCCATATATGGCGACTATGCCAGCAAACGCCACATGTACTCTACCTTCACCCTGCTTCACTTTTCCACCCGCTATTTCCTTTCACTTTACAGCCGTTTTGGGGGGTTTTGTCAACAACCATACTCAATATAGGGACAAACCGCCTGCCGAGCACCTATGCCCAACAAATTACAACTTGCAAGATCACAATCAAAGCCCGGTGCACGTTGCTTTCACAAAGCAAATTGGTCAAGCAGTACAAGGAAAAAAGCTTTAGAGTTGAGCTGCAAATGCTGAGTGTAAATCAAGATATATTGAACCCTCATAAGTTATACAATTAGGCGGCTGGTGGTGCTCTCTAGCCTGGATAGACTTGATGTCGACTAACCCACTTGTGGACCACACCTAAAATAATTATAAGCAGCAGATGCGAAGAACAGCTCTCGGCAGGTACCTGTTGCTCGATGTGCAGTAGTGATGTTTCTGCAAAAAGCGGTGCTCTGTGTCAAGGCGTGTCTTTGGAAGTTGAACTGTCCCTCTCGAGTGCACGGCTGGACAGAGACACTCGAAGGACGGTTCTTGGTTTGGACGGCAAATAAAAGACCTAGAAGCACTAGCAATACCTTCAATATCAAACAGGCTGAGCGAATGGTCAAGGCTGGTCAATCACAATTCGGGAAATCATAAATCCAGGAGACAGGAGTCATCACCACAGGCAACACTCTGCACCGAACACGCCGGCAATATCAAGGCCTGGAGCGGACCCTCTCTGTCCCATGCAGCGCTTATCCATATCCGGCTATTGCCGTTCAGATACTGGTAGTTGGCACCTTTTTGGCTGTCACGGGGTGAGTTTTGACCCACGCGTACAGTGGCTGCCTTGATACTGGCTGCATTGACCATGTTTCTGTCTAGATCGAGAGTTCCATACATCATCAATCGTACTGTCATGGTAAGGCCCCCGCCTCTGAAGGCTACCCTAATTCTTTGCTCCAGGTACCATCTCTCACCTCCAGTTCCCAACCCCAACATATATCAGCACCGAGGGATCTCAAATTAGCTAGTGTGGGGGAAGCGATTCAGCTAAGCATATGTGCGTGAACGTTGAGATGTAGAAGCGAGCCTTGAAGTCCGCGACCAAGTTTATGCGTGCTTGATGGCGTCTTTGCAGAGGCGGTACAAGTAGTGAGGCCCGGATGGGGTGCCCGCTTACTGTACTCCGTGGTATCCCTTGGTCTATCGCTTGCCCTTGGCCTACAAGTACAAGACGCCCCATAGATTCGCTCTCTTGTTCCTTTTCTTCCTCGGCGACTCAATCGCCATCGATCTCATGCATCGCACAGCCGCCCGAGGTCCCAACTCCGTCTGTTCTCGCCGTCGGTTGCAGCACTCAACAGCGACTGAGGCAGCAATTAAGAGCGAAGCGCCACAGAAGGAGTGCACTCTATCTAGTTTCTGGTATAACCCGACACCTTTCTCAAGCCAATGTTAAGTCAGCATTCTTGACTACTAGATTGGTTGACTCCGTGGAAAAAACTGAATCGTACCCTGAACTCTAGATGTGGCGCCTACCATGTTCGCTGCATGACCAATTCTCGACGTCACCGCGCAACTCCAGGTTCTAGAATGCTGTTGAAGGCTTGATTGGGTCGTTTGTGAGCAATGTTCTGAGAGCAAGAGTAATTAGATATTTATGAAACTTTGTGAGTAGGTAATATGCTGTACTCTCTATCCATCTGTTTGGTTTTCAGATCCACAATAGCCCAATTCCGGTGACAATTCCTCTACCACCACCAGGGGCGAAGGTGGACGCACTTGCGACAACTTCTGAAAAGTTCCTGCAGCAACATCCACGCGCGACGCCGTAAAAGGTTCTGTGCGCATGTTCACGGACAAGAGCTCGCATCCCGTTTCAACGCTCTTCCTTCAACCAAAGCACGCTCCTTTCACCACTTGGCACTTGCGTGAAAATCACTGCAGTGATCTCTTGGTATTCAAGTACATCTGCTTAGTGACACATAATTTTTATGCAATTTAGTATTGGTAGGCCGAGCAAGCCACCTCCAAGAACCAGCGGCAATACGTGTATAGCAGATGCAGCATTGCAGTGGCCGCGGCTCCATGTATCAATAAACCAGATCATCATACAACTGTCACTGGTCGAGCACAACTAGAAGACTGGCACATGATGCCTTTGTTTATGTGCTCTGGCTCTATGCCATACGCTAACTTATCGACCCCATCAACAAGCTCAGGTAACGCTCACCATACCCTCTTTGTCTGTGCTTGAAGAACGCACGCCACGGATATAGACATACTTAGCGATCTTCTTTCGTACTGAGCTTGGAACGCCTAGAGATACCAACCCACGTTGCAACGATTGTACATATATAGACCCTCGGTATTTTGTATAAGGTCCAGCTGCAGCACAGCTATACAAATGGCTTGAATGAAGGTTGAAGCAACTCTAGCCACATCGAAAGCGTGTCAGGAAACAACGTCCTAGCTATGAATTTGAAGGCACATCAGACTGAGGCATGGCCTCTAGCTGTCAGACGCTCACATCTGGGTGATTCAGTGCAGTTGACGTATAACGGTGTGCTCAATCTGCCTAAAAATAGTACTCAAGAATCAGCCGGGAGCTTGTGCACATGACCAATAATTGGTTGTTCCTCACTGGGTAGATCATCGGACTTTTTGACTGAGGGTCCAGGGATGAGGGACAGCTCCGGATAATTGAAGAGCACGGATCTATCGTGCATGATGCGGCTCAGATACGTGAACCCTATATACCATATACAGAACTCTATTACCAACTAACAGTTGAGACTTGTGCGTTTGTGAAGGGCTAGTAGGATTGGCTTCCTCATGGAGTTAAAAGCAATATAACTTCCATATGGGTGACCGCACCAATTTGGAAGTGTTTTGTTGGTCTTTCTTGACACGTTCAAGAGCTCACTAGTTCACCTTGCGGGCTGATTGTCATCCAGATCCACGAGCTGAGCGCGGAAGGTGGACACGATGCATATCCGGTCTGATCATCACGTGCTCAGCTCCCGGAGTGTCCCAAATAGGCTGTTATGCCCGTCCCAGTGCACGGTACAGTGGTTGGTACCTCTCAGAATTAGACCACATCCATCTGCTTGTCCCAGTATCATAGTGAGGTACACCGAGAAGCTACATATCCCGATGTGGTTCGCCTGTAGCTGGTGCTATGAAGTGGTGATGGCCTATTTTTGTTGGGGACGCGGCGGACTGTACTTACGTCGTTGAGTGGAATACAACTCTGCAGTACCATCGATCAAAGGCAGTGACCAAGCCCAGCCCATACACTACCAATTGTCATCAGCATGCAGGGACTTATGGGAACCATACGCCGATACGGCCCGTTCTATAAGCAACTGCTACTGTATGATCACATGCTCATTACTTCGCCAAATGATCCAAGCGAGTAGATCTGAGATCTGTAGCGAACACTCCTGCAACCCAACACTTCTAATCCGTCCAGTTCTCGGTCAATAAGTCTTCCAATCAGTGCGAGATGACAACCCTGGGCCGTAAGCTCACATGAGTACGCACAGGGGATGGAGGGACAGGTTGCTGCTCAGCAAGATCTTTTTCTCAAGAATCCGTGGTAGAAGCTAGTATGCAGCTGTCTATGCAGGAGCTTGATGGGCTAAACTGCAGGCTTATGCCCTGGGACAATAAAGGTTAAGGTTGGCGCTGCATGTTCTCAAGTATCCGGAACACCTTCAAACTTCCTCCTTGATATCGAACGGCCATCCAATTATCCGACACTAACAAGTCTTTTCAGCAGATTCACACACAGTGCGCACATGCCTTATCTAGGCTCGTGAACCAGCTCAGGGGGTGTCTTTTAGCTTATAGCATGTCATCTTGATCATTCTGCCCAACAGCTGCTGCGCAAAACACCACGTTCCACGTTACACCAACCTTGCCGAAATCTCAAACCTGATGTCCAAATATGCAGTCAGGCTATAATTTGATTTCGAAGATATGTTCCACCGTAGCGGTGATCACCTGCCTTGCGGCGAACCGAGATGCACATCTAAACATACTATGGTGGACGCTTCTCGGACCACCCATCATGAGTCATGACACGCTTGAACCTCACGGGCTGTTACTTTGACAAGTCGCAAAGTTACCCGAGCTGCAAACCACTGCACTTCCACTGCTTTATACCTAGACACGAGTATGAATATATTGCTTTGCGGAGATGTACTTCGTTCACACTTCCGAAGAGTTATGTCACCCTTATTGAGCTATTCCTCCGTCCACGATATTAGAATGCTGATGTGGTACCTCCAGCCCTAAAGTGCAACCCTCTGCACATACTCATGGCTCCATATAAAGTCAGTTTGATCCAGGCTGGATGACCTCAAATGTGACCCGATTGCCCATGACGTGCCCTGTAGGACATGAGGCTCATCACATACTTCGGCCCCCTGTACATGAGTTTATATCGAGCAAGAATAGCTCTGAACCTGGTCACACCAAGAAACTTAAACGCTCCAGGATTCAAACATAATCGACTCTGAGATCTAGGCTCAGTTGCGACTCCGATATAGCCCAGATCTGGCGACCTCGCTGGCGGGTGATGATCATGTCCTATGCATGATAGGCTATCGTGAATATTGCAATAAGGACGTAGAGGCAGGACAACTAAATGACATTAGCACATGATGCACTCTTACTGTACTCTGTACGTATCTGTAAAACAATTATTACGTGCCCTAATTTGACGAGATTGACAGGGCGCCGCTAGAAGTAGACGTAAAGGCCCATGTGGCCCAGGGGAGGGAAATTTGTGTCCTTGCGCGTATACATCAGAGGACTACTTTCTGCATTATAAGTCAATGTGAATACCCGGCCAACACATATTATTCGAGGCCTGGCCATGATGAAGTCAAGATACATATTATCACCGACATATAGATCACCATACTGCAATCTCCAAGGGAACACATCTCGAGTGTCAAGGACTCATGGCCGGAGTCTTAACGTAACACATCATACATCATAAGCGGCACTCCGGCCCTGTCACAATCCCTCCACGCATGCTAGTCCAAACCCAACAAGAAAATATTTAAGTCATAAGCGAACTAAAGAAGCAATTACGTACTCAGAAGCAAAGAAAATCAGTTATTACGGCATTAAGATCAGGATCTCTTTTCGGCGGTGGTCTCGCCCTTGGCAGCACCAGAGGCAGTAGAGGACTCAGTCTCCACAACCTCCTCGATCTTCTCCTCCTTCTTAGCCTTTGGAGCTGGAGCAGCAGCACCACCAGTGATGGCGTTCAAGATCAAAGACAAGAGGGACAAGAAGACAGCAGCAACAGCAACAGAAGCACCAGCGTACAAGGCACCCTCGGCTGGCTTGGAGCTGAGGGTGTTAAGTGGGTCAGCAATGAACTCTCTGACATACTGCTCAGCAGCAGTGAAGAAGTCGTAGTCATCCTCCTCCTCAGCATCGAGAGCATCAACTGGAGACTCTGGCTCCTTGGCCTTAGGAGTGACATTCAAGACAGCCTCCTGCTCCAATTCGTACTTTGGTTTCCAAGTGGCATTACCGAGAATCTCAGCCTCACCAACAGAGTGACCCAAGTAGATGTTGTCGAACAAGAGATCACCATCCATGGACCAAAGCTCGAAACCGATACCTCCAATTGGCTCCAAGTCAGATGGGTGTGCATCGTGGTAGAAGTGTGGGTTGGCAATCTTCTTGGCCTTCCACTCACCCTTGTAGTCTGGGTTGTCAATCAATGGCTGTGTCCACTTACCCTTGTACTCTGGGTTCTTGATCTGTGGAGCCTCCCATGGACCACAACCGTGGACCTCACACTCTGGGTTGAAGATAACTGGGGCAACCCACTCTCCATCCTCCTCATCGTCCCAATCCTCTGGCTTCTCAGCCTCTGGGTCTGGGATATACTCCTCAGCATCCTCATCCCAAGACTCTGGCTTGGTGGCCTCAACATCTGGGATCATGTATGGAGCCAACTCATCCCAGTCCTCTGGCTTGGTGGCCTGAGCTGGGTCTGGGATCTTGGCTCTGATATCCCAGTCCTCTGGTCTGGTGTCCTCTGGGTCCTCAATCTCAGCAGCTGGGTCAAGAGCTGGCTTGAAAGTACCCTCATCCAACAAGTTACCGGCTCTGACAACATCACCGTTGATTCTGACCTCAAAGTCCTGATCGTTCTTGATGATCAATGTGTACAAAGTGGATGTCTTGACAGTTCTTGCTGGCATTGGAGCTGTGAGGTGTTTCTCCTCGTACTCACCCGTGTGTGGGTTCTTACGCTTCATGATAAAGTGGACCTTGTTGGTGGTTCCACACTTGTCTGGACCGAACATGATCTGGTATGGAGTGTCACTGTTGAACTCTGTCGTCTCTGATGGGAGGCCCTCAGCGGAGAGGAGCTTGACATATGCACCACTGCATGTGATACCCTCCTGGAGCTTAACCTCGTACTGCAAGACAAAGTCGTTCTCTTTGTTGTCGAATGGCTGTGGCAATGCAGCGTGGATGGCGTGGTGGGCAGCCTTGGTCTTGAGCACAAGACCCTTGTCACCCTTGAATCCTGGGAAGATGGTGGTCTCCTCGACAGCCCACTGGCCATTGTAAGAGAACTCATCGTTCTTCTTCGCCTTGGAGATCTTCCAGAGGTTAGCCCAGTCGTCGGAGTCGAACTGCTCGAAGAAGGAGTCTGGGCTCAACTGGGACTTGTCAAAGGCAGTGAAGGCCGGGTTGGTGTTCTCGGAGGCATCGTCGGCAGAGGCGAGGAGCGCAAGGGCAGCTGGGACGGCAATGGTGGCGAGCTTCATCGTTGGCTGTTGAGACAAGTGGATAAAGGGCAAAACTTCAAGCGGTTGGGTGTGCTGGAAAGCTGAGAGATGAGAGATGAGGTGGGCGGAAAGTGCCACGTAATACCACAACGTGCGAGGGAGATCGAGAACGTTCGCGGGGAGGGAAATGATCGCACCCGAACACCGCTTTGTCCGAACAAACACCCGCGCCGGGGCTCATAACAATTATGTGTCAAATCAGCCTGTTTCTGGTAGTTTATCGTCACAGGTTTGTATTGGTTGTTTACGTTAATTAACACTCCACTTCATCAAGGAGAGCGAAGGCGTTCGTGAACTTTGGAGCCCCCGTGCTCTCCTCAGCCGGCTCCTCGTTGTAGAAGTCGTCCACCATCTTGTCCTCCTCCACTATTGATGTGTCCTCGTCAAGGGTCACGTCTGGTGTTGTAGAGGTGGCTCCTAGCTCCAAGTTAGCCTGTGCATTGATGGCATCCCAGTTGAGCTTTCTCGCCGTCTGCACCTGCTTGGCTCTCACTTTGCTCTTGAGAATCTTGCCCTCGAGCTTATCTGTGAGCTCCAGTGCTCTCTCGAACTTCTCCTTCTTGAGGTTTGTCACCTGCATAGGGCTCTTCTTCTTGGAAATTCTGTCTTTGTTCTCTCTCTTCTGCATCTTGCTGGTCAGCAGGTCCTCGTTCTTCTTGGCTGTGGCTCTGATGATGGCGGATGTGGTGTCTGTCTTCTCAGCTCTAGGAAGACTGGAGAGCGACTTGGCCTCTGGCTCGTCAATCTCGTTTCTTCTTGCTGCTCTGGAGTGCTTGGAAACTGTGCAAGTTGTTAGTACATGGAATAAGGGCGAGGTTTAGAGTCAATACTCACTCTTCTTGGCCATCTTAAAAGTGTTTGTGTAGTGTTCTGCTCGTTCAATGGCCCCGTCTCCATACTTTAGAGAGCGCTCCAGGCTGAAAATTTTCGGTAGCGATGAGCTCTGCTGCCCCAACCGAGAAATTGATTGATCGTTGCCATGGAAACACCTCGGGGGACGCCTTTTGAGAGTGTTGGGTGTGGTTTAGGAGAAGCTAGGACATAGAAGAAGAATAACTCAAAGAGACAGCCATTGACAATAAACGGCAGTGGTTGTCGAACCACAAGTCACAATTCAGCCAAGTCGCCCACTCCTGCCGCTTCTGGACGTATCTTGACCCCACGCGCTTGCCTGCCCTTTCTCGTTTTCAAGATCTCGAGCACGGGGACTTTTAAAGTTGGTGAACGTTGGCCTCTTCCAACCTCTCTCAAGCCCTCAATCTTCCATAAATCTCCCATCAATCACATCAATGTCCACAGTCAGACGTTCCGCAAGAGTTGCTGCCAAAGCCGAGCCAAAGGTCGAGTCACTTGCTACCTCCAAGGTCAGCAAGCCAAAAACCACCAAGAAGTCTGCTACTCCAAAGGCCACTACCAAGACCGTGTCATCCACTGAGCTTGAAGTTGGTGATGATATACCAGATCTCACTATCCTCAACCAGGACGAGGAGGAGCTATCGTTGAAGGATCTTGCTTCCAAGCACGACATTATCATCATTTTTGCTTACCCAAAGGCCTCTACACCAGGGTGCACGCGTCAGGCTTGTGGCTTCAGAGACAACTACAGTATTATCTCTGACAAGGCACTCATTCTTGGACTCAGTGCTGACTCTCCAAAGTCGCAGAAGACGTTCCAAACCAAACAGAAACTGCAGTTTGACTTGCTTGCTGACACGGACAAGAAGCTGATTAGTGTCTTGGGTGCCAAGAAGTCTCCTTCTGGTATCAAGCGTTCTCACTGGATCTTCAAGGGTGGAAAGCTCGTTGTCAAAAGTCTCCAGATCTCCCCAGAGGTTAGTGTTCAGCAGGGTAAGGAGAAGGTGTTGGAGTTGGCCAAGTTGTGAAAAACCAAAAGAAGAAGCATTGCGCAGGCGTCAGAAGTGTCTACTCAAGTGGATTGAATTGTATCCCGTGTATAACTTAAAAAAACATAGTCCTGAAGAAACAAGAGAGTACAGAAGCCATCAGCATAGATCTTCAATCAAACGTCAAACTCCATGATGTACCAATCGTTGTAGAGGTTGATATTAGTATCATCATTCAGCAACAGCTTGCCTCCCAGCCAGTTCAAGTTCTTGATCAACAGTTTGGACTCGCTCTCAAAGCACGAGCGTTTCAGATAGATCAACAACTTGAGGTCATCCTGGTCCTCCTCCTTAAGCTTCTGCTGTAGCACCTCTGATGTGAACTCAAACAACGAGATCAACATGTTCTTCAAGTTGTACTCATTCTTATCCTTGAACCCCTGTGTTACAAACACCTTAAACTCCAAATCCTTCGTAAGAGCCCCATAAATAGGGTATCTGAAAAACATCGAAAACAGTGCCACATAATTCAAATTCGTTGACTTGAAGTTATTGTTCAACTGCTGCAGCTGCTCCATGCTGATGTCCGCATGGGCAGAATTAGAATCACCCCCGGCTATCCTCTGACTCTCACTCAAAAGAATAACGTCCAGTGATACCTCGACATTGCTAGCATATCTAGCATGTTGAGGATTTTTCCTGGAAAGGACCTCAGGAGCACCACTGCAGCGTCGGGGAGCGCAAAGGGCGGTAGTAGCTCTGGAGCTCCAGCGTGCTAGGATCGCGAGGGTCAACGACAAGGGCCGTGGACATGATCTGTTGAGGGTGGGACACCTGGTGGATGTACATGAGATTCGAGAGTTTCTTCTCTCTATTCTTGATGATATTCATGGTTGTCTGATGTGTGTACTGTGCTGATCTGAGATTCGGAGAGGCTGTCCAGGGAGAACGCGGGAAATCGGCGATAGGGATCGTGGGAACAGAGAAACGTTTCAGGTAGACGTGTAAGTGGCCTTCGAAACGTGTGTGGACTGGTCCAGAGACGAGTAGTGTCAGTGCTTGGTGCAGTTGGTGAAGTGTTAGACGAAAGAGTAAGGTTGGGGGTTTGGTCACGGAAGTTTCTCGATAAATGGTCTGCAGCCTCTTTCAGCCGCCACCTCGTTCTGTCGATTACGCAACTCTGTGTCTTGGCGGGGAAGGCAGCGTAACTCTCAGAATGGCTCCTACTTTGACACATAGCGACAGGACCGCAATGATTTCGGCAGACTCAAACTCATAGGTTTGAGGGTGTGTTGAGCCCAGACAGCTATTGAGATCAACTCTTCACAAATATTCACCCACTAAGCCAATATCACCGCTGATCAAAGCAGAGCCACTGCTAAATTCTGCCTCGCTTCTGCGTTACGAGCCCTGCTGAGATTGTGCCCGAACCACTCAAAAAAAATTCCTCCTCTTGTTACTTCACAGCTTGAACATGAGAAACATCTCGAGCTTCAAAAACACACAAGATCACCACAACTTTGTTAAGCAACCATGGGAAAGGCCAAGAAGACAAGAAAGTTCGCGCTCACAAAGCGTATCATCACAAGCAAGGATCAGAAAAAGTGAGTGGTTTACGACATCTGCTCCCGTCTCTCACCACTGTGGGGAGATGAGATGAGTCCGAACTAGCACTAACAATGTCAACAGCAAAAGCGTCCAGGCCAAGCAAGGCGATCCTGAGAAGGATCCAGAACTCACAAGAAGCGTGTATGTATCACATTTGGAACTCTCACTACCAACAATCACAGTACTAACATCCCCTCTTCCAGTCCACAAGTGTCGAGTGCGCTCTTCTTCCAGTTTAACCAAGCTATCAAGCCACCATACCAGGTCCTGATAGATACCAATTTCATCAACTTCTCAATCCAGAAGAAGATTGATCTCGTCAGAGGAATGATGGATTCTCTGTACGCCAAGTGTATCCCACTTGTGACAGACTGCGTGATGGCCGAGTTGGAGAAGCTCGGTCCAAAGTACCGTATTGCTCTCAAGCTGGCCAAGGACCCAAGAATTCAGAGACTCAGCTGCTCGCATAGAGGTACCTACGCGGATGACTGCTTGGTCAACAGAGTGATCCAGCACAAGTGCTTCATCGTGGCCACGAACGATGCCGATCTCAAGCGTCGTATCAGAAAAGTGCCAGGTGTGCCAATCATGAGTGTTGGTGGACACGCATACGTCATTGAGAGACTTCCGGATGTGTTCTGATGTCTGTGTTTGTTCTCTAAGAGGACTTGGGAATGGTTATATTGCATTGTTTATGAGTTTTATTGTACAGTATCGAACTAAGGAGTAGTAGGGGTAGATCTCACTGACACGGGAGGACTTGGCAGTCGCGCCCCACGTAAAGCAACACGCTATGAACACAGCCCTTGATCATCTATAAGCGCCACCAGACTCAGCGCCAACCACGCCACCATTAATAACTACAATGCCAGCAGGAAATGAAAAGTACCAGAAGGAGATAGAGGAGATGGTCGTCTTGGGCTTCACTCCAGAAGATGCGCTCGATGCGCTCGAGGTATGTGCTCCTTTTGTCATTCCACGGCGGCAACCACTAACCAGCGGCAACAGTGCAACAACTACTGCTTGGAAGATGCAGCCAACTTCTTGTTCATGCCACCTGATGAACAGCGTATGTTCAGGGAGTCCTGGAAGCTCCAGCAGGAAGAAGCGGAGAAGAACAAGTACCACCACACAAACCTACACGTTCCTGACTACGCCCCCATCCAACCAGGCATCGTCAACACCATCATGGAAGGACCTCCATCATACCAGGATCTCCACCACGAGTCAGGCCATAGCCAGTTCACAGAAACCACCTTTTTCAACGTTGACAATGCCCCAATCACACCGCCAACCCTGCCACCACGTTCAGGGTCCGTACACATTGAGAACATCGAGGACCATGGCGGCTATTCGAGTATTCCCAACGCTGCTCCAACAGCAGTCCATTCAGCGTACCACACTCGCCAGTCATCACAGAGACAAGGTTTCTACCGCCAAGAAGACCTTCAGTATTCTGTCTACGATGACATTCGCAAGTACACTCGTGAAGAAGATATCCCTCCTGTGTTGATGCCTGTGCGCGGTGGTGTCTACGAGAGCTACTTGTCAGCTTTGCTCATGATCCTTCACGAGATCCCACTCATCAGAAAAGCAGTATTCCATCATCATTTTGAGACCTTGGGTATGCATCCACGCTGGTTCAAAGGTGACAGCATTTCCCTTGGCTCAGAGATCTCAACTGTGAATGTCAACGACGAGGAGATTGATCTCAGGTTCTTGTTGGAAGCACAGAGATTATTCGGGTTCTTGGAAGGTTCATCATGGAGAGCATTTGCCTCTACTAGTGAGTTCATGAAGTCCTTCCCACGCAGCGCCCAGCAGGCTTTTGGATCCATTGACTCTATGAATGAGGCATACGAAGTGTTTCGTGAGACGTTGTGTCATCAGTTACTGACTTCTGGTGTTGAGAATTCTGACAACTACTTCAAAAGTGTACTCAGCTTACCAACTGAGGAAGACCCAGATGCTGAGCAGTTTTTTGGAATGTTGCCATTGGAAGGAGACGAACAACGGGGTGATTTCTATCGCTCAGTTGCCCAGTTGCTGTGGAGCTCTGATACTCTGAGTAATGTCAAGTCATTTGCAGATGTGTTACCTATCTCAATTGAGGGGTCACGTTCCTCGGGTGGTTACCACCAAGAGTTTACAATCGATGAGAAGGTCTTCCCAGACATCTTTTTGCGGGATCACAATGATATCATATCCGACTTGAAGAAGGAGCAACGTGAACGGAAAGAGGAGAGAGATCGCTTGCACCATGAGAATGGCCGTCTCAGACATCACAGTGGCCATTCGACTATTCTTGCATTGGAGAAATCGCTTGAGTACCTCCACTTACAACTTGAGCGTAAAGATGATGCTACGATGCGCAAGTCATATGAGTCGTTGAAGAAGATCAAGTCCGAGACCCAAGAGAAGGTTCTCATGAACGAGGAGAGAATTGATGTGATCAACAAACAGAACCGAGTATCAGCTATATTCAATATTGAGGAGATTTTCAAGAGATATGGAAAGAGTCTTGAACCATATGTGCTTACTGGTGTCATACTCAGTCCAGACAAAGTTGCCTTCTTGAAAAGAACAGATGACGGTACCTTCCAGTGGTTTGGCGTTGAATTCAACATGAACATGGGGCTCGACTTCAAGATCAGCAGGATCTCGTTTGAGGAGTTGAGAGATGTTGTGAAAACCGAGACTAGTTCAGGTGCTGGTTCTCTGCTTGTGCTCGTATACGTCAAGGAGTCTGTGTTCCTGGAGGAGTGTGATGGTGAAGAGGAGCTTCCACCAAGTGTGGTGAGTTTCATCGACAAGGATCAGATAGAGTTGGGCAAGACATTGGAGCTGTTGTCGTCAAGTTCTGATGAGGATGGCAGTGAACTTGAGCAGATTGACAGTGACTCTTTCTCTGGTGAAGACAGCGATTATGATGAGGTCGAATATGTGGTTTCTGGAGAGGAGCAGCAGAGCACCGGCGACTTGATTGATTTGGACTCGCCTACAGCTTTAGGGTCAGGGAGTGCTAATGGAGAGGCGACTGAAGGAGATGAGGTCCAAGGAGATGAAGCTGTTCAGGGTGAAGTCAAGGAAGAGATCAAGGAGAAGTGATGTGTATAGATAACATGCGACGATGATCTATAGAGAGTTGATAGCTGCCTCCGTTGGCAGGATCCTGAGCTAACTTTTAGTGATGACAAGTATAAAGCGAGCCAAGCTAGTGATTATGGTCTTTGCGGTTTGGAGCTGAAATGAGATTGATGCGCGCATGGGCCAAAAATGCGGCCAGACTAGGATTGAGCCTTGTGGTGGTGTGGGCTAAATATAGGCACTCGGGCCGGGATCTAAGCATGAGTTCGGCTTTTGTGGTTTATTTTTGATCTGTATGATCTGTAGTCATGGATGACTCTGAGCATGTAGTTTGGATGGAATAACTTAGAAGGCTTTAGTTTGAGGGTGCCCAGAATGACGTGGAGCTTTGTATGCGAAGAGCCGCAACCACTGGCCGGGATCAAACCTGTCGGACGAAAGATATCTGAAGAAGAGCACTGTCAAGCAGCTCTCAAAGGACAGTATAGTGTACACCCGTTAACAATTGCCTTATCTGCTCACGCTGAAACAAAAAGCACCGTTCAGACTGGTTTCAACGGCTCAATTGAACCCGCTTTGATGTGCGTTGTCATGACAATGGAAATCAGCGGCGGAGGATTAAGGGGGGAGTGCGCATACCGTGGCCGCAAGCGCAGAAGCGAATCGAAGCACAAGCGAAGAAGGCCACCAGTTGCCAGTTCCAGATGGGCATTTTGTGAACTTTTCGGATCTTTCTCTTTGTTGCGCCTTCTCGACGTTGCCAGACAACTACGCTTTCCCTGCTGAGATCTTGGGAGCAGACTCCTCTTCACACGGCCTGCATCTGTGACACCTCGCAGAGATCTAGAATCTCACTTGGAACTGGCTGTCTCTGTCTCCACCAGATCACCGGATCACGCCCCCTGTCATACCCACATCACACACACACAGGATCATGGCCCTCCCATACCGGCTCACACGTATGCTCAAACGTGTCCTGCTTCCACTGGCCGTGATCATCTACATCTGCGCATCGGCCTTTGATCTGCACACACGCAACCTCGTGAACAACAACTTCACTCAGCTCCAGCCATACCTCGGAGGCCCCATCGAAGACATCAAGCGCATCAGGTGTTACTCCTGGTACGGATCGTGCAACCAGATCATCGAACGCACTATCAGTGAAGACGGCGTGGAACTTGAGGCCACCTGGTACAAGGTACCCAAGGCAATTGACCTCAATGGCAACCCGATAGAGAGGTGGAGCTGGTACCACGATTTCCTGTACGTGCGGCCGTCTTCCTCTTCTTCAGAAAGTGACAGGTCCATCGTGGATCTGATGATTGGGACCCCAGGGAGCACGGAACCACCAACATATGTGGTCAAGGATGCACAGACGTCTATTGGAAGACCAAAGTCACGGCTCGACATCACCTACAACTACAACAATTGGGACCTCAAGCCGGATGGTCTTTGGGTCAAGTATGACAAGGCAGGCGCCTCTGATGCAATTACAGACGTTCACTATTTGTTTGGGAAAGACGTTATTGAGCCACGTGCTGACTGGAAGCTTGTTCAAGGGTCATTGAAGCTACAGTCGCTCTCGCCAATCAGGATCATCATCAGAAAGACACCAGTGCCAACCACCAATATCAAGGAGAGACCAAAGCTCAAACTCGACCAGGAAGGTCAGTTCAAAGTGCTTCAGCTTTCAGACATGCACTTTTCATCAGACTTTGGTGTCTGCAGGGATCAGTTTGAACCTAGTACCGAGGGCAGAGCAGACTCCAAGAGCACGAACTTCATTCATCAGGTTCTTGACATTGAAAAACCACAGCTTGTTGTTGTCACAGGTGATATCCTCAATGGAATCCACACATTTGACTACCAGACTGCTGTCCTAAAGGCGCTATCACCAATGATCTCACGAGGTGTTCCCTTTGCCATTGCCTTTGGGGAGCACGACACCAACAGATTTGTCTCGAGGGACGAGATCATCGACTTCATCACCACACTTCCCTTTTCCATGACTCTGAGAACATCTCCAGAGGACGAATACCACAACATCACCAACTACGTCATCCCAGTCTACTCGCAAGAGGGCACACAGGTGGTAGACGCCGTCTATGTCCTTGACGTCTACTCTACCAAGCTCCCAACTGCAGAGTTCCTCCAACAGGCGCACAACTCACTACAAGCCAAACCAACATACTCACTGGCATTCCAGCACTTCCCAATACCAGAGTATCGTCCAAAGGATGCATTTGCCATTGTGGGTGAGTACAACGAGAAGCACAAGCTCAAAGCAAAGACGGACCCACATACCCGTCAAGCACTCAGTGACATCAACGTCCATGCCATCAGTGTCGGTTCTGAGCACACAAACGAGTGCTGTATCCGTTCTGATGACAAGAAGCTTGCGAATGGGCTGTGGATGTGCTTTGGTGGATCCGTTGGCGAAGGGGCATATTCGGATGGGAAACATGATAGACGACTCAGGCTCTTCAGAATGGATCACAAACAGAGAGAAATTGCGTCGTGGAAAAGACGCCAGGCCAACCCGTTGGATCCGTTTGACTACCAGTACATCCTCAAGGAGTGATCGTCATCTACACGGGCTGCATTAATACAACGTTCATTTGCATATCTTACAAGAGGTTGGTAGAGTCACCAGGCTCAATGCGATCTAGCGTACCAACCATCACGCTGTGTGGATTCGACACTTCGAGTCTGGCACGCGTATCTGCTGGACTGTCATCAACAGTCACAGGATCGGAAGCTGGAGTTTTATCGCCTCCACTGTTGCTGTTATTGGAAGATCCTCCACCACCGCCTCCAAGATGCTTGTGTGGTTTCGTAACCACAATGACAAACAACAACAGCACAACAAGAGATAACAGCAAGATCAACTTGCACTTCTGTGTTCTCTTTTGGTACGTGCTTGCCGTTCTCAACTCCTTGTTCGCCTGATGGAGGTCCACCTTAGTGTTCTCGATGTTGTAGTCAATGCGATCCACGATGGTACCTTGTTCAATCACCATGTTTTGCATCTCCTTGAAAATACTCGACACTTCCAGTACACCTTCTGCCAGCTTAGTGATCTCCTGTTCTCTCTGTCGAATGATTGTGTCGTTTATACTTGTGCTCTGTTGTAGAATCGTGGATGACTCCTTGATTGCTTCTCTCGAGTACGACTCCATCTCCTCCGTGTCGTCCTCAATAACCGGGTTGTAACTGTCATCAAGTGTCTGTTTCAACTGCGGTACAGGTTCAAACTCATCCTTCTTCAAGAACTTGATATAGTTGTTCTGCAACTTTCTGAAGCTCGAAGAAAGCTGCTGGATCTTCAACGCGTAGTTCTTCTGCATGTTTTCAATCATGTTCACATCGTCAGCCTTAAGTCTTGAGTCATGCTTCAGACTTTCGAATCTCTTGACCAGATTGTTACAAGCAAAGAACTTGGACGTCACTGCATAGTTGAGCTTCTGGATCTCCTCCTCATCAGTCGAACGATCGTTGAACCCAGGAAGGATGTTCTTCTTGTAGAGCCCACCCAGTTTCTCAATGCGCTTCTGGATCTCACCCAGATTCTCATCAATGTCCTCAGCAATGTCCATGAATGACGGAGGCAACGCCACGAGCTCAATGTTGCCCGCCATGAGCCCTTCATGCTGCTCCTCGTCTCCAAGCGTGTCGAACCGGGACAGGCCGCCACCCAGCGACGACGTGTGGTGTGGATACGTGCGTCTGTACGACAGGAACAAGTTTGTGCGATCTCTGAACATCGTAGCAGTGGTGTATAGATTGTAGTTCTAGTGTTCTTTTGTGTGCCTAATCCGCAAAGATAAATGACAACGCGTACATTCTTGCCCGTGGAGGCGGTGTTTTTTTTCTTTTTTAATTTCTCCGAGATGTCCGGATGTTTACAGACTCCATATACGAAGCCGTACAAACTACAACAATTTCGGACAAAACAAAAGATAACCTGGTTCAATGGTGGTCCTTCTCCTTCTTCTTCGCGTCCTTTTTGTGCATGAGGTTTCCCATCAAATTGACGAACGAAGACGAGCGGCCAGAGTGCTGGAGAGACGACGGGTGTGAGGACGATGCACTCTCTGAAGACGACGATAATGGTGTCATTGCGGAGAATGAGAGCGTGGAAACTGGCTTTGGTCTCACCGAAGAGGCCTTGAGTCCCAGTGTGATGTTTGACTGAGATGGCGTCTTGCTGTGGCCAGAGGACTGTCCAGTGAGCAATGCATGAGAAGACTGGTTTCTCGAGATGGTTGGTGAGGAGCCTGTGGATGACGTCTTTGGCTTGACCACTGCATCAATGGATCCAGCTTCACCGGCTCTCAAGTTACTCAAGTATGCCGTACTCTGTGCGCGTGAGTTGCTGAGTGAAGATGGCTTGAGGTGCAAACTCTTTGGTCTTGACATGTCAGTCTCCTCGTAACTTGGGACATACATCGGAGACAACTGGTCTGGGGTTGGTGATCTCATGGCGGCCTGGTATGAAGGAACCCTGGACATCTCTGCCGAGTCCCAGTCTTTGGTCGATCCTCCAGTTGTGGTAGGACTGGTTGAAGCAGCACCCAAGTTGACAAACGAGTTGGCTCTAGAGATGTGCATCAGTCCAGGAGACATGACACCGGGGGACATGAGTCCATTGTTGTTGCTTCCAGCCTGGGAGAAGTAGTCTGCCTCTTGGATCTGGTTTGTTGGTGTTGGGATTGAACGTCTGCTTGGTCCACCAACGTTGAAGGAAAGACCACCATCTTCGTCTTCGTCCTCCTCTTCACCGGGAGATGTGGTACCACCATAGACATTGTGGAGGTTACTCAAACTGTTGCTGTGGCTGTTGAGGGACATGGCCAGTTGGTCAAGAGAGTTGACACTTTGGTCATTTAGCTTCTGCTGCATGTGCAATCTGCGCAAGTTCTCAGTCAGCTTGCCCATGTTTCTCGAGTCCGTCAAACTCTGGCCTGAGGCGGAAAGACTTGGTGTCCCCGGTGCTGGTGTGTGTGAGCCCGATCCCGTAGGAGTGTCCTCAACAGGGACCTCGCTCCATAGTCTGTCATAGATGTGGTTGCCGTAGTTTGGTGGGGCCATACGTTCGATTTCGAGCAAGTCTGTGTTTGAGTGGTGTGGCGAAGTCAGGTCTGGGATCACTGGCTCTGGGTCTGGAGAGAAGATAACATCGTCATCACCAGCAGCGTTGTCCTCACCATCGTCAGACTGGATTTCAGCAAAGGCAGATAGAGAGTTGTCAGCCACAGAGTCCTTTCTGTCGTAGTTTCTGACTCCAAGGGCCACAAATGGCGAGATGAACAAGATGATGGGCAACGAAGCTCTCAGCTCCGAGACGTGACCATCTGGGTTGACAAGTCCAACAACGAATTTGAGTTTGTGACGGACCTTGATGTTGTTGAGAATGTCAACGTCCTGTGTACTCTTTGACAAACTTGGTGGGATCGGGAGTGTCGTGTTGACATCCCACTTATCTTCCGTGACAAGTATATGTGCAGCTGGGACAGTCTCAGATGTGATGATACGCTCACCCGTGTGTGCTGGGCCATAAGACCCTGAGCAGGAGTAGTACTCGACCAATGAGACCTTGATTTTACCAATCTGGAGTCCCTTGGCGAGTGGGACAAAGAGCATGTGGATTGCTGAGGAGGAACCGATGGACACTGCCCTGGATGGGATACTGATACTGTACTCAACTTTCTTTGGCCATGTGTTGTCAACCGCCATGGTCTCAGAGAGTTCAAGCGAGTCTGGTGTTAGAGTACGGATGACTCTGAGGTGCTTCTTGGCCACAAGGTCACTGGAGAAGCGTCCCCGCTCGATTGTGGCTTGGAGCTTGTACACCAAGGATGCACCAGGAAGTCCTTCAACAGATTCCAGTGTTGATCCAGGAAGAATTGCACTGAATGGGAACTCATAGTTGCCCTGAAGGAGTGTATGGTTCTGTGCCTGACTGAGGGAGGCTGAGGAGCCGAAGGAGGCGAGGTTGGTGGTAGATTTGGCCTTCTTCTTACCGAAGCTTGTGAGCGAGTTCTGAGAGCTGCTTGCGGAGTTGTTTCTGGTGAGGATTGGACTGTGGTTGCTGTAGTTGTCGTATTGGTTGGAGTAGTAGTTCTGGATGTCAAAGTTGTCCCAGGAGTGCTCAAATACCCGTTTCTCGTAGCGGTATGGCTTCTTGATTTGTGTTCCCCTTGTAGTCTCATAGGAGTTAGTCCACTTCATTCGCAGTGTTGCGTACAGCTTGAGACTCAGCTTTTTGATGGACATTGGCTCGAGCACGGAGAGTACAATGGATCCAGTGACGAGCACGGAGGGAGCATCGTGTGTGGTGCCCTTGATGATGAGCACGTCGTGGTCCGTGCCCTTGATACGGATGTCGAAGAGCGCAGTCTCCTTATGCGTGGCCTTGGAGCTCTTTCCGAAAGCGCCCATTCCGTGAAAGTGTGTGTATGTTGTTGTTGTCTGAGTGTGAAGAGACTGAGGAGCTGTGGTGTCTAATTGGCGAGCAGCTGAGGGAGGCGACTCTTGATGTGGCTGCGGCGCTGTTTGACGGCTTTGGAGGGTTGCAAGCACCGCTTCAGAGATTTCCCGCGAACTCGTCCGGCCTGGTCCGAGGTCCGAGTCCCGCTATTTCCTAGTCCCGAGTCCCGAGTCCCGGCCGTGCTTCAATGCTCTCGACAATAAAACTTCAATCTCCCTTCTTTTCAGACTTAAATACACCGATAACAGCAATAGCAATAGCATTATATAAGCGACTGGGTCACTGCGGGTCCACCAGCAAGTACTGGTTGAGCAGGATACAGTCGCCTCCACGCTCAGGGTCGAGCCCGTAATTGTAGAAGTACCCCTCAGAGCTCACCACCAGCACGTGGATCAGGCGTAACTCGTCCTCATCTCTATCTCTTTCCTCACTGTTGCTGAGCTGCTGGTTTCCTGGACTGTGTGCGCCCAGCTCATCATCATTGTCATGGAACACAGCTGGAAGTCCTGACTTGGAGATTGTAATCTCTCTTCCGACAGACACCACGTTCTTGACCCCTGACTGTGCGCCCACAGGGACCTTCAGCGAGGCAAAGTGTCTGTGTGGTTCGAGCATCGATGTGAGCTTGGGAGGGAGGTACGTCCCGATCTTCTCAGCAGCGCGTCTTCCAATGTTCTGTGATGACTTGCGGATCATTCTCCCCACTGACCGTCTTGAGATGTCAATGACAGGTTCAGCACGCTCAGTGATGGACTCAACGTCATTGCTGTTGACTGAATCGAATGAGCCACTCGAGACACGTCTTTGTTGCTGCTGTTGTAGTTGTTGTTGAAGATGTGGTGCCATGTCTGACGATACGCTCCCTGTTCTGTTTATGATGTATGGTTTTGGTGCGTCCGAGTCTGCCAGTACGTGCTCATTGCTCGTTGTGTCATCCCCCAGTTTGAAAATGTGTACTGTAGCAGTAGCTGAGCTTGCCGTTAGGTACTTGTTGTCCCTGGAGAAAGACAATGAGTGGATCTTCGTTGGGTACGTGCCTCTTCTGAACTGGTAGAGTTTGACTCCTGTCTCGACTGAAAACACACGAACAATGGTTCCCTTGTCACTGGCTGTTGCCAGGAGAGTTCCGTCGTATGACATCGCCATCGCAGCTAGGCTTGTCTTGTGTGCTTCGATGACAACGAGTGGTTGTAACGTCTGTGCGTTGAACACGATGACATCTCCGTTGCGGTTCCCCTGTTGATCTGCAGCCTTGTCGTTGTTGGCATTATTGCTTGTTGATGCGTTGTTGGAGTTGAGTGTATGGTTTAGCGTAGGTGTGGTCTTTGGAGGGGACGGATATGCGAGGTAGTTGTTGTCTGTTGTAGGACTCAGTGCGCACAGACCTGTTGGGTTTGGAGATGTCTCAATTGTGTGGAGGAGGCGCATGTTGTTGATGTCATAGACGTAAATCTGCTCCTCGAGAAACACGACAAGTCTGGACTTGTTGAGCTTGACTGCCAGGATGGTTGTTGGGAAGGTGAGCTCGCATATGGTGGAGTTTCTCTTGGTGTTGATGATCTTGAGCCTGCGCGGAGACATGGAAGGCTGGTCACCCACTCCTGCAATGGCAATGAGAGATGTGGAGAAGAGCATCTCAACAATGCCGATACCACCATCTGTGCGTGAGTAGCATTTGCCAAAGGGCTCACAATTGAAGATCTTGTAGCCTCTGGAGGTTCCTGTGGAGATACAGCTGCCGTCCTGGTTGAAGCCGATGAAGTTGAGCGACTCGCCCGCTGCTGCAGCTGGAGGTTTGTGGGGCATTTGTGTGCGGGTGTACGAGGGCTGTATGGTGTCTGTGTGTCCAATTACGGCCTTGGATCAGGCTATTTGGTGCTGGTTTGGTGCTGTTTTAGTGGCGTTTAAGAGGTTTTGGAGGCGAAACGACGTGTTGATTTTGAGCAGCTGACCAGCCGCGGAATGTTTCGGAGTTGGCACGTGACCCGGCGATGTCCTAATTGGGAAGCAGTGGGTCCGGAGATAACCCGATTTGGCAAAAAGGTCGTCCAATACGTATAAATCAGCTAGTTGTCAGGTTGCTATCCTCACACCATCCGTTAACAGGCAGACAGCTCAGATACTTGCACCACGAGCAGTTTCCTCCACCGTTTTTGATGTTGATCCCGAGCCCCACGAACCACGCAACGAGAAGGCCCACACTGATCACACGAACAACGGTCCAGATCCAGAACTGCTTCATCTTGTAGTTCTTGTGGCTCTGCAGTAGCTTCCTCTTGTGTGACGGCTTGACCTTGACGAAGCGTGGGTTCTCCAGCAGAATGAAGGCGAGCAGCAGCCCACTCACAAAGCCTCCAATGTGGGCAAAGTTATCGAGACCAGGAAGCAGTCCGAGCACCAAACACACCACAACTTCGCCAATGAGCACGCCAACGAGGAACTTGTATCCTCTGATTCGTGTTCTGTCCTTGTGGAGAAGAAACAACACCAAGTTGACGGCAATGACTCCAAACAGTGCACCACTAGCTCCAGTACTTGAGACTCCATTACCAGCAAAATTGAGCCCAAACAAGTTCCCTGAAACACCACTGAGCAGATAAACCACCAGATACCGGATACTCCCAATCTCAATCTCGACATCTCTCCCCACTGTCAGCTGTAACAGCATGTTGAAGATGATGTGGACGAACCCAGCATGCATGAAGCACGCACTCACAATCCTCCAGATCTGCAACGGTTCTGTCCCTTCTTGGAACTTGCAGAGCTCTGCCAACGAGCACACGTTTGTATCTGTGGTGGTAGAGTTCGGGCACGGCCAGGCATAGTCCAGGTCCACGTACTGCGAGCTCATGGCACAGGGTGTGAATCTGCTCCCAAGATAGATCTGGACATTGGGCGAAGGGCCGATCATTGGGTTGATGTATGGCTCTGTCTGGATCACAGACCCGGTCAGCTGCTTCATCTTCACGATCTCCACGATGAACACGACGATGTCAACGGCTGTGAGGAGGTATGTGAGGACAGGGAACTTGAGTGCGCGTGCAAGAAGCGTTGCAGGTGTGTGGTCGTGTGGGGAATGCGGATCCTTGAACGGGTTCACGTGCGGAGGAGCAGGAGGTGGTCTGCTGCTTTCGTACCTCGTGTCCAGCAGAGGCTCCTGGTATCTCTGTGGCTGGTACTCGTATGTGTTTGGGGTGTTCGACGCGTAATAGCTCTTCATCTCGATGTCCTCGTCCGAGATCGTGTGGCCCATATTGTTGTTGCTGGAGCCGTTGATGACCGAGTGGCGCTGGACGGGCACGGGAGGAATGTCGAAGTAAGTGTGTTCCTTCATCTCCGTGATCTGTGTCTGAGAGCCCGTTTCGTGCTGCTGTTGTTGTTGTTGTCTTGGCCTATTTCGAGATCTCAGGATCAAGCCTCGACCCACAACAACGCCCCGTCTGCGCCCCCAGAAGCCTCATTTCTCAGCAACAAAGGACTACTACAAACACGTAAACAAAAGCATTCGTTTATACAAGCCGACCTCCGAGGTCGTAGTTCCAATATTCTTTCTTTCCCTTTGTTCCGTCTCTCACTTCTTCCACGAGTTGAGCAACGCAGCCTTGAGCCCCTTTGGCGAGTCCTTCTCACCGGCATTCAACCCACCAAACTCCTTCTGAAGATGCTCAACGTCAGAGGAACCCTGGCTGATGTATCCTTGGGCTGCAACATCGCTCAGCGACGCGTAGCTCGGGGATGAGCTCACTTTTGTGATGTTCTTCTGGACACTGGCTGATGAGCGTGGAGGACTTGAATTGGTCTCGATCTCAGAGTCAGAGTCAGAGTCAGAGGACTGGAATGAGAAGGCACTGCTGTTGCGCTGAAGTGAACCGTTGTTAGTGTTCTTTGCACGTGGCAGTTGCAGAGGTGGTGGCTGGTGATGACTGTGGCCTGAGTCGTGCGATGACACCGGGATCAGCGAGTCAGGAGTGTCTTGAACGTCAATGTTGGAGCCAAGCACAATGTTCTCGGGGATGTCAAGCATATCGACACCTTCCAAATGCTGTGGAGTGTCTTCAATTTCGTAGTCGTTGCCACCAAGATGGATGAACTGGTTCTGGTCAGAAGACTTGAACACGGAGTTGTAGTCATAGTGGTAGTTGTACCCTCTGCTCGTGTTGATACGATGACTGACCTGGAACTTGTCCTCGTCCTCATCGTCACTCTCCTCATCGGAACCATGCTTCAAGGTGGTGGCTGGCAGCAGCTCAATGATCTTCAGTGCCTTTCTTGCCCTTGAGCTGATTGTGCTTCTCTCTGTGGCATCATCCTCCTCCTCTTCATCTTCTTCATCAGGTGTTTCAGTCACAGTGGTACCAAAGTCTCTGTTCAGAGTAGCACTCGACGGCGATCTGACACTCAGGAAGAATCCGCCTTCATCATCAGAATCATCCGAGTCGTCATCCCCGTCATCGTTCTCACTGTCGCCGTCGTTCTCGTATCCATCATCATCATTATCAACATCCTCGTCATCCTCTTCGTCATCTTCAGACTCCTCTGTGTCTGGGTAGTTCAGTGCGATACACTGCTCAACACGGTCGTTGAAGTGAATATGACGCTTGACAGGCTCTGCTGCTGGCTCTGGAGTAGCACTAGACATCCGTTCTGACGGTGTAGTAGCAGCAGGCTTGGTGTACTGCGCATTCACCTTCTTCGTGATCAGGTCAAAGTCATCCTCAAACACCGGTGGAGAAGGAGTGTGACGAGCTGGAACTATTGATGATGATGCTGTGATGTGTGGCTGCGATGCTGCGTGGCCTGGGGAGTAAAGCTGTTGCTGCTGGTGTGGATGATGGTGGTGTGGCAGCTTGATCGTGGAGGGTTGTGTGAGCATCTCGGTAACGGTACGCTTCTTGAGGATCGGTTTGGGTGGGTTCTTTGCAAAGTGTCCCATTCTAGTAGCCTTGGTGGATGGCGAAGATGCAGAGCCTGGAGTAGTCGCTGGCTTCAACTTCTGTTCTCTCTTGATTGCATTCAAGGTTGACGACTCGCCATCAGATCCATACTTCTTGTCAATGTCGTCCGTGGTCTGGTCGTTCTCCTTGTAGATCGGACCGTAAAGCCACGTCACATCACTGTCCTTGAGCCAGTTGACAGACTCTGGACTCACTGTCTTCAAGTGGTACTTGGCCTGTGTCCAGGTTCGCCACGAAGCATTCTCGAGTCTTGCCGAGTTGGCAACGTCCTTGCGCTTGAGCACGATGTATCTCCACGACTTGGAGATGTCTGCCTCCTTCCAGTCATGTGACAAGTAGTCCACGTGTCTTGAAGGCTCGTAAACAATGTCGTTGTCGTCATGGGGCTGGTACAAGTCTGGTGAAGATGGGGGCGAGGGCGAGGCTGGACGGTTCTCGTTGTTGGTTCTCGAGCTGATCTGGGTGGTGTCGTTATATATGGAGTCTTCGTCAAAGTCGTTCGCGTCGTCGTACGTGTAGATCACGTTTCGGTTCTTCTTCTTGTCTTCTTGCGGTGGTGCCTCGTCCACGTTCTCAATGAACTGTCCGTCATCGTCATTGTCAAAGCCAATGTCAAGAGGGGACTGCTGCTGCTGCTGCTGCTGCTTCTGTGGTTTGATCTCTTCGTGTGCCTTTGGCAAGAGATGGACAGGCACGTCCTGGTCCTCCTCTTCAATCAGCTTCCTCGTGGGCACGATGAACTCGTCAAGCAGCCCCATGGACCGTGTGCGCTTGAGCTGAAAGGACGTCTTCTCGAAGTGACCATCATCCTCAGCGTCCACGGCCTTTGATGTTGAGTGGTGCGCACTATACACATCAGCACGGGATCCCTGAGAAGGCTGCTGAGGTGGAGCCTGCCTTTGGGCCTGTGCAAACATGGCAGCGAGGTTGTTGGACATGGTGTGTGGAGTAGAGAGGCTTGGTGATGATTCGAGCAGAAGCGGGACGGCAGCAAGTAACGCTATTGAACCGGTGGAAAGCGGGTCAGCAAAGTAGACAGCGTCTGTCGGTCTCTCAGTGGTCAAAAGCAGCGCCTGGAGACCCGTTGTGTGGGTTTCGGGCGTGTGGAGTAGTGCTGAGCGGGTGGTGTTGTTCCGTGGAGGCACACCGGCGGGCTCGAGGGGGAGAGCGTGGCAAAGAAGCTGGCAGGCGCGCTAGTGGGCGGTTTGCGGCACTTGAAGCGGGCGCAGGTGCAAAGAAGTGGTGTTTAGGGTGGTAAAGTTGCCCTGTAGCGGCGTTATTGAGTCGATTGCGTGTGTGTAGGCGACGGTTTGGCGACACTAGCTCACTGTGCTTGCAGGCTCCGGGCAACGTTTCGATTTTCGTTCAATTTGGGTGGTGCGCGAAATGACTTGGGCGGAAGTGCGCTTACCGATTCCGGGGAGCTCAGGCTGGCTGCTATATTTGTGGGGGTTGTGCTATATGTGTTTTGGGTCTAGTCCCGGCCAGTCCCGTTTGGCATATAGCGCCACCCTCCGCCAAACACATATGACACACCACAACACATATATGAAAACACAAGGCGTGTCATCGGCCATAGCGAGCCCATACACTAAAATAGTCAGTCCCGGTTCGTCCCGGCTCGGAAAAACTAGGTTATGTCACTGTCAACGGAGTCCCGCCCGTGGGCCACCGCCTGCCCCTCCCTCCCCCAACGTGCCTGTGGACAGCTGGACGGGTGGCTCCCCGCTATATGGAAAACATCGGTTTCATCATGTGTCATTAAACAAATCATATGTATCACTCATCACCCTCCCACTCGGAGCACCGGCCATACCATGTCCACTTCTTGCACACCGGCTCCTTAGTAGGCTCTGGCTCAGCCAGACTCGAAGTCACAGACGCCTTTGGCTTGTCAGGCTGATGATCTGGTTTCCTCGAGTCACTGTCCTCTGAAACAAAGTTCCAGTTGTAGCAGTCCCGGCATGGAGGAGCAACAGCGCAGGCTGCTGTTTCATTGTATGCCTCAATCACCTCGTCAACAACTGTGTGGATACGGTGGTTCAACATGTTGACGTGCCATCCCTTGTCGCCAACAACGTCGTAGATGCAAGTCTTTCCACTGTGGCACTGGGTCTCCATCGCGTAACCAGCCATCGAGCATGTCGATGATGCTCCATTGCACACACCCATGAAAATTGGGTCAGCAGTGTGTCCAAAGTGCCAAATACCCTCCATGTAGTCAGGAACACCAGGCGGCATTGGCAAGTGGAGTCTCTTGGTGGCCAACAGCTCACCAGGGGCCTCAAACGACACCGCAGGCACGCCGAATGTGCGCCCAACAAGAGAAGCCATGGCACCTCCCAACGAGTGGCCAGTCGTCCATATACTGGCTTCTGGGTACATCTTCGTCACGTTGGTGTACACTTCAAGTGCAGCCTGGTAGTACCGATCCTTCTTGTACAGCTCCTTCTCGAGGCACTTCTGATCACAAGTGTACGAGCTCTTGTAACAGTCACAGACTGTCGTCCACATGTAGCTGACTCTGGCACAACAGCAGGAAAACAGAAGGTTGTCGTTGTCCTTGTCCTGTACAACGGTTTCATCATCACCTCCCGATGAAAGGTATGAAGCACTAGTTCCTTTGTATGCAATCACCACGGTCGAGTTGTCGTCGGAGACAAATATGTGGCCTCTGAGTCCATTCCCATCCCATCCATGACTGATCGATCTGTTGAAGACAACGTCCCTCCAGTCACCAGTCTGTGGAATCCCAACGTACGCGTTAGAAGACATCAAGGCCAACGTAACAACAGTGTCCTTATCTGTCACATTAGGTGCCTCAACAGGATCGTTGCTCCACTCCAACTCAATCTTTGCAACGGCGTCAGATCCCGCAGTTCTGGCATAGTCCAAGTATGACTCGATGAAGTATGGATCACGCTCAGCGAGTCTTGTGAGTGTGATCTCTTGACTGCGTGACGGAAGCTCGACTGTCCATGGTGATGAACCCGGGTACCTCTTCGTTGGCCACTCTTCTGACGTGTATGTATGCAACTGGTTCTGCTCGATAAACTTCGGCGTAATATCAAGTCTCATGTGGACGTCATCAAGGCTGTTGGTGCCACGGTGGTGAATGTGCTTGAGGGAAAAGGACTTGTGTGATGATTGTGGCGTCTTGGTGTGCTGGGATGGCTCGTTCGGCAAGAGCGGTAGTGGTTGCAAAGAGCTCACGGACAAATCAGGTCCACGCTTGAGAGAGTAGCAGACCAAAAGCAGGACGAACGTAACAGCTGATCCTATCCAAGCTATGCTTCTGCCGCGGCGCTGAGGCCTTTGGTGTGCGTGGGGCAGGAGTGGCGTTTTCTCCTTGGGAGCCATTTCGCGTGTGTGTTTGTGGGTCAAGAAGAGCTTTGAGTGGCAGTTGATGCAGTGGTTTGTAATCTGGTGTTGTAGTTCACTCCGGAGCTCTGCCGCTGTGGAGTTTGTAGCTGTGTGTTCGGTGGCGTTGTTGGGCCGTGTTCCCTCGTTGTCATCGCCCTGTCTAAATTCGTCCCTGTCTTGTGATAACGATCCCCCGCGAATATGTTGCGCATATCATTTAGCACGTGACCGGATGCTTAATAGCTGATTACTACTACTTCACTTAGTTGTTCTATGACTGTTGCTGGATATTTATAGACCGTACTTTACCACTCCCAGCCTGGAATGTAGTCTCCAAGAACATTCTCGAAGGAATCAAACTCAAGTGCAACCTCCGTCTTGAGTCTTCTGGTGTTCTCACTCTCCAACAGGGACTCGTATGTCCAGTCCAAGAAGTCCTCCATGTTGTAGCTCAGCTTTCTGAATGGCTGGCTGTAGATCTTTGCCAGCGTGGCAACGTTTGGATGGTAGTGTGACGACAGTGTCTCCAACTCCCAGACAGAGGACTCGATGGCGTTACTCTTGTATGGGTCCTTCACGGCATCGTCATATGGGTCCTTGTAGTCGTCCGATGCATCGGCATTTTGGAGCAAAATCATGCACGTTGGATGTCTCTTGAGAAGGTTGTAGATGAATGGAATGACACACACAATAGCGGATGGTGGTGCAGAGATGGACAGACGGGCCATCTTCTTGATGAATGATGCAACGAGGGCAGCTGGCAAATGTGTCGAGGCAAGGAAGAGATCCGTGAGTCTCAGGAATCTGGATCTGTACTTGGTATGCAGAAGTTTGTCGTCAAACAATGTGTAGAGTTTCTCGTAGAAATTTGGGTAATCCAAGTTGTACTTCAGGATCAACTCGAAAAGACCATTGAGGGCCAAGATGGAGATGACTCCACCAACTTCATAGGAGTCTGTGAGGAAGTCCATGAGGTTAGTTGGCTTCTTGAATACTGGAATGATTCTCTTGTGGAGGATAAGCAACACGGTTTTGTACTGTGCGGTACTCAAGCCTCTGCTGAGGAAATGAATCCACTTGTTCTCAAACTCAGTCTTGTAGTGGTTTTGATTCGACACGAGTGATGGAAGGTTTGTGAGGTATGTTTTTGGTTCCTCCGTTGCACTCGTCACTGCCTGCTTCTCTTTGGTGATTGTAAGGAACTTGGAGAAAACAGGTTCGTTGTCCAAGCCTTGGAAATCCTCAACACTCAACTCTGCGATGAAGTAAAATTGGATGTCGTGGTACTTGGCGTAGTAACTTGAGAGGAACTCATGAATGACAATGTTTGAAGTGGTTCCGTCAGGCAAAACCTCTCCATTCTGTGACTTCAACAATGCTGTCAGGAGATCCTTGAATGACCTTGTTGGGAAATATGGGTTGATTGAACCATCCTTGGAGACTGGTGCAAAGTGTGTGCTCTCCAATCTGAGGAGCTTCATGTAGATGTCCAAGTTGTCCACAATCAAGGAGCAGTCAAGTGAGATGTTCTCAAGAAAGAACAAAAGGTTGAACTTGAAAAGCTCGTAAATCTGTTTGAGCTTCTTGTATGTAGTGGCATCCTCCTTTGATGGTACAAGCTTCTTGAGTTCAAAGAGCTTCTCAAAGATCTTGAACGTCTGGACATTCAACAATCTAGCAGCACCTTCAAACTTGTCAACTCCTTCTTCGGTCTCAAACTTCGGGAGGAAATGGTCATATAGTGCAACGACATCTGAAAGGGACTTGACATCGACATTCTGGATAGATGAGATGATGGCATCGGTTGCCTTTGTGATGCTCTCTTTGGACAATACGTCGCTAGAAGTCTTGGTCTTTTTGATGGATCCCTTCTGGGAAGACACGTTATCTCTCTTCGCCATGTTGTATGTGTGACAAACAGAAGGATGTTGTGTCTTTCCTGCAAGAGTTGTATCGTTTCTGCCTCATCTCTCTCTGCCTTTGAAAATCTTTTGCATGAGGGTTTTTTTTTTTAATCCGCGCGCCATCAAGGGGGAGGGGGAAAAAAAAAAAAAAAAAAAAAAAGTAGAGCGTGTATGATAAGCAGCTGCTAAGCTTCAACGACTAACCGCTACGGCCCGCTATTTCTTGTACTCTACCTGTCTAACGGCATTATCTTGTATCATTGTCTCAGCTCAGCTGACAGCGTGCGTCTGGGTTATCTGAATCATTAGTCCTTTGTAGTCTTGCTCAACTTAGAGAAGCTGCACCGGTTAATTCAGGGGTCAAGCGGCCTGCGGAGCAGTACCTGTATAGCTAAAGGAAATACAGAATTGCTCTACAAGATCCAATTAATATTACCATCGCCTTGTATGTTGGAAATCATCTTATTGTGCAAGACGTGTAGAATGTACTCGGCGATCTTTTCTAATTTCGTCATACCCGGTGCTTTATCCTTTGCTTGTATTACGCATTTTTCTCTCGGAGTTTTCATGATATCAATCACACTCCGGCATTTTAGCACACTGTAACCGCCTTCTTTACCCTCACGAAGTCTTGGAACGTTAACTAGAACGATAGCTCCTCCAGGTTGAGATTAGTTCAAGACAAGTTCCCTGTCACGTGATCTGCAGCCGGCGTCGTCACTTGCCTCAGGCGCCTCGAAAATTTTGTAAGAAGTCGGAAGGGATCGATTGTGAAGAAGGGGCTATCCGAAAATGGGCTCGGATTAGGTTACGGTTTACTAAAGCTTTGCTGCTCTAAAATGTGTATGTCAATCGATGTCTCTCTAAATACTTCTAGTTCCCGTCAAATAACGTGGGAACCTCGCGACTCTTATATAGTCGTCAACTTCTTACGTAATCCTTAGTGGAATTACTAATACAAGGTCAATTGGTCATGCAAACACGTGGATACACAGCCTCGTTTTACCCTATCATCCGGAGCTTATCACATAGCCTCGTTCTTTGGTAGAATGTACTAGAACATCGAGCTTACCAAAAGTCACGTGACAATCACGTGTAGGAAGCATGAGAACCTGGTGTTCTCACAAATTTCGAAAAGGGCGTGTGGCGTAGTTGGTAGCGCGTTCGCTTAGCATGCGAAAGGTCTCCGGTTCGACTCCGGACTCGTCCACTTTCTTTTTTGCTACTTCTGTATACCTGAAATGATGCATACGGTCTAGCTGCATGATTCTTTTCTTCTCCGGCCTGATTGGCTCCATTATCCAGGGTGTTATTCCAAGTTCTGTTGATCACAGCTTACTGAATGTTAGCGCGAAGTCTTGAACGCGCGCCGTAAAAATCTCGCGCTGTAGGGACTAGAAGAGAAAGAAAGGGACTGGCTCTTCGCGATCGATCTGATAACTATTTGAGGCCCCATGGGGTAGTAAACAACACTTTTCTTGAGATATATTGGTGTTTAGGGTCTTTCTCTTGATTCAGTAAGAAGCTCAAGGTCTAATCTAGGACACTTACCTCCTGGTATCAACGATTATCTCCCACTAATCCACACCACGGGGTGTTTCGGACTCATCACGATCTCTCCACCACGCCTCATGGGACTAGCTTCTCCATTTCTAGTCCCAAACACCCCGATTACTGACCACATTCACTTAAGAAGAAGATGGCACCTCTCTGTGAGTGGTTGGAGTCAGATTTACGTCGCAATTTGTGTTACGTACTGCTCAGCCGTGATGGGGCCACTCGGCGAGCTCGGTATCGACAAGGGTCCCGTCTAGCCGTTGTGTAGTGGTGTATCAATGTGTTGATGAAGGTGTCAAAGGACTTTTCGGTGCAGGCACAGAGGATGCGAAGCTCAAATACCCAGCCCCTGAGCCATGATGGATCAAACACGGCAGGACGCAAAATGACCCCGTAAACGGCAGGCACCTACAGCTTGAGCTCAAAAAGTACCATATATATCTAGATTTGTACATAAATTCACTCAAACTTGACGCCAAACAGGCCTTCTCCGATATGATCGAGAACCTAGTCCCGCAGTCCTGAAGCGCCCCGAAATCTGCGATGTCTCGGCGGGATGTGCCACTTTTTTCGCCCTTTACTCGAACACCGAAAGCTCCGATCACAGAGATTCGAGTCCCGAGTCTCCTAAGGTCCCCGGGCACATATAAAGGTGCAGGCCCGCACCCGAAAGACTTTTCACTGGGGGCCTGCTCGACTTCTCTTGTGCTACTGCCCATATCCATTCAGCAATGTTCTTCTCTCCACTCGCTGTCCTTGCCATTGCCGGCTACGTCTCTGCCTCCCCAGTCGCTGCTCCAGTCGCTGTTGCCGACACCAAGCACGGTTCCTCCTACGCCAACCAGATGGGTCCAGTCACATTCCTCTACCCAGATGTCAGAGCCTGGTCCGCTGATGCTGACAACACCGCCCCATGTGGTTCCTACTCCGCCATCGGTAACAGATCCGATTTCCCACTCGATGACGGTTTCGTTGCCTTCATCGCCAAGTACATCTCTTACAAGATCAAGCTCGCCATCTCTTACAACTCCAACCCAACCTCCCAGTCTGACTTCGACGAGTGGTACAGTGGTAACGTTTCCTCCGAGCTCCACATTGGTCACACTTGTTTCTACATGCCAGACCAGCCAAACTCCATCAACTCTGGTGACTACGCT
This sequence comes from Petasospora veronae, assembly GCA_030563065.1. Taxonomy (NCBI): domain Eukaryota; kingdom Fungi; phylum Ascomycota; class Saccharomycetes; order Phaffomycetales; family Wickerhamomycetaceae; genus Petasospora; species Petasospora veronae. The sequence continues at coordinate 180,763 of JAKUBA010000002.1, read as the reverse complement.
ACTATCCAGGCCATCTACATGAACGACGATGAGGATGCTACCGATGAGAATGGAGCTCCAGTTGAGTCCGAGTACAACGAGACCTTCTACGTCTGTTCCGACATTGTCTTCGTTGAGGAGTCTGTCTTTGACTTGACAGACTACGCCTTGTCTTGTTTCAACGCCACCGACGACAACTACTACTCTGAGTCTTCTATCGACACAGACGGTGTTGCCACCTACGACGCTTCTGAGGTCTCTGCCATCTCTTCCGCTAGAGCCTCTGCCGGTATTTCCTCCACCTCTTCCTCTTCTGCCTCTGCCTCTGCCACTTCCTCTACTGCTTCCTCCTCCGCCTCCTCTTCCTCTTCTGGTATGGCTGCTGGTGTTGTTGCTCCAGTTGCCGGTGCTCTCGGTGCTCTTGCCCTTGCTCTTCCAGCTTTGTTCTAATCGCACCATGAGCCTTAGAGTTCCATGTCAGCCCAGCCAACACATCTTTTGGTTTGGTGTCGAATGGTCATCACTGGTCATTGCTTATCTGCAGTTATGAGCTTAATGGACTGTGGCACTCTCTCTATCACACTTTCAGGTCTCTGTTTCTCTCTTTTGGAGACCACCATGCGCCTCTTGATGACTCAAAACGATCCGTATGTAATGTAATAATGTATCCATTTTATGACACTGTGAAGCCCCCTAGAAATCGTAGCTTGGTGTCCAGAGAGAGACGCGTATGCAGGCCGTGTGTGGAGCGGTGCTAGCAGCTTAGTCAGATCTGACATAAGTCGAATCCCGCGAATTGGAATCCGCCCAAAAAACGCTCGTCGGGCGGTCAACGGCCTGAGCCTGAAGCGACAAACACCTAACGAAAGACCGAGATCCCGACGTGTTTTGTTGTGCCAATTGCAGCTGCTTTTGTCTCTTCCATCTGTCCCTTCACCTCCACTCCCACACATATACTCACAGCTTGAAAAATGGGTGCCTCAGCTTCCAAGCCAACAGAGACCAAGGTGTTCACACCAAAGACCAACATCGAGCTCGGCCCAGCACTTGTCGGACAGCTCGAGCACTCCATCGAGACCGACTACGCACGTTCGCAGTACACAGAGAAGGCTTTTGAGTCTGAGGTGAGCAAGAAGCTCGAGACCCTCTCGAAGGAGGCCGCTGAGAAGTTTGACGGTGCTCTCAAGGCCTCTCTCCTCACATCAGATACCGAGCAGGACAAGAACATCTCGAGTAAGAGCCTTGATGACAAGCTCACGAAGCTCCAGCAGGACTTGGAGAAGAGAGAGTCCAAGTTTGTCAAGATCTCAGAAGAAGTGATAAAATCAAAGAGTCAGGTTGTGGAGTGTTTGCTTAAGAACAAAGGCACACCATTGAACTGTTGGGACGAAGTGAAGGGCTTTGAAAAGCTGGTTAACCAGATCAACTAGATCTCTCATACACGCACATACATATATCCCTCCCTTTCCACATTCTATACAATCATGTTCACCAAGTTACTCAGGGCTACTGTAGTGCCAATGGGAATAAAAGGTGGGGTAGATATGATACTCATCTTTAAACACGAGTGATCAGTCCAATCCGAAACCCTTGTAGAGCAAGATCAAGGCACTGTCACTCTCACCACCACCGGCCAACTGCTCGATTCTGTCCTTGTCGACAATGGACACCTTGTCATCGTTGAATCTCCACCACTTGTCGTCGCTGTACTTGTCCTTGACAAATGCCTGGTAGTGGCCAGAGTCAGCAGAGGATCCCTGGTGTGTGATGATAGCATTCAAGGTGTAAATGGAAGATGGATTCTCTCCCTTCTCCAAGTTTGTTGGGAACTTGGACTTGAACTGCTCGAGGAACTTCTTGTACTGCTTCTCTTCAAATTCTTCCTCCTCTTTGACCAACAGATTCTTTTTCTGTTTCTTGAACTCACGCTCCTCGGTCTGCTGCTGCTTTTCAATAGATCTCAACTCGTCCCTGACCTTGATCTTGGAGTCACGGTACTCCTCGTCCAACAGGTCTGACAAGTCAAGCTGGAACGGAAACTGTACCTTTCTCAGAATCTTCGACTTTTTGTTAGTAGATCTCTTCCAGAAGAATCTGACAAACTGGACAGTCAGCACAGATGGAAGCTTGGTGATTTTCTTGTTGATCTCATAGACACAGTCCTTGTTCAATGTCTCACTGTGCTTCTCAATTGTCTCGTTCAACGAGTCAATGATACCATTCTTCATGAAGTTTGTCGTTCCTGTGATGTGGCACTGCAATTTCAAGTCCTCATCAAACTTCTCCTGAACATCAGTGACATCCTCCTGATTCTTGATCAGCGACTTGAAACGGATCGTGAAGTCCTGGATAAAGTCATCGCCCAACACGCCCTTCAAACTGACAAGCAATTGCGTGAACACCTCTTCGGCATCCTGTTGTTTAGATCTTCCGTGGTCATCACGCTCACCAAACTGTGGATACTTGTATCTCAAACTTGTGATCAAAGTGTTTGGAACCACGGCGTCTGTCTTCTTGTCTTTGAGCTCCTTGAACACTCTCTTCAACTGTAACACCAAGTGTTCGTTGGATCCGATCTCACCAACCTTGTCGTTGGCCTCCAAAGCGCTCTTCAAAGATGAGATACTGTGCAGTGCCTGGATCGTAGAGTTCAAGTAACACGTGTTTCCCAGGTTCTCCAGTCCAATTGGGTCCTGAGAGTACGCGCTGAGAGCTGACGAGTTCAAGTCCTCGAGGAACACCGTTTTGACAGATGGTGCAACCGGCAAGTTCAGCTCAGGAGAGCCAATCACCATGATCAGCTGGTTCGCCTTAAGTCCCAATGCCTCAACCAAGACGTCATCCTTGAGTTGGCCTGTCTTGAGTAGCACCTTCTGTCTCTCGATTGGAATCTTGGTGGCCTCCTGGATCTTTTGCTTGAAAACGAGTCCGGTGTCAGATGGAAGCAGCTCGAGTGGGTACGTTTTCCCGGAGTTCTTGATGTTTACGGTGATACTGCTCATGATGGGCACACTCAATGTGGTTCTTGGCTGTGCTGGCTCGATCGGCCGGTGGCGTTGATGGAGTCGCCACTGAGAACAAAACAACAGCAGGCGCGGTGGTTGAAGTGGTGTCCGGGTGTCTCTTGCTCAACCTGGGTGGTTGGCTTTCGTGATGACACAAAACCGAAGCATTTCTTCAGGGTCTAGCGGACTCCCACGTCGATTAAGTGAGAGTGCAGAGGTTTAAAGCAGGGACATGATATATGTGAAGGTACACGGTGGAGCGTAAGGATAAACGTCGATCACATTCCAGCGCGAGGATCCATCATGGGACGACCCCTGAAGTTGAACATGGGTGGCGCTGGACCTCCTGTGCACGTTTCAGTGCATCAATGGTGGTGGAAAGAGAATGTCGGATTAGTATACAAAGGTGTAGAGCTGGTTACGTGAGTGAGCGACGTATACTTGTAAAGATGCCATCTTCTCTAAGCATAGGAAACAAACTTTTGCATGTGCTCCAATGCATGGACAATTGGACGTGAGTAGAGAGCAAAGGAGTGGAGCGTATTCATGTATGTCTCATATTCGGTGCGTGCATGGATGTGTGTGTACTCATCGTCGAGGTAGAGTTCTTCCTTGAGGATCTTCATCAGGAGTTGATGCACAATTGCAATGTTAATGAAAGCGTTTGAAGTGTTGGCATAGAAGAAGCAGACCCGGAAGTGTTCCTTCGTTACTTGACTCATGAATGTGGCATGGAACTCTTGGATCGTGGCGTTGATGTGTTTGAAGATGAGTTTGAAACTGGTGTACTGATCGTCCGTGATCGCCTCCGACTCAATGAAGGAATCCAGCACGCGTCTGAAGATCAAGAATCTCAATAGATAGTAGGATAGGTTCAACGACACGGTAGAGACAGTGCCTGTGATAATCCTGATGTTCTTGATTTGTGGAGCAAGACTGGAATACCACTTGTTCAAGTTCGCCAATAGCGAGTCAGACTTGATCAAGAGCGTATCAAGTCCATCAAACTTGAGCGATTTGAGATTGTAAATCTCACTCAGGGCATCATTGACATAGTAGGATAAGTGGACCATCTTGGCAAAGATCAAGTTCCCAAAGAGTGTCATATCAGCCTCAATCGTGCCTGCCATATTGTACCTTCCATGGTTCAAGACATATTTCTCACCATCCAGTCTCTCGATGAAGACCTCCTCGTTCTCCTCCATTCGGAAGTCATCTGACTTCAGCTCGTTGAGAAGCCAGTTGTCTGGGCCAACTCGCGACGGTCTGAACTCCATCAGTGCATACATCTTGTCCATCATGATGACAGACCACGTCAGTATCTTGCGGACCTTTCTCTCCCAACTAGGAATCGTGACCCAGTCATCACTGTTGTAGTTCAGCCCGAGCTCTTCACAAATGGTGATCAGTTGACTCATTTTCTTCCAATAGTCATTGGGCTTGAAGAGATCGTTCTCTGCTGCGGTAAATGTGTAGTGGAGTAGAAGGATTAACCCCTGGCATGTGGAGAACTTTGGTGGCAAGTTGATGAGGTTCTCGGAGTACAAAACGAGGACCAGTCTTTCGAGCTTCTCAATGTTTGGCTTCGGAAGTGATGCAAGCTTGGGTACAGTGTGCCAGAAACTGATGGCATGGAGATATACCATTGCGAGCAGAAGTGGGTCAAACTCTCTGTGTGTTCGAGCATACTTTTCAAAGAAAACCGGCTGAGAAACGACTGGTATGAGTGGGTGGACTTGTCTGAAGTACAAGTTGAGCAGTGTCAGGCCATGTGGATAGACCAGTTTCTCAATCTCATCAACCTGGGTGTATGCAAGATTGATAAATTCTTCGTTGTCATTGACAATCTTGAAAATAACGTCATCGTTGATCTTGCGGAGCTTCGACGTACTGTCAAGCAGGAGCTGCTCTCTGCTCAACACCTCAGATGGAGAGTTCCCTGGAAGCTGAGGGGATTGATCGTAATCGTCAAACACAAGTAAGTTTTTCTCGAAGCTTGAAGATGGACCCAGAAACTTGGAGGACTTTGGGCCCTGTAATGAAAGAGTCTTCTTCATAATGGTTGGGCCTTGATACTTGTCATAGTCTCTGATTGGGATGGTGGTTCTGATTTTGATGTCTGAGTTCTCTGAGTCACTGAACTTGCATGGGAGATATCTTGACGTGCATTCAGTGCAAACAGTTGACCCAGCGGGGATGACACAAGCTGTGTTCCTGTGATTGCAGTTGTCGCAGACTTTGACAATGGGTCTTGGTTTGTCCTCTGCACCGGTATCAAAGACACAGTTCATGTTCCTCTTGGCGCACTCAATACACCTAGTGGAGTCTTGAAGAACCGTACACTTGGTCTTTCTCCTTTTGCATCCTGCACATGGCTTTGTTCTAGAAGTCTTCCTGTTTGCCTTGGTGATTCTTGCCCTGTTTGGTTTTGTTGTGATTGGATTTTGAAGTGTAGAGGAGAAGCTCTGTCCGAGGTTGAAGCTCTGGTGGTCGAGTAGAGTTGTGTCGAATGGTGATTGTACTTTGAACTGTTCGCCAAACAGGCCAGGAGTTCCCATGTCACCAAATGTATGGGGTGTGTCCGCACCCGAGAGCTGGGCGGACGAGTCAGGTGTAGCGGAGGCATATCCAATGAAGTCCTCTGAGAGTGGAAGTGGTTGCTCGGAAGGGTATGAGAACATTGTGACGTGGAGCGTTGTCTCGGTGTTTTGTGAGTATGAGATCTGGATGTACAAGCTGGTGAAAGGCCAGAGTCTCGGAAGAAGCCCTGTGTGGTCGTGAGTCGTGAGTGAGTCAGTTTGGGACTCTTGAAACGCCAATTGAAGCGGTGAAACCTGTGTCAAGTATGTGTAGCAGTGCTGTGTGGGCACGGAGTGTTACTGGAGCAGACGTGGTAAGCGAAGTCTCAGCCCCTGCGTCTGTTTGGCTTTGTTATACAGGCGTGGTAAATTTGCTGTGATTTTCCTGAGATGAGTCTCGTCTGAACGGCCCACTTGTGATTGCACAATTGGTGCGCCGCGTCCACCGGAGATATGCTGAGGCCGATGTGACGCGGTGAGTCGTGACCTTTTCACGCTACACTGGCAGTGATGGCCGGATGCTATGTGACTCTCTTTTCGTGTATTCGTCACTAGCAAGAGAGAAACGAACCAATAGCCAGCAGCGCTACAAATCCTCGGTTCAGAAGAGTTCCGGGTTGTCATATTGCGCGCCAAGTGAAGGATCTCCCCGGTGTTTGGCCGGGGTTTGGCTGTTAGCAAGTCTGTGATACCTTTGCGGCTTGCCCCAGAGTCCTACGTCCAACTATACACAGCCTTCTAGAACATCCCGCCCATAGCTATTAATAGATTGAGAAGTGGAGAGACTTTCTATTGATCACATGTGCAGATCGATCTATATCCTATAGCGATCTCTGGCCGTTATAATACGCTACGTGCGCGTATGGCCGATGGATTTCTTTTGATGCTCCAGAGATCTTCGGGCGGGACTAAAACGCTGTTATCCAGAACTTTCATAGGTCTTCAACTGACCATATGGAGTCTAACTTGTTATATCTTGTTGCTTCTTCTGCTTGAGATTATGTGCTTCATCCCATATTGAGGTAAATGAGTCGCTATATGTAACCGTCCGCTCGCCCCCGCAAAGATTCTCGTTGACTCTGAGAAAGGCAGGCCCGGAAAATCTATTTGACCCGGACGCCTGCATTTGATCCGCCCACCAACGCCCACCGCCACCAGAAGAAATCCACAAAAAAGTCCCTAAAATTTTTGAAGACCCCCGCTGCTCATCACACCTTGTAAGTTGTCAGCCACTGTAACTAACCAGACCCTTAACCACTGAAGATGCGCATCACCATTCCTGCTGCACAGGGCAAGAAGGACGACTTCAGCGCCATCACCCAGCACAAAGTTGCCGCAACACCAGACACCGAGAGAGATGACCCTTTGGACCATTCTGCCCTTGCAGACGCCTTTAGAGCATCCTCCTTCAATGATGAGGAGTTCCTACGCACCGCACACAATCAGCCAGACCGCGTCAGTCTCGCCGTGCTGTGGGGCTTCAGAAGAGTCATCTCCATGTGCTTACTCGTCTCGTTTGCTGGTTTCCTGTTTGGATACGATACAGGTATCATTGGTGGTATCTTGCAGCTTCCAGCAGCAAAGAAATCGTTTGGATCGGCCAGTGTTGATGCTGATACGGGCGAAATCACGTATGAGTTCGAAACCATAATTCATGGCCTGCTCGTTTCCACTTATCACATTGGTTGTATCATTGGAGGGTTTACCATTGCCAGGGCATCTGATTTCATCGGCAGAAGATTACCTATCATGTTCTCGATGTTTGTTTACTGTGTTGGCAATCTGATCCAAATCATGACTTGCAAGACAGACAAGTGGTACCAGTTCATGATTGGAAGATTTGTGACAGGCTTGTGTGTCGGTAGTATTGCTGTTCTGACGCCAATGTTCATCGCAGAGACAGCACCAACCATCATCAGAGGCTCACTCACCTCTACATACGGAAACATGATCACGGTCGGAATCTTGATCGGTTCTATCGTCATCTACTTGACCAAGGATGCCTTCGATACCAACGCAGCATGGATCATTCCACTTGCTCTTTCCATGGGCGTGGCTATGCTTGTCTCGGTAGGTATCTTGTTCACCCCAGAGAGTGCAAGATATTTGGTGAGTGTTGGAAACATCGACGAGGCTCGCAAGTCCTTGATCAAGACCGGAGAGACGGATGTTGAGTACACGATTGAAATCCTGGTGGAGAAGCTTACGATGGATCGAAAGGCTAACGATATTGGATACATGGAGATGATCACCAACAAGAAGAACTTCAAACGACTTTTGATTGGTGTGACGCTCATGTTCTTGCAGCAAATGTCTGGTATTGACTACTTCTTCTACTTTGGTACTCAGTTGTTTGCGTCCGTCGGTCTCAAGGACTCGTACGTCACTATGATCATCATGGCTGCTGTCGGATACCTTACATCATTCATCGTCATGGTAGTTGTTGAGAGATTTGGACGCAAGAAGAGTCTACTTGTTGGTTCTGTCCTGTCCTGTCTGGCACTACTGGTGTACTCGACTGTCGGTGTTACCATGATTGACCTGAGTCCTGGTGCAGACAACAGTACGGCCGGATACATCATGATCACATTCACGTGTCTGTTCATCTTTTCGTTTGGATGCACATGGGCTGGATGCGTGTCTGTGGTCGTCAATGAGGTATTCCCGCTGGAGATCAGATCCAAGGCCTTGGGTGTCAGTATCGCCTTCAACTGGGCTGCCAACTTCTTCATTGGTTTCTGCACGCCTATAATTACGGATGTCATCCATTACGCCTTTGGATATGTGTTCGCAGGCTGCATGTTCTTTGGTATCTGGTTTGTGCTGTTCGTTGTTCCAGAGACTAAGGGAGTCTCCTTGGAGGAGATTGACACAGTCTTCGAAAAGAAACAGGAGTAGTTTGAGGAGCTGGAGATCAAGGGGGTGGCCTAGAACTAATCACCCACACAAAGACACACGCACACACTAATGACTATGGAGAGAATTAATGGGATATACGGGGCAAGTTTACGAGGTTTGAATATTGCAGGAGTTTTACTTATACACGGAATACAGTGAACGAATTGATCTATTGAGTAGATGGAATAGATAACTCCGAGTGTAGGCAGGAGGTGCTAGATTCGCGGCCTTGTCGGGGAAATCGAACACCACCAAACAAAAACACAGCAAGAGAACCAGCTCCACAAGCTATCAACCACACGGCGCTCTACAGACCAACCACTACCGCTGCATTCACAATGCCCGGGTCAGGCGAGCTTATGATTCCTGCGGTGATCACTGAAGACGCAGAGACGGACTTCACGCGGAGAGACTCGCGGGACTCGCTGGACTCGCTCTCGTCTCTCCGCAACGACCATGAGGACACCTCGCTCAGCCTTAACGATGACCTGGCCAGCGTGGGCACTGGCGGCTACAGCTCACGTTTCTCCCGCCGCAGCTTTGACTCATCAAGTGTCTTCACCTCGAGCTTCAGACCCAGTTTTGACGACAGCTTCCCGGCACTTGGCCTCAACAAGCTCTCCATCCAGCGCGTGTCCCCGCTAGGCCCGAACTCCATCTACGAACTCATTGCCGACGTGGATGCCAGAAGACAAAGCTCGACTCTGAGCCCGAACATCAATCGAACCGCTGCCCGTGGAAAGTTGAGCATTCCAGCTCCTACACAAAAGGACATCCCACAAGTGCAGTTGTCCAAGCTAGGGAAGATACCGAAGGACCAATTCAAGGAGTACCTGGTCGACATCGGCAAGGAGTACGACAAGTACAACGCAGGAAAGAGGCTTACCACAAACACACTCCACACACTGGCAAAGAAACACAACAGTACGGCTAATCTCTTGGATGAAGAGTCTGGGGCTCTCGAGACAATTCCAGATGTGTATTTCAACGAGGACTTCAACTTGGACGACCCACGCATCTTCAAGATGGTGACTGAGGGTCACAATATCGAGAACTTGAACGAAGTATTGCAGGAAAAGCTGTCATGGTACCTTGACACTGTTGAGATCCATCTTGTGAATGAAATCTCGAAGTCATCGAGCTCATTCTTCGACGCATTGAATGACTTGAATGATATCAGCGACAAGAATGTGAAGACTGTGGACATGATTCAGGAGCTCAGAGAGACGCTAAGGCACTTGAAGGAGAAGAAAATTGAGCATAACTTGAAGAGACTCGAATTGAAGAAGAAGAGAGATAATGCCGCCAAGGTTGAACAAGGTCTTGTACAGGTCACCACCATCATGCAGCAGGCCGATGTTGCGGAGGCATTGTTCTTCACCAGAGAGTACCAAGCATGTTTGGATACAGTTGACTATGTCGAAGACTTGGTTAAGGGTGATGTCACTGACTTGAACTGGCCATACCCACTCCAAAATCTTGGAGACATTCCTGCCTTGTCGAACTTGAGAGAACTACTCTGTAACTTAAGGTCACAAGTTGGTGAGTCGTACTCAAACATGTTCTCTGACTATCTCATGATGGACTTGAGGGCACACTACGATGACATTGATCACACGAAGACAATGGAGAGGATGATGAATGGATCAAACTATCATGCAAACGTTGACGATACACTCAAGGACAAGCTCACAGAATATATTGTTGGACTTACACGATGTGAAGAGATTGCCAGTGCATTTAAGAACTATGAAGAGAAGGTTGTCAATGAGATCAAGAACATTGTTCGTGTCTTCCTGCCAAATGAACAGCCGCTGGACGCTGATCAATCAACAGGCAGTTCTGTTGCAGGAAAGGGTACGAGTCTCAGTGTGCTGATCAAGTCCATGACCCCGCGCGAGTTTGAAGTGATGTTGATCAGGATCTTTACAACGGTCTCCGAAGGACTTCGAAGACTCACTGTCCACCAGAAGCTGCTTTTGGACTTGGCCTTGAACAGCATGACCGGGAAGGAAGAGGAGCAGGCCAGTCTGATTATGCAGTTGGATATCAGACCCTGCATCAGCAGAAGTATTGAAATCATCCAGATCAGAATGGGCAAGATCATCAGTGTCAGAAAGGACCTGAATGCTAACATCAGGTATGACTTCTTCCTCAGACTCTACTACATCAACTCGGTGTTCTTGAACGAATGTGAATCCATATCTGCTTCTGACTTCAAGTACCTTCCAGATGTGTTGAGCGGACAGGTCAAAAGCTTCAACTCTTCCTTCCAGCAGGCCAATCTCAAGAGAATATCTCAAGCACTGGAGGTTGAACAGTGGCAACCAGTCATTGTTCCGCCATCGTCACAGGAGTCCGTTATCAACATGCTCGAGAACAATGCTCTTGACAAGGATGCTATCTGGAAGAACGCACTCACGCATATTGATGTTGATCTGGCCGAGCCAGCAATATCCAAGGATGAAGAAGTCTCACACAAGAAGTCCATTGTTGTCGGTGATAAGACTTTTGTCGCCAGTTCGTCTCTTCTCACTGTCATCTCCATCATCAAGGATCTTCTGATCCTCAGATCCAACTTCCCACACTATTCTACGGTGTATGAATCACACGCTGTTGAGGTGGTTGAGTATTACAAGGCCAGAGCATCACAAGCGACAAAGAGGGCGGAAGGTACACAGAAGGACAAAGTCAACCTCAGCATTGTCACTGAGTCATTGGATTGTATTCAGGAAGTGATTCAGTGTGTTGGGGCTGCCCAGGGTTGGGCCAATTGAGACTTTCATGAAAATACTACGATAGATCAAATTGTACGTGTTGGGAAGTAGAGGAGATTGGCTGGATTGTTTTGATGTTTCGACCCCCTAGATCCCTTGGTGTTCGCGTTCAAGTCGATCTCATCTGCCATCCAGAAAATGTGGCACATGGATACCGGAGCTACAACAGATTGTGACTCACTGTACACACATAACCTCAATGGATCAATACTCCTCTCCGACAATTGACAATGCCAAATCGGTTGAAGTGCTGAAACCAAAGTACTTCACCGAGGAGTTTGCTGACTCAAAAAGCAACTCACAATTGATCAATGAGCTGAACCTCGTTGGCCATCGTGAAGGTGGTTTCTTCAACGAGACCGACAGATCACCATTCTTCTTGGCCAACCCACATTACGAATCTAACCGGTCTCATACACTCTCTCCAACTGTTGACCCGAAGACCCTCCCAAAGGATGCATACAGAAACTACTCGACACTCATCTACTATCTCCTCACCCCGCAAATCCCATACGGCAGATTCCACAAGAACCTCAACAGAATTGTCCATATTCTCCAGAAGGGTCGTGGTCAGTACGTCCTGATCTATCCAGACGGAACAGTAAAGTCATTTGTGGTAGGATTCAACCATGCTGAGGGTGAGGTGTCTCAATGGGTCGTCCCAGGTGGTGTGTGGAAGGCGAGCTTCCTACTGCCATTGGGCGGCGAGGAGTCTCCAGACGACCATTTGCTGATCAGTGAGGTCGTTGTTCCAGGATTTGAGTATGATGATCATGAGTTCCTTCCTAATCAGAAGCTCATCGAACTTGTCGGTGAAGAGAAAGCCGAGAATCTCATGTTTTTACAGCATGCTGAGTAGTGCGATGTCTCGTCTGCGTATAATGAACGTTGCCCTAATTCTGTCACGTGATTTATAAAAGCCCTAGCTCCAAACACGTAACCAATTTCGTGTTTCGCGGTCACACTAAGGAAGCCGCACACAAACCACACCCGAACACCTCACCTGTGGCGACTCTTTCTTACGTCAGCACTCTGTAAGCGGAGGCGCGAAATTTCGGTACGGGGCGCAATTTTCCCACCACTGGCGAGGAACAGGCGCTGGCGGGCGCGGTGTCTGGTGAAAAAAAGTCAGACTCGAACTTCATCAAGAGACTCACACCGCAGGCAGGGAAGGTTTAGAAGAACACCAGTACACAGACAAGATGGCTACCGAATTGACTGTTCAGTCCGAGCGTGCTTTCCAGAAGGTATGTCATATGGAGAACAAAGGACTGACTTTGGCGTGATGGAGAGACAAGAAGAGAGTCCCACATGGCTCTACCACCGACAACACACTGCACACAACGCAAAGGGAGTTTGAGGGCAAGATACGCCACAACGGCTCAACAGTTCTATTACATTCAAGATCACCTCTGAATCCAGCGTGATCTCATTCATAGAGATCATGATGACACGCATTCAAGTGTACCCAGAGCCGGTACAAGGAGGGCACTCACAGCCAGTGGACGTTCATGGGCAATCTCAGCCTCTACCATACACACTGAAGACACATGATCTCAACGCACAAGCACCACTTGAAAGCACACATAAAGTCATGTCCTATCGCTTTGATCCCAGAACTTGTTACTAACTTTACTCCTCCAGCAACCACACATCTTCACCAACCCAAAGGCTAAGGCCAACAGACGTACCAAGAGATGGTACAAGGAGGTCGGTTTGGGCTTCAAGACCCCAAAGTCTGCTATTGACGGTTCTTACATCGACAAGAAGTGCCCATTCGTTGGTGAGATCTCTATCAGAGGTAGAATCTTGTCTGGTACCGTTGTCTCCACCAAGATGCACCGTACCATCATCATCAGACGTGACTACTTGCACTACGTTCCAAAGTACAACAGATACGAGAAGCGTCACAAAAACTTGGCTGCCCACCTTTCCCCAGCTTTCCGTGTCCAGGAGGGTGACTTGGTTACCGTTGGTCAGTGCAGACCTCTCTCCAAGACTGTCAGATTCAACGTCTTGAAGGTCCAGGCTGCTGCTGGTAAGACCAACAAGAAGTTCTCTAAGTTCTAAACAGCTAAGGGTTTATTTTTGTTTATCAATGACATCAAAAAAATAATCACGTTTGTAAAGTATGGACTTTGACCATGTAGTGTTAGAGCAAAAGAAGAGTTGTGTGCTTAGGTCCAATGGTTGAATCAATTAAGTGGTAGGTTATTCATTTCGTGTTACTTCACTGGTGTCTCCTTTGGAGCCGTGGCCCCTGTCTCTGTTCTGGCTGTGGTATGTGTCTTACCGGCCTCAGTCTGGCTTTCCTTTCCACGATAGAAGATCACAGGAAGTTCTGTCGCCTCCTCATCTGTTTCGTGTACAAGCTCTTCCAGCAGTGTTTGAACAACATCATGGAGTGTCTTCTTCTTATGATCCTTGACGGTGATCTTCATACGGTCGTAACACGTTTTCCAGTCAGAAGCGGACCACTGACCCTTTGGATGAATAGATGCAAGTGCCTCCCAGTTGATAAAGTCTTCAGGATCAAACTCGAGTTCATGAAGCTTGTTGAGCATCCAAATTCTGTCGTTGAATTCGATACTCTGTGCTCTTACCGTTGCTTCTCTCTTGAGGATTTTGTTCCACTTGTATCTGCACTGAATTCTCGATCTTGAGCCATCCATCTGTTCGGAAACAACGGTCCAGTTGATTGTAGGCGTCTCTGCATCTGGTTGAAGAGCAATAACATTGGCAACAATCTCCTTGAGTTTTGCCTCTTCTTCATCGGTCCACTTGTTCTGTGCACGATCCTTGCCACACTTGACGTAGTTTCTCCATCTGTCTCGGCAGTCCTCTGGCATTCTCCCCAATGCCATTCCAATCACCTTCCACTGACCATCCTTCTCAGCTGCAAGTCTTGCCAACGCAAGGTCTTCCTCCTCTGTCCACTTTCCTCTCACCTCAAACACATGGTATGTTCTTCTGACATGCTTGTAGACAGATGCTCTGGTACGGTATGGCAGGACACGGTGCACGCAATCCCAAAAGTCATCCTTGCGTCTGCCGTTGGACCACACACGCTCACAAATGTCACGGATTGTGATGCCGTTGATCTGGGCATAGTCTGCGATGAAAGACTCAATAGCACCAATCTCCTCACGCGAGAACATCTTGCCCTGGCTCTTCTGCTGGACCCCACTGGAAGCCTTGTTAACAGCCTGAGAGAGAAGGTTGGAAGGAGATGCAGAGCCGGTGTGTACGTCTGTATGTGCTGGTGCACTTGCGGTCGGAATCTGTGGCTGCTGGACCTGGACCTGTGTGTCCTTCTTCTTGGAGCTAGACTTGGATGAGATTGTACGTGCACGCTTCTGTTGCTGGTGTCGTTGTTTCTTCTGTTCTTCTTCCTGTGCAGCAACAGCTGCTGCTGCTGCTTGAGCAGCCTGGATGATGTTGCTCTCGATGGTAGCTGTGTCATCTTGAGGGTGCTGGATGTAGTCATGGATGTTGACATCTTCCTCAAGTTGGTTGGCATCGAGGATGGCAGCTCTGACGAGCTGTTCGTGGTCAGCAGCGTCATCAATGGTAGATAGCTCTGGGTCAACATGAAGAGAAGTATCGTGTTGGTGGTGAGCGTCTCTCTGTTTGCGCTTCTTCTTGTTGTTCTTCGAGGAAGACTCTTCACCCTGCTCATCGGTGATGAGGAAGGAGTTCCAGTGCTGGAACTCAGAGATATCGTCAGCCTCGTTGAAGGACTTTCTGCGCTTCCCAGATGACTTCTTGTTTGGAGAAGAGGAGGGGACGGCAGAGGAAGGGCCAGTGAGTGTACCGGCAACGTATCTCATGACAGCGGCCTCGACATTGTCCCCTGCATCTTTGTCATCAGCGCTGCGGTGGTTGTTGTTGTTGTGTTCTCCTTCTTCTTCATCTTCTTTCTTCTTGAGGCCCATGAGAGCCTTTGCCCCATCACGGTACTCCTTTGAGATCATTGTGGAGTTGGTCGAAGCTAGCGAGTTGGTGCTTTTGGCGGTGTTGATGATGAGCGTTCCAAAGAGTAAACAAAGGCGCAGATGTGGGTGTTACCCTTCTTTGGATTCGTAGGGAGGGTTACCCTTTCGACGGAGCAAAAAACACCACCAACCTGAAATTGTTGATCAGAAAAAGTGCTGGCTGTCACCAGCGCGCGAATTTGGTCACGTGATTGAGGAGTCATGTGACTTGGTCGGGGCAGCACTAAATAGAGCGGGGGAATATGGCCGACCAACTACAACAAGAAGTCGTGTGAAGGGCCCTCTTTGTTTTGGTGAAAGAACAACAATTAGATTATGAACAACTGTTGTGTACAGTCTTTGGTGTGTAGTTTGGTGTGATGTCTTGGAAGCGTGTGGATGTGTACAAACTGATATGAACAGAGCACGTGGAATCAAGACGTGGTGTTGAAGAATAGAACGTCACAAATACGACCCATCGGGAGGAGCTGAAGAAGAGAAGACCATGAAAGAAACGTCACCAGTCTGGAGAAAGAAAAAAAAGCATGCAAATTTCATAAGCCGGTGAGGGCCATGGATGGTGGTGTGCCAGGTGGTAGTGGCGGGTATATGTGGATCGATCAGATTTAAAAATAGATCGCACATCATGGCAGAGGATGGTGTAGTACAACAGCTCAACTGTTCGATGGTGCATTGACCTTGACGGCCTTGACGTTTTTGCCACCCCACTGGTTCAACATGGCCAGAAGCTTACCCTCCTCGTGGAGCTTCTTCATCTCGTCCGAGCCACCTCTGGATGAGCCGTTGATGAACAAGTTTGGCACTGTCTTGCGGCCAGTCTTTGCAGCAATATACTCCTGAAGGGCACGGCCCTGTTTGTGTTTGTCCAACTCAACAATCGTAGGAGCTGGGTTGAGTTCGTACTCTGACGACAACAAGTTCTTCAAGGACTTGGAGAAGCCGCAGTATGTCTTGGAGAAGATGACGACAGGGGAGAGTGCCATGATGGACTGGAACTCCTGTGCGGGGTCAAAGAGAATGTCCTCCTCACTGATAGCTGCACTTCCTGGTGTGCTTGGAGCGCCCTGTTCTCTTTGTTGTTGTGCCTGTTGCTTGACCTTGACCTGGGCGGCAATGGCGGCGGCAGCAGCAGCTTGTTGTTGGAGCTGTTGTTTCTTGGAAGCCTCTGCGGCGGCAATGGCGGCGGCTGCGCTCTTGTCGCTGGCGGCATCCTCCTGGCCCTTCTTGATCTGCTCCTTGATCTTGTCCTCGTGTGACTTGATAGCGCTCTCGTCGATACCGCCGATACGGGTGGTTGTCTCGGTGGTTGACTGTGGCGAGGATGCGTAGGCGATGGAGGATGTGGAGCCGCTGTGCGTGGAAACGACAACGAAGACCAGAGTGAGCAAAACCGCACTGAGTGCGAGGATTCTGCTCTTTCTTGAGGAGACCATGGTGGCGTGACTTGTTGAGTGTAGTAAGTGGTTGGTGTTCGGTGTTAGGTGTGGAGTAGGCAGAGAGTGGGCCTTTTGTTTGTTTGTTTTCTCACGCGATAGAGAGTGAGGTGGACTTCACCTGGGGACAGAAGGCAGGGACGTAAGTTGGTGAGTTCGGCGTCTCAGTGGTAGTGAAATGGGATGGCTCACTGTTCGTTTTGAGGGCCGGATGCTTGCAGTCCTTGGCGTGTTAGTTGCTCGCTTGGGGGGAAGCTGGCCGGTGCTCTTATGGAAATTGAGTCGCGTGCCCAATGTGGCCGTATCGCGTTATCTCAAGTCTCAAGTCCATGTCTAGGCCCTTGCTTGTGCGCAACCCGTCCCATCCACAGTCTCTACGAACCCCACCTTCATATTAATGGATTGACACCGTACATACGCCCGCCGGCCGCTACTTGGCCTCTCGCAAGTGTCAATTGGAGAACATGCGGACAAGACGGTACCACCCCACAGGAAATGGCCCTTCTTGTGCTATTTGGCGCAAACACTCCCTCAATGCCCCTCCATCCCACACCAGACCAACAGCATCTGTCCTGTTCCCCCAAGCACGATGGCTCATAGACGAGCTTTGTGGACTGTCAATCTCCCAAGGGACTCAGGGAGCAAATGACCACGTCCCCGTACGGCCAGGGCCTCAAATGAGACTGCAGCCCGGGACTCAAGCCTCGGGAGCGGTCTGTATACAGTAGACACGCTAGGCTTGTTTCTTGGGGGCAGCTCGAAAAAGACTGTTTGTAGTAGCAGATACGCTCCTCAACTCCTCCAGAAAACAGTGGCTTTGAAGCTTGTGATTGTTCTCGCTTACGTGACTAAGTTTCGGCTATGTCTATACTTCCAGCACGCCAGCTTCCGTACGCGGCCCCAACCGAAATACGACAGTTTCCATCGCAGAACAGGCGCATTAGTGCAGAGATGCCCATCCCCCCTAGAAATGCACTAGCTTGGTAGCGCCTACGTCCCCAAATCTATTAACCCCTAAATGCAATCCATTCAATCTCTCCATCTAACAAACACCTCGTCCGTTCTGAACTTTTGTGTGCATACAGTGTCCTCAAAGGAAAAGGTCTGCCCCATGCGGTACTCCAACAACCCTGCGTGCGCAATCATGATTCCGTTGTCAATACAGAACCTCTCATCGGTTGCAAAGATGTCTCCCTTTCTGTCGATAACCATCTCCTCCATCATGCGCTGGAGACGCACGTTACACCCAACACCTCCAACAATGAGCACCTGGTTTGTGTTCACATGCGCCATCGCACGCTCAGTGATCTCCACAAGCATCGCAAACAGCGTCTCCTGTAACGAAAAACACAGATCCTCAACGGTGATCAGTGCCTCCTTTGTCTCCTTGTTGAACACAATTTTGTTCGAGTAGTTCTTGTTGAACAAATCATGCGCCAATTGGTCGATGTACGCCAGAATACCACTCATACTCAAGTCCATTCCCTTGACAGTGTACGGCAAGGGCACATAAACCGACCCTTTCTTCGCCAGTTGCTCAATGTTGTATCCAGGACTTGGCTCGTTTGGGATCTTCAAAGTTCTGGAAAAACGATCAAGACAGTTTCCAATGGCAATATCCAACGTCTCTCCAAAGATTCTGTACCTCTGCTTCGAATATGCAATCACCTGAGTGTTTCCACCACTGACGTACAAAACAACTGGGTTCTCCGCACCAGTGATCTCTCTCCCCATTTCAATATGGCCAACACAGTGATTCACCCCAATCAGTGGCAGATCCCACAACTGACTCAGCGTTCTGGCAGCGATCACAACACTCTGCAACGGAGCTCCCATACCAGGCCCCTTGGTGAAGCAAATGCAGTCCAACTCCTCTGGCTTGATCCCTGCTTCCTTCACCGCAGCCTTGATCAACCGCACAACCCAGTTGCGATGATGACGCGCCGTGTCTCGAGGAAGGAACCCCTCGCCCGGTGGTGTCACATATGTGTCTCTGATGTTGGAAAGAACCTCTGCACGGTTGTCAAGCGATAGTGGGCCAAGCTGGTGTCGTATCACGCCAACTCCGAGCTTGTTGGCCGACCCTTCGAGACCAATAGCAGTGTATGTCTTCTGGCCAGGTTTGGCATACAGATCAAGATCAACCATGGTCCTGTAAAGCGTTTTGTTGTCGTTCGTTGATAGGCGATGAGCTCTGATTGGAGATCTCAAAGCTCGCCAGTCATCAAAAAGGTCTTCAAGAAAAGAAAAAAGAAAAAAAAACTGTTGAAATCCGGCTAGGGACACCTCGGAATTAGATAAGGAGGCAGTAACTTCTCTGGTCTCTGGTATTACTGTTTTTCGACTACAAATATAGTCTTTGGACGCCCTGTAACGACTTTAACTATGAATTTGGTGCTCCTTGAACATATCTTTGGTTCAGTTCAATACTGTGTCAAATTCTGTATCTGCAAATGATCAGCTCAAGCAGCAGACTTACCCCAGACTTTCAACACCAGCGCAATAGAAGCTCAGTACAAGTCAGGAACCTAGCTCGGAAGATCACCCAGTACTGTTAATCCAGTCCTCGTCTGAAGTATCCAGTGTCACGCCCTCTACGCTTCTTGCCAGAACGTCATAATCATAGCCCTCCACTTCGTTAAACTGTGTTGTTTGCACCACGTTATTGAGCTGGCTGTACGTAGCGTTCTCGTTATTTGTCTGTGGTCGTACAAAAGTTTGACTGGCTCGGGAATTACGTGTGTATGACGGTGGAGGTGGCATCCCATTTATACCCTGTGTTGCTTGAGTGTATGTGGGGAGCTCATCGTCCTGGTGTGAAGGTTGGCTAGGCACGGGTGCGGGCTGTGCTGGTGGTACTGCTGTAACGTTTGCCTGTGGTGGTGGGACGGTCTGCACTGTGGAAGACATTGTCGCTTGTGTTTGAATGGATGTTCTGAAAAAGCTTAGTGGCTGGGTGTTAATGGTCGAATGTCAACGAGAAGCGAAGTGGAATATATGGTTGTACTTATTGTGAGCCCGTTCTCGTGCTGACATCTACGCTGCTATGCTGAGATATACTCGCGCAGAGGCAGAGCGGTGATCCAGTGTGCCTACCAATTTTCGCGACTCCATACAACTACACGTTCAAAAAGGTAAACAAACCAAATAGCATGGCTAGTGTTCTTTCCAAATACCAAACAAAAAAGAACAGAAGAGAATCCGAAGACACACCTCTGATGACAGATCTTGGCCATTATATCAGTGCAATCGACGACTCGGCGAGCTCGCTCAAAACACTTTATTTCCGTCCCCCAGGCGTATTCACCAACGCGTTGATTCTCAAGCCAGACATCACCTCTCTGTTACGTGATGCTGACATCCACGAGAATGCACTTTACCAGGTTGACACACAGGGGAAACCCGAACGCAAGGATGGTACGAGAGGAGTTGTTGATCGTTTGAACGACGAGTTTGACCTGTTGGAATTGCAGCAGCAGAGTGAAGACGCTGGAAATGTGAACGGCTTGCCAGGCTTCACTGATATCAACAGACCGTCCGCTGTGTTGGTGCCGAAGGATATCCAGGAACCTGTGATTGATCATAACAAGGGAGTGAAGAACTTGTTGGGAAGATTCAATGAGGAAAATGAGAAGGAGTACGATGTTGACGTGTTGTGCGAGACTGTGCTGCAGCTTTTGGAAAGATAGTAAGTGACTGTGAGCCTTCCATCCATTCTATTGTCGATACTAACAGAAATACCAGTCCTATCGAGGGTGTTGAGGAACAGCTACACGGGTTCAAGAGGAAGTGGGCAGACCTGAACCAGGATATCATGCAGCACGAAGAGAATATGGAGAAGCAGAGACGTCAATTGGCATTACTCAATGTGTCACTCAACGAGAGAGACATCAACAACACACGAGTGCCCGTTCGGAAGCAGAAGGTGAGAAAGACAGCAGCAGAGCTTATTGCTGAGGAGGAGGCATACATACGGCAGCTGGAGCAGCAGCTTGAACAGAAGACGCGCGAGGTGCTGTGATTGCTGGACATGGAGCACCAATGATGACGTTGTTCGAATATGCAGTAGCCAGTAGAAACCAGTTTGTACTAAGGACCATAACCTAAGAGCTCAAGGAGCCCGCAAGCCCGCGATCCCTCGATCCCACGCGAAATTTCATTTTCGTCAACAAAGGCATCTCCGGTCCTCTCCATTGGCACATGTCAAAGCAGGCAGCTCTTCCTTCTGCCAATACCCGCTGGCTGTTTCCTGACCCAGCGCATCACACAGACAGAAGCTTCGAGACCCGACTTTTGCCTTCTCTGCACCTGCTTTAACCGCTGTGAACGCCGGTCCAATCGCCGCGATCTCAACTCTCTTGCTCGATCCAGTGGCGAACAGCTCTCACGCTCTCAACACACGGCGGCACACGAACCATTGGGCGCTTCATCCTCGTTTCCTCTGCAAATTCATTGTGACTTCTCTGTGACTGCTTTGTGACGACCTGCTCTTTCTTGCCGGCCCTCAACAGCGAGCCCTAAACGCTTCCATCCATCCTACTTCCCCACAATGTCGCTCAGCAACCCCAGCACTGACATCTACTCCACCACAACTCGCTTCTCACAAGCAGTGGCAACAACGGCGTCTGCCCTCATCAACACATCCGATGGCTCAGATCCGCTGCTCTCGAACTCAAGCTACAAGAAGGCGATGCGCAATGCTCTCGGTTCCAACTCCACAGCCCTTCAAAGGCGTCCTGAAGCTGACCTTGCAAACGCCCGCTTCGCTACATCCTCAGATTACTTCAAGAACAAGTTCACCACCTCCAAGGCCGCTTACAAAGTCCTTACACATATCCCAGATGATTTGTTGAGAGAGCTCCCCGATGAGAAGCCCTCATCTTCCTCCTCGTTCACGTTATTCCAAGGATTTAACGCGGCATTGCCGGCAATCGACGAGGAGATCCAACTCAGCAAAACCCTTGAGAACGGGAATGATTTCCTGAAAGGGTTGACCCTTGGTGATGACAAAGACGAGGAGCCTAACTTCAGACTCCCAAATGGTATTACAAAGGAAAAGATCAACGACTCATACTCAACACCGAGGTTGCAAGACTACAAGAACCTCATCAGTGGGAACTTGGACCTCCTGGAGATCCGCAAGAACCTCGCTGCAAGTGAGATCATGGAGATTGACAACAAGATCTCCAAGCTGCAGACTCTGAGAAAGGTTGTATTCAAGAGAGTTGCGAAGCTCGAACAGAATGAGATGTTCTTGGAGTCTCACTTGGAGGACATCAACGACAGAATACAACTCATCAAGGACTACAACATGGAAAGACCAGACGAAGACGATCAAGAGGAAGATGACCAAGATGAAATAAAGGACTATCCAACCAGAGATACTACGGGTGCCACAACATCAGACGATGAGTACAGAGAAGACACTCCTGAGAACACAAAGCCTCTTCTCTCGCAAAGCATATATGGCAAACTACAAGAGAGACCTCCAGTGTTCAAGAGAAAGAACCCAAGGTCTCGCAAGACCACGCCGACACTCCAGCAGTACTACGAACCAGGTACTGAGATCAAGACTATCCATGCTCATGAAGAATCTGTCAATTGTTTTGACTTTGATATTCCATTCGGTACACTTGTCTCTGCTTCATTGGACAACACCGTTCGTGTTTGGGACATGAGTCGTGGCAAGTGCACTGGTCTTCTCGAAGGTCATAATGCCCCTGTCCAGTGCATGCAAATGGAGGATTCCCTAGTGGTAACTGGTTCCCTCGATGCAACACTCAAACTATGGGACCTTTCACGCACGCATGACGAAGACGATACGCCACTGGTTCACAGTTTCGAATCACACATTGAAGAGATCACAGCATTGAGTTTCCACAACTACAATTTGGTCAGTGGTTCTCAGGACCGCACTATCAGACAGTGGGACATGCAGACGGGCCATTGTCTGCAGACAATTGATGTTCTCTGGGCATCTCAGCACAACATGACAGCGTCTATTGACACAACCTCGATGATGGTGGATCGCACCAGCCCATTCATTGGTGCTCTGCAGACGTACGACGCCGCTTTAGCCACTGGAACGTCCGATGGACTGGTCCGTCTTTGGGACTTGAGAAGTGGCGAGGTTGTCAGATCGCTTGTGGGCCACACGGGGCCTGTGACTTGTTTGCAGTTTGACGACAAGCACTTGGCCACGGGCAGTAAGGACAGATCCATCCGTATCTGGGACTTGAGAACTGGTGGGATCCATGATGCGTTTGCCTACGAGAGCCCAATCACCTCATTACAGTTTGACTCGAGACGCATTGTTTCGTCCAACATGGAGAACACGGCAAAGATCTACGACAGGGTTGAGGAGAAGCACTCCAGCTGTGGTGGAAAGGACGAATCGAGTGCAGTCATTAACTACGTGCGGTACAAGGAAGGATACCTTGTTGAAGGACGCTCTGATGGAAACATTGGCATGTGGGCCATCTGAGATCTACTGTATATACGCAACATATTCTGCAATAGAAAGAGGTTTAGATATAGGATGTGGTCGGATATCATGAGGGTAGCACGTTACCTCCGACTTCCGACCCTATAAACAAAACACCCGGACATCTCGCTTTTTCTCTGGAGAATTTGTGAACGCGTCCGGTTCGCGGGCGATTTGATGAAGGCGATGGCGAATTGTTCAGCGTTGTTGTACGGGATCACATAGTTAAGCACACCACACTCTCTCTCAAAACTCCCAATCACAATGAACTTTGGCGGACAGACACCAACAATCGTTGTCCTGAAGGAGGGCACAGACTCTTCTCAGGGAAAGGGCCAGATCATCTCGAACATCAACGCGTGTCTCGCCATCCAGGACACGCTCAGACCAACGTTGGGCCCACTTGGTTCTGACATTCTCATTGTTGGAGGCAATGGAAAGACCACCATCTCGAATGATGGTGCCACAATCTTGAAGTTGTTGGATGTTGTGCATCCAGCTGCTCAGATCCTCGTGGACATCTCAAGAGCCCAGGACGCTGAGGTTGGTGATGGTACCACCTCCGTCACCATCATTGCCGGTGAGTTGCTGAAGGAGTCCAAGACATTCATCGAGGATGGAATCTCTTCGCACGTTATCACAAAGGGTTACAGAAAGGCTATGTCTCTTGCCGTGGAAAAAGTGAAGGAGTTGAGTAAGAAGATTGACAAGGAGAACGCCACTGAGGAGGAGTACCGTGAACTGCTTGAGAGATGTGCCAGAACAGCCATGTCTTCAAAGTTGATCAACAACAACTCGCAGTTCTTCGTTAAGATGGTGGTTGATGCTGTGCTCTCTTTGGACCAAGACGAGTTGGATGAGAAGTTGATTGGTATTAAGAAGATTCCAGGAGGTGGAATGGAGGACTCGAGATTTATCAACGGTGTTGCATTCAAAAAGACATTCTCCTACGCTGGTTTCGAGCAGCAGCCAAAGAACTTTACGAATCCAAAGGTGCTCAGTTTGAACATCGAGCTCGAGCTTAAGGCTGAGAAGGACAATGCCGAGGTGCGTGTCGAGAAGGTTGGGGACTACCAGGCCATTGTGGACGCTGAGTGGTCCATCATTCTCAACAAGCTGAAACTCATTGAGGAGTCTGGTGCTCAGATCGTCTTGTCCAAGCTCCCAATTGGTGATTTGGCTACACAATACTTTGCGGACAGAAACATCTTCTGTGCCGGTAGAGTTGCTCCAGAGGATCTCGACCGTGTGATCTCCGCCGTTGGTGGATCGATCCAGTCAACACCGACAGACATTCAGCCACAGCACTTGGGTACATGTGACTTCTTCGAGGAGGTGCAAATCGGTTCGGAGCGTTACAACATCTTCAAGGGATGTCCAGAGGCTAACACATGTACACTGCTTCTAAGAGGTGGTGCCGAGCAGGTCATTGCTGAGGTTGAGCGTTCTTTGCACGATGCCATCATGATTGTTAAGCGTGCTGTCCAGAACAACGAGGTTGTTGCTGGTGGTGGTGCTGTGGAGATGGAGGTGTCCAGATACTTGAGAGACTACTCCAAGAAGATTGCCGGTAAGGAGCAGCTGATCATCAGTGGGTTTGCCAAGGCCCTTGAGGTTATTCCACGCCAGTTGTGTGAGAATGCCGGTTTCGACGGTACTGACTTGCTCAACAAGCTGAGAATGGCACACGCCAAGGGCGAGAAGTGGGCCGGTATCAACTTCAGAACTGAGGCTGTTGGTGACAACTTCGAGGACTTCATCTGGGAGCCAGCTCTTGTGAAGATCAACGCCATTGCAAGTGCTACAGAGGCTGCCATCCTCGTGCTTTCTGTTGATGAGACGATCCGCAACAAGGAGAGTGCAGCTCCTAATGCAGGCATGGCTCCACCACCAGGCAGAGGCCGCGGTGCTCCAATGTAAGAGTCTGAATACATTTTGATGGTGAGTAATAGACGGAATCCTGTGAAGTTGTTTTTTGACCGTAGAAAAGAGCCGTTCTGACGTTGGTTGCTGGACTGAGCTCCGAGATTGTGACAAGTCCCAATCGGGAAGTGTGCGCTGGCGGGAAAAAGGCAAAGTTGAGGGAAAAACGGCACACATTCAAGTGAATAACACCTCTTTACCCTCTGAAAACTCTCCAATTCGCCACAGATTCCGACATTTCTCAAGCTCAAATGCCGATGCAGAAACCACCAACAAAACCAGGTTACTTTTCGAGTTTCCTGGGCCTCGTTACGGGCAAAGGCAAGGTCCCAGCCACCAAACCTGATCCACGCGGCCCATCCTCCACTTTCCTCAACCAGACCAACAGAGCTGTGCCCAAGCACTTTGCCACCCCGGATCACTACAAGTTCCTCTACTCGTTTGCCAGCTATGTCCACCATGGCTCAATACGCAAGCCTGTCGTCAACTCGCTCATGGACCTCATGGACTCTGCGTCGCATCTTGCGCTGCTTCCACGAAGACGACTGTATGGAAACCCTTACGAGACTCTGAGTGTCAAGAACGGAGATGATGCCATGATTGTGTCGCCTAACCTCCTTGGTGTTGCTGATGGTGTGAGTGGCTGGAGTGGTGCACACGCTGACTCTGGATTGTTTGCAAGATCGTTCTTGGAGAACATCAGTCGCAACTTTGCAGAGCTGTCGCACAAGAACAAGGAACACTTGGAGAGAATCACTAATGATGACCTGAAGGAGTCTCTGGACTTAAGTTATGCAGAGAGTATCCAGCTGATGGAGAGAGAAGAGTTTAAGGGCAGTTCCACCGTCATTATCGCCATGATCATTGACACAAAGCTCAAGGTGCTCAACATTGGTGACTCGCGCATGTTTATTCTCAGAGACGGGGAGATTTTTGCTACAAATAAGGAGCAATACATCTCAGCACTGTGTCCTGAACAAGTGGGTACGACTGCTGAGCCAAAACTTCCTTCCTCTGTGGTTCAGTTCTTTGACTACGACTTGCAAGGCGGGGACCTCCTCCTTCTTTGCTCTGATGGTGTTACTGACAACTTGTACCCGGATGAGATTCTCGAGTTTGTCAATAGCAAGCTCAATGAAGATCAGACGAACCTTGGAGAGGTGTGCCACTCACTCATGGTCAAAACAAAGTCGGTGGCCTTTGACAACTACTGTGTCTCGCCATACGTTGAGAAGGTGAATGAGCTCAACAAGGAGTTCATCACAGGAGGGAAGCTTGATGATATTTCGGTGTGTCTCGCAAAAGTGACAGAGAACCAAAAGGGTTAAAACCTTTGCACGTTTGAGGTCATGTGGTTCTGCATTTCAGTTCAGTTGAGCATGGATGGAAGTTTGGTTGGGAAAGCATAACAGGTATTCAATAAGGTTGGGATATAGGGATTAATTAATATGACAGGTAACCACACGATGATATATAACACGTGGTAAGCTCTGTAACTGTATTTCCCGGACGTAACTGATTTTCTTCAGCTAATTGCAGCTCTAGCTGTTCATACGGCCAGCTATACTCATGGAGCGGCATGCGAGTGCAACGACAGATCAGTCAGAGCCAACCACAACCTTGCGCATGCACTATTGAACTAAAACTTTGACATACATAACTTAAAAGGCGTAAAACATGGTTACTGTACTCAAATAGCTTCAAATCATCGATTTTAAAATTGAATCTTATCACCTCTTGCGCATTCGGGATTGTTCAGACACAAGTTTAACTAAGGAATCAGGCTGAATTTCAAAATTCATGATCATCTAGTGCAAATTAAATTTGACGTATATTAAACAACGGTTATTGAGACCCAACAACTCAACAGGTAAATACTTCTACCAATATCCGTGATTGATTCTTATTTTGAACATCTGATGAAGGCTTTATCGAATTTACAAGCTGCTATTTATCCGAGATGTCCGGGTGTATGTCCGGGTGTGTGTCCGGATGTTCTCTACAGGTGCACAACATTGAACATTCAACAGCAACAGAGTCTCTAATTTGGACTCAGTTTTGCTCTTCAGCGAGCTCACTGGATCGAGATAGATTCGAGCACCAATCACGCCTGGTCTTACGAAAGTACAAGAGAAACAGCACACTGGTCAGTGGTCTCCCCTTCATATCTTGCTGCCCCAACCACCCAGAAAGCGCGAAATCCCATCCGCCACTCAAGACTAGTGCGCCAGAACAACCCTGAGACCGAAATGACCCTCCATTGAGAAGAATAAATCGAGCACTTCAAGCAGTCCAAAACACAAACAATGTCCGGCCTCGAAAGTATGTTCAGATGTGATACCCGAAGTACCAAAGATGTCACTACTAACCAGCCAAATCCTTCCAGAATCCCTCTTCCAGTTAAAGGTACGTCCCTGATAAGCACCCTCCTCCCCCACCACCCACTCTCTTGACCCACATACTAACACTTCAACAACAGTTCACAGCCAAGCAGCTCAAAAGGCAGGCCAACAAGGCTGGAAAGGAGGAGACTGTGGAGAAGAACAAGGTCAAGAAGGCGATGATGCAGGGTAACGAGGACATTGCACGTCTCTACGCACAGAACGCAATTCGCAAGGGAAACGAGCGTCTTAACCTCTTGAGACTCGGTTCTAGAATCGATGCTGTTGCATCCCGGGTCCAGACAGCAGTTACAATGAGACAAGTGACTGGAAACATGACAAATGTGATCAAGGGAATGGACAAGGCGCTCCAGACGATGAACCTCGAACACATTTCGCTGGTCATGGAGAAGTTTGAGCAGCAGTTCGAGGACCTTGACGCCGCTACAGAGTACTATGAGGGTGCCACAAACAACGCTACTGCCCTTACAACGCCGCAGGAGGAAGTTGATTTGTTGATGAGCAAGGTGGCAGACGAGGCTGGTCTCGAGATGAAGCACAACCTTCCTGAGGGCAAGGAGAGCGCTACTCCAGTCAAAGTTGCTGCTGCTGAGGAGAAGGAGGACAAGCTCACAGAGAGACTCAGGGCTCTGAGATCATGAACTGATCATAGCTGAATGTACACTAGAGATAATAAGAAGGTCCGCTGTTATCCGTATTGAAGTCGTGCCCACAACCGGTTACATAATCAGGTATATTACGTAAGCAATCGGCGGCTCATTAACTTGAGGGGAGGAGGGGTTATTAAGCATTTGCACATTCTAAGCCCACGAAGTTCCCTAAACACACCAGGAGCAGCAATGAGACACACAGCGATGAACATTGCCGACGGGGAGTACGACCTCGTGCTCAGTGACGCCGTCCTGGCTCACATTTCTGGACCGTCTGGTGGCGGTCAGAACGGAGAACTGATGAACATCAGGTGTGAGTGTTCCCTGCTCTTTGAAACGAATGAGGTGCCGAATGCATCTCTTTACCCTTGATCTATGGCTTTCTTGGTGAACAGTGACTAACAGACTCTATAGATACCACAAAGCCCGACGGAATGGACGACTCACAAACCAAAGAGCTCAACATTGAAGGAGACTCATTTGAGCTGCGGGCAGCCATGAAGGACTCGAAGGAGCAGATATGCATGGAGGGTTCAGTCTCTCGCACGCGTGATCTCGAGTGTGTGTTGATGTACAACCAAGACGCTGGGAGCTTTGAGCTTCAGAAGGTGGAGTGCTCTCTCCAGGCGACGTCCATCAAGGAGAAGAAATTGCAACATCAACAGCAGCATGAGGACCGACCACTCAAGAAACGTAAGGAGCCATCGATTTTCCAGCCAAAGTCACGACCACGCTCACCGCTTGAGCCGATAAAGAAGAGGGCTGTGAGTCCAGCAGTTTCTGTGAGCGTTGTGGATGAAGATATCCCGCTCTCTAAGGTGGCCTCACCAAAGCCAAAGCAACTCTCGACAAAGCCATCAGCTTCATCTCCTCTTAACTCCACAAACAGACCAGATATGCTGAATCTTCCACCACGCTCAACACCTCTCAAAGAAGTCTCTACATCTACAAACAAAGCAAAGAAGTCACCTACCCCGGTGTCTCCGCCAATGATCCATCTGCCAACAAAGTCACATGTGTCGGGCAAGAAGCTTCCATCGTCAGCTTCAACACCAGTTCTCACACAGGAAACACAGGAGTTCGATGACTTTGGTTTCGATTCTCTTGTTGACGAAGTGGAGGAAGCAATAAATGCTGGTGACAGCTTCATCACAATCGAGGATAACTCTCTGAAACCACCCACGAGGAAGCCGGAACAGAACACCACAGTGAGCAGACCAGCAAAGGTGGCCACCAAGTATTACGCCAGTGACGAGGGTTCACCTCAGCAGAAGGAAAACAAGCAAGAGATTCAAGATGAAAACAAGGATGATGATGACGATGACGATGAAGAGGAAGAGGAAGAGGATGATGAAGAAGAAGAGGAAATCAGCAGTGAAGAGGAGTGATATTCCATGATCTCATTCAAGTGTTATGCTGTTAACACAAATGCTTCTACGAAAAAGGTATCAAACAAATGGTCTTCTAATATACAACATGACCTCTAAAAATACACTATAAATACAACATCAACTCTCATCTCAAGTGGAAGCCAACTCAGAGAAGTACTGGCGAAGAATCAACGACAACATCTTTGGAAGCTCGGCAATGTCATGGACAACAACATAGAACTCGAATGGGAAACTGTCAAGGTATTTGTCAACCTTCAACACCATGTTACCCTGTGAATCTGGAACATACTTGACCTGGCTCATGTCCATGATGGACTCGTTGGAGTTGATACCGTCAATGATAACAAACACAAGCATGATCTTCTCCTCACGGGCACGACGAACAAGTCTTTCAATAGTAGCATGGTCTTCACAGACACCATCGGAGATAATGATCTGCAACTGCCACAAGTCAACGTTACCCATGCTTCTGGCATTGTTGAAGATGTCAATAGACTCAGTCACAAGCTTCTTGATGTCGGTGCGTGTCTGCTGGAAGTCAAATCTCTGGAAGATCTGGGCTCCGGTCTCTGGACTGAACTGCTTGTCAAATGGATGCACCACATTTGTGTTCTCACCAAACTTGACAATGGACAACCCACCAGACTCCAACTGTGTCAAGGCCTTGGACACCAAGCAGATACTCTGGAATGCCAAATCAACAGACTTACTCTCAGACATGGACTTCGAGTCATCAACAGCAATCATGATCTGGTACTGACGCTTGCTTGGCTTGGTACGTCTCAGCCAAATCTTGTCCTTTCTGAAGTCACTAGCAATGTATGGAATGATTCTCTTCATGTTGAGTCTCTTACCAGTCTTGTAGTCACCCTTCAGCTTCGTGCTCAATGTTGGCTCCAAAATCAGACGCAATTGCTCACACAAGCTGGCAGCCAAATCTTGAGTTTCCAATTCACTCTTTCTCCAGAGCTCACGGGCTTCTTCAATGTCACAGAAGGTAGCATCCTCACTCGAGTACTCAGACTTGACAATATCTTCAACATCTTCGTCATCATCTTCGTCTTCATCTTCAATCTCAGCGTGGAGCATGTCTTCATCTTCATCAAACTCTTGCTTCCTCTCACCAATGAATCCGCCCTTGGTCTTCCCGTTGAACTCCTCTGGCTTGTCGTCATTCATCTCACCCACATCGTCAGCGTCTTCATCGGCCTCCTCACCAGTACCATCTTCTTCCTTGACATCCTCCTCCTTCTTGTCCTCATCATCTTCATCGTCAATGGCCATATCATCATCAATAGAAGACACCTGATCCTTGTTGGCAGCTCCAAGAGCCTGCGTGTCATTCTCAGTGTTCTCACCATCGATGTGTTCAAACTCATCTGGACGTTCTCCAGCCTTCTGCTCGACCATATCATCTCTCTCATTGGCCTCTCTGATCTCCTGGTGACGACGGTGGAACTCCTTCAAGGAGTCACCCAATTGCTTGAGAGACTCACGAACATCATCACGGTTAGAATCGTTGGTCTGGTCATTGTTGTCATCAGACTGCTCCTGTTGATGCGAAGCAGCACCAGAAGCACCAACATCTTCTTGCTCCTGGTCAGCTTCTGCCTGAGCACCATCGCCACGCGAGCCAGATTGTTGCTCGACAGCAGTGTCCTGGTCGATTTCATCGTCATTCTGGTCACCATCATCAGCACCATCAAGACCTTCAATCTGGTCACCGTTGTCTTGGTCATCGCCGTCATCGTTCTCATCTTCAGCGGCTTGATTCTCCTTAAGATCTTCATCACCAGAGTCATCGGCAGCCTCAACGGCTTCCTCATCCTCACCATCCTGATTCTCCTCACCTTCAAGCTCTTCGTTGGTGGCAATGTCCAAATCTTGCTCAACTTCTTGGTCCTCTTCTTCATCCTGACCCTGCTCTTCGTCCTCCTTAGATGTTTCAAGATCTTCATCCTTGGAGTTCTCTGGCTCTGGCTCATCAACATCCATGGCATCCTCCATATTGTCATCAAGTCCAGCCTCCTCTTCCTTGGTGTCTTCCTCACCTTCTTCATCATCATCAAGGTTCATATCATCAGGGAGATCCAAGGTCTCAGTCTCAGGAACCTTGTCGTCAAGCTGTTCATTCTCTTCATTCTTGACTTCATCATCCTGTTGGCCAACATCTTCCTCATCATCGCCATCTTCATCGTTCTCATTCTCCTCCTCGTCTGGATTCTCCTCGTTGGAATTGTTGTCGTTCTTTTCATTCTTGGAATCATTGGTCTCCTCTTCCTCTTCCTTTGCCTGGACATCATCAGAGGCGGAGTTATCAGGCATGTTGTCGGACTCTTTCTCCTTCTTGTCATCCTTAGCCTCTTCGTCCCACATCTTATCATCAACAGCATTAGGATCAAGGTCATCAAGATCATCAATCTCTTCATCGAGCTCTTCCTCTTCAACATCCTCATCCTGCTCATCGTCAGAGTTCTCTTGATCAGACATGTTCTCCAAGTTGCCAGCCATATCACCTTCAATGTCAACCGCATCGTCATTGTCATCTTCATCCTTGTTTTGGTCCTCGTCCTTGTTTGGCTCCTGTGCCTGCTCACTCAAATCTTCGTCGTCTTCGACATCATTAGAGTTGTTTGTGGCACCATCTCCATCACCAAGACCAGTACCATCCTGCAAGTTGTCTGAATCCTTGGACTCTGTAGGAGGCTCTGGGGAACAGAAGCCATCCTTAGCAAGATTCAACAAAGTCGTAGAGAGAACATATGTCGAGCGAGAGACATCAGCATAGTTGCCTCTTAGCTTCTCAATCATGAGGGAGAGCAGGTCAATGTAATTGTTCAGGAAGATCATCGTGAATCTCAGCAATGGCTTCACACCACGAACACCAACAGAAGACAGACCTGACAAATATTCCAAAACGTCCTCAAATGACTTAGCAACAGCCTGGGAATGCAGGGACTTGGATGCCTCTGTGAGTTCTTTCTGAGTGGTAGAGAACCACTTGTCATCATCAAACGTCACAACTGTCTCACCAAGGGACTTGGTGATTTTCTGGAACACAACAAGCACTCTTCCTGAGAGTTTGCGAAGCTTGTCATCCAAAACGGACACATCGACATCCTCAGTCTCTGACGACAGAGGTTCAGTGAATACTGCGCTCTGAACCCAGTTGATGACATAGTCACCGATGAAGGATACAGTGTTGTGGGAACGTTTCCAGTTCTCAATATCACGAACGAATCCAGAGATCTGAGAAGGAATGTTACTCAAGTTCTGCAATACTGTAGTGGTGAACTCCCATGGGTGGTTCAAACCAGCCTTCAACTCCACAACAGAGGCTCTGATGTTCGAAAAGACCGAAGTATCAACAGGGATGCCACCTAATCTCGAGGAGACAGAGCTGGTCTCAATAGCAGCATCCAGGATCTGTGGCAGCCATTTGAGCAACACCTGCGCCTGATCCAAACTCAAATCGAGAATCTGGCGTGGAACAAAGTCAACCTGGTCATTTCTGAGAGCATCCTCTAACTTGGACTGAACTCCACGAACTCTTTCATAGACATCTGCAAGCTGAGACAAAGGCTTTTTGTTCTTGATCAAGTAGAACACAAGATTCTCCACAATGGCAAGACCCTTTTCAGCTTCGACTGGAGAGACATCCTCAGCCACACTGGACACTGCAGCTCTCAAACGAGGAAGCAAGTCGATCAGACGGAAGAAATATGCATCAGAACCATCAACAACAGAGCCACTGAATGAAACAGATTCAGACAAGATCAAAGTAGCAGACGATTGAAGTTTGTGAATATCTTCTCTCAAATGAGACTTCAAACCGAGTCTCTTCAACTCACGCAGAGTATCGCTGAGCAACTTTTTCTTTTGAGTCTTCAGTGCAGCGATAGCCTTCTTGTTCTCTTCATTGAAAACGCCAGGCGTTTCTTTCTTCAAAGTTTCCATTTCATCAACAATTTCCTTGACAAAGTCGAACAGAGATGGATATTCTCTGGACTTGACCTTCTCCTTATAGACACCCATGTTGGCGTTCACGAGAGACCCGTTCTTCAAATGCAGCGGTCTGGCATTCCACTCAGAGATGGAGCGACAAGACTCAACCACATCATCAATGTCAACGTGTAGAGGCTTTCCAGAAAGAGCACCGGTAGGAAGCGAAACCTTCTGTGTTGTTGGAAGGCCTTGCTCAATGAGTGATGTGACATCAGCAGACAACAAGGCACGGTACTTGCGGACCAGCTTGTACAAGGCCTGGTGCGAGCGACGAGCAGACTGCTTGAGAGCATCAATGTTCACATCCTTCCAACTGGCTAGTAAAATCACCTCTTGGACATCCTTCTGAAGCTTCTTTCTGCCTTCGTTGAGTCTGTCCTGAACAACAGGAAGGAACTGTTCATAGAAAGAAACCATGTTCTTCAGTGTGTTATTCAAGACATGTCTTGGGACAATAAGAGACACATGAACAGCAAATGCCTTGAGCAAGTTCAAACGAGAAACAAACTCACCAAGAGTGGACTTACTGATGAACAAGTTCAACGAAGAAACCAGTTTCATCAAGTCAATATCTTCATCATCAGTGTAAAGTGGCAGAATGACAGTTTCAAACAAGTTGAACCACCACTTACCAATATCCTGCTCGCGGGTATGGTCCTCATGGTCGAACAAAGACTTCCAACTCGAAAGTTCCAGTCTTCTCCATGTAACAATCAGCCCAGTGAGCTCATCAAAGTTTTGTTTCAATGTCACCTTTGATGAGGCATACTTCTCCCACTCAGCAACAAAGGTGTAGATCTGCTCGATCTTTTGAATCAATCTGGCAATCGTAGTTCTGACAGGGAAAGCAAGATACTCACGACTGATTCTGAAGAGCGTCTGCAGCGTGGCATGCTCTGGCCACTGCTCCAATAAGGATGCGACAGCAGAGAGAAGACGCTGAATCACACCAGTAGATCTCTTGAGCTCACTTGGGCTGTATCCACGGTAAAAGTCAACCTCAGTGCTTTTGGAGGAAATCCGAGCAGCATCAATAGACTCAGAAAGCTTGACCACAATTGAGACAAGGGTAGAAATGTCGGTAGTACCTGACTTGAATTCAACTCCAGATGACTCCATAACCCTCTTTGCGACAGCCGAGCCTTCATCAACAAGATCTTTCAAGGATACAGTGGAGTCCTGACCCAAGAGAATGGAAGTGTAAGACTTTGCAAACAAGGTAGCTTCCTCATCGAGCGTATTGGCACTCTTCAGAACCAAGCCACTGTCAACATCGACGAACTCCTCATAGTCTGGGAACATGCTCTTGAACTCTTCATCAGATTCAGAGTCATCATGGTACTTGAACAAGCTTCCCTCTTCAGCTGCTTTCTTCTCTTCTCTCGTTCTTCTCAGTGACCATCTGTAGTACAATGACTGGAACAAGTGCTGAGAGTCAGCGCTGAGCAATGCAGACTTACCAGAAGAGCCAACAAGCAGGTCAAGCATGAACCTGAGAATCTGTTCGCCAATTGAAGAGTCAACATCAACAGCTTTACAAAGTTCATTGAACACCATGATTCCATGGTCAGATGTTGGCTTTTGACTGAGCATCTGAGTGTTGATAAACCACATTGGGGTGAGCTGGTACTGAGAAGCAGAATCACGCTTGGACTCAAGAATCATATCAAAACCAAGCTTGAGAGCAAAGATATATCCCTTGAAGATATCATTCACATCAGAGAAGTGTGTAAACTTGGTGCAAAGTCTCTCGACGAAGTTGGAAGAGTTCTGCTGGAACAGCTCGACCTGTTTCTCGAACAACTCAAGCTCAATATCTTTGTACTGCGACAAGAAGTTCTCCAAGGATTCAGTATCCAATGCGGACTGCATGAATGACTGCCACTCCTCAAATAAGCCGTCAATAGACAACTTTGAACGGAACACCCTTGGTTTTGACGGAGACTCGTCATGGCCAATTGTAGGCAGACATCTCTCCAAGGATATTGAATCATCTCCAAAGTGCACAGAAGTGATCGATCTCAAAGCGGAGGATAGTGATTCACATGCTCTCTTTCTCTTCTCAAAGTTATCGTACAAGATATGGTCCTCGATTGCTGGATCAGATGCGGAATCAGGAACATACAACTGGATCAAACCAATAGCAAACAGCACCCAAGCTCGTCCGATCTGCTCAATTGAAGTGGCATTCTCCAGAGTCTCCAACATTGGGACAAAGAACTTCCCTGCGATGGAAATAAAGAACTCATCCTGGGCTGAGATCGTCAGATTCTTAGCTTGCATACAGAAGGTATCATTGTTGCAAGTAGCTGCCAAAGGCTGAACCAATGAAAGAACGTCCTGGTACCACTGAAGAATGACTTGCTTCTGCGATGAGATCTTGTCAGAAACAACAGCATTGGAGTTGGCCAGGAGCTGCTTCAGGAAGAACAACGAATCAGACAGTGTTTGGTCCAACTGGTCTGCAGAAGAGTCATTGTAACTTCCAGTGTTCAAGAAGACAGTCTCCATGAACTTTCCAGTGAAGTACCCAGCGGTTCTGGAAACGTATCCTCCAGAGGTCTTCGCCCACAGCGAGTTGAAGAGTCTTGGATAGACGTCATTTTCCATGACTAGAAGAGCAGAAGCGCCAATACCAGCGTAATGCGCTAGCTTCAAGAGGTCATCGTCCAGAGATTTGTTCTCCGCAATAACAAAATTGAACAACAGTTCAAAACTCTCCTGGAAGTTGTGAGATCTTGCAACCAAAAACTTCGAAGATGAAACCTCCAAGTTGGCGATACCGTTCTTCAGGGTCTCAAAGATGGTGGTACTGTCACTCACGTCATCGTTAACAATAGCGTTATTCAAACCAAGAATAGCCGAAACCAGACTCGAAACCAGGTCATCGGCATCAGCATACTGCTTAGAGGAGACTTTGTCAAACTGGTTAACCAAAGCGAGCAAGTCGTCTTGATCAGCCCATGCAGTGGAAGAACCAGGGTAGGAACCTCTGAATTTGTCCCAAATTGGAGTCATGAGCAATCCTCGATTCAAAGCCAAATCCTGCTCGAAACTATCCAAGAGTGCAGTGAAGGACTCCATAGATGCAAGCTTTGAGGTATCACTAGCCCAAGATCTCATCATCTTCTGGTAAACTCTTGTCTTCGCCTCATTCTTGACAGAACTGGATTCCAGAAGAGAAGTCCAGATAGTGACCAGGGAGTGAACGCTGCGGAGAATACCAGTGGAAGCCATGACCGATTCAACACTCAAGTCCTTCAAAAGTTGATGGACAAACTGCAACACCTGCTTAAGCAGCTTGTAGATGTTCAAGCGTGGTGCTCCCTTGACATTTCTTCCGGAGGCAACAGCTGCGTTCTGTTCAATGAAGTTCAGCTCGCTGATTTTGCCACTGTTACCCTTTAGCTCCACCTGTTTCAACAACTCGAGAGAATCCAATGTCACAGCGGAAACCTCAAAGAGGTAGACCATCTCGCTGGATGGCACAACAAGCTCTCCAGAAATGGCCTTGAACAAGTAGGCATTCCAAAGAGGGTTCAGGAACTGATGACTTGCAAAGTTGATCGAAGTACCAGCAAGAACATCAGCATTGGACGAAACAGTCCCGTAAGACTCAAAGAGAGACTTGGTCAAGCCAATCTCAGAAAACTGCTCGATGTACTTGTGGATTTGGGTAAGTCCTTCTTGGATTGATGGACCAAACTCGGAGCAGCCACCAGTAACTGAGCAAAATCCGAGAATATCTGGCTGAACAATGAACGGAACGATTGTAGAAAGAGGAACAGACACGTTCTTATCAGCCTTCTCCAAAACATCGACCAACAAGCCCAAATCGTGAGTGAAAGCGTCAGTGGTATCAACAAAGCGACTGGTGACAACATTCTGAATGGAAGTCAATGTGAGACTCTCAAGTGTTGGCTTCTCGTCAGATCTCGTAGGATGATCCAATCCGATCAACTCCGAATCAAACGAAGTCGAACGGCTCTCCAACTCCGGTAAGAAAATCTCAACACCTCTGTTTCTCATGGCTCTGGATAACTCACCAAACTTTGGATCCACAGTCAGGAACAATCTGAAGTCCTTGTGTGGTGTCAAGATTCTTGGCTGACCATCAGCCAAACTGCATTCGTTGATAATCAGGGAACCATTGATCTCGAGAAGAGAGTTCAATCTATCCAAAACAGAGGGACTGCAAAGGTTGGCATTATCCAACACAAGCCAATGTCCTTGCTCAACGGCATTGACAAGAAGACCGTCAAACCATTCAAATCTGACAGCTTCTGAGCGTTTGATTCTCGCATCAAGCTCAGCCAGCTGAGTGCTCAGACCAGAGATTTCATCAGAAGCTGATACCGATGATCCGAAAGCGTTGAACTTATTCATGAGAACGTCAAAGTTGTCCAGGGTCACATGTGTCTTGGTCAGGAAAGCCAAAAGATGCAAACAATCAACGGCACTGTCAATGACATCACTGGAGTTGCGGAAGTGAGTGGCCAGAAGATTACACAATGCATCAGTCAGTCTGGTAATGATAGCAGTAACCTGGCGAGTCAGATCCAACTGTTCATATCCACCAAGAATATCCATACTGTCAACATCACTGTTCATGGCGAACTCAACCACCTTCGACCCAGAAACTGTCGCAAGGTATCTCACAACATCCGTCTTACCAGAATTGGATGGACCCACCAAGATGACAGGCCAGTTGTGTTGCAAAGCCAACATAGAAGACTCAATTACTGAAGAATTGGTCTGAAGATGACACAACTTGTTATGGGCTGTAAGCTGCAGCTGGTCAGAACGCCTCATGACGGCCTTTCTGGACTGCACAAATTGGTCACCCAACACAAAGAGGTTCTCGTCAGCAATATCGTCATCAAACACCTCCTCAACAAGAGCGCGGGCCCTTTGACGATCATCAGTTGTTCTGAATCTCTGAATCACAATGATATTCAAGAAATCAACAGGTGAAAGCTTTCCCGAAAGAGATGGGGAATTGTACAACTCGAGCCATCTTAGCGTATCACGAAGGTTGAATTCCCACGGACCACCTGACAGACCCCACGACTTCTTGATGCAAATCTCTTCCTCCAACTTTGATACAACACTGATCATCTTAGAGCATATATCAGAGCTGATCTGCGGGTAGATATGATGGGCAATCAAGACAAGATCAGCTTCCGTCAGTGTATCAACGTAGACAACGGTAAATCTGTTGACAAAGGACTTTGGGAGACCCTTTCTTCCACCACCTTGATACTGGGGATTTTGAGCTGCGAACACCATGAAGTTAGGATGACGAGGGAACGATCTGTCCAGCTCTGGAATGTAAGCCTCACCACGATGATCCAGACAGGCGTTCAAACCCTCGAGCACAGACTGGGAGGCAAGGTTCATCTCATCGAGAAGAACCCACTCACCTTCCTTCATTGCCCTGAGAAATGGAGCATCACGCCACACGAACTCACCCGTCTTTCCACCTTCAACTGGAGCATCAGAACCAAACAAATCGACAAGATCTGTCTGCTCTGACAAGTTGATACGGGTCAGCGCATTTCCTGTTGCCTTAGAGAGTGCAGCAACCAATGACGTCTTACCGACACCAGGAGAACCTTCCAAAAGGATTGGCTTGTGGACTTGCATAGCTCTGACAACACGCATAGCATTTGCAGCCGTGGTTGGTGCCTCGAAACTGAACAACTCCTCTGAAGCACCAGACAAGTCACGTGGTACCTTGAAAAGACCAGCATGCAAGAACTCTGGAGTCACAGAGATCGAGACAGGACCTGAATAGTAAGGTGTAAGATCCTCACCAACCAAATCAGAAAGCTGAGTGACACAGTCAAGCTTCTTCTGTCTCAGTTTCTCCTCAGACTCCGCGAAGTGAGCCGTGTTGTTGGTTCCAAGAGCATCAATGAAAACCATAGCCGCACCGTGAAGAAGGGAGGCATTCACAGAGCCAGTAGACTCAAACGAGCTGTTGGCAAACTCAACCCATGCCAAAATGTCACGAAGAGAGATGACACCACTTGAGATGTTTCCTCCACCAAGCTGTCTACCAAAAGCTTCGGAGAACTCAACAATAACAGGAGCAACAGCTCTGAGTTCTGGTCTGAGCTTGTGTTCAACAATAGTCTTCACGTCCTCAAAGTCCTCCATGGAAGGGACCCAAATCTCAGTGAAACGATTTCTCAAAGCTGGGGACAACTCCTTCTTACCGTAGTCACCACCTGGGTTCATAGTTGCAAGGAACTGGAAACCATCAGCAGCGGTGATAAAACTGTCATCAGTACCCTTTTCTGCGAGCAACAAACTTCTCTCTGGCTCCAAAACACTGTTCAGGCGCTCTAGCACAGAATCATCCGCAAGAGAAATCTCATCAAGAAGGAAGTAATCACCAGAGTTCAAGGATTGAATCAAAGGACCATCGGCCCACTCAAACAGAACGTTCAGACCAGATCTCTGGTTCGCAATCTGAGATTTGAGCTCTTCAGAGATGACTGAAGTGTCACTGGAGTCGTACAACTTCAAAAGGGCATCCAAGTCAAGATCATCATAGACGACCTGAAGAGAATCCAGAGTAGAGGTAACACTTTGAATGAGCACCTTCTGTAGCTCCGACTTGTTACGTAAAGGTCTCTGCGCACCAAGCAAATCACCAGTCTCAGTATTCTGATGGGCATTAACCGTGACCAACTTCTTGCCATTGAACTGTGCAAGAATTTGACAAACAGTGGTCTTACCACAACCGGTCTCACCAACAAGCAACACAGGCTCATTATTGCTCACACAACAAGAGATCAGAACAGCAAGACGACGGATAGCCTTTGTCCAAACAACAGACGATTCAATTTTCATCAAGTCACTGTTCTCCAAAGAGGTGTAGTAGTCATCCATGTCCAACTTGACCTTCATGACGTTCTCGAGGATAGTTTTCACAACGAGCTTCTCTTCTGGTTTTCTGACTCTCTCAGCAAGAAGCATGTAGCCGTTAGCAGCAAGCTGCTCATATCCAACAGCTTCTCTCAAAGCCCAACGGAATAAATCACGAAGGGTGGCAAAGGAGTTCTTCTGCTCAAAGAGACGAGAAGACTGACGTTGAATGGAAAGCTGGCGATAGACCTCAACAATCTTCTTGGCATAAGATGGGGCAATGCGGGATCTCTCACGAAGAATGACTTCAAGCTCATCTTGCGGGATGTCATCAAAGTGCAATTCCAAGAATCTGTTACGGAAGGCCCTGGAAAGAACCTTTCGTCCACCATACAAACCTGGAGGGTTCTGTGTAGCGAAGAGCATAAAGTCAGGGTGTGGATGAACAACCTCCTGAGTTTCTGGAATGAACAGCTCTCTGTTGTCATCAAGAAGACGGTTGAGAGCCTCCAAAACATCCGTTGGCGCCAAATTCAACTCATCCAATACAAGCCAGTAACCCTTACGAAGAGCCTCAACGAGAACACCTTCTTGGAAAGTAAGCTTACCCGTGTCATCAGAGATATAAGTACCCAGGTATTCCTGAAGATCTGTGTGCTCATGATTGTTGATACGGACAAACTTGTTACCCGTGATATCAGCAAGATACTTGATCATACTGGTCTTACCACTCGAGGTTGGACCTTGGACCAAGATAGGGAATCTCTTACCAGAGGTAGCACGAACCAAGTTCAACATGTTCTTCTCAACAAATGGTGTGATGATATACTTGGCATCTTCAACGACCTCAAATGGACCTTGCTTCATCCAATAGTGTCTGAACTGAACAAACTTTCCTTGCTCAGATGATGGTGCTGGAGGAATCTGGGACACGACAGATCTGGCGTTACCAAGCTTGCCAATGGTGAACTTCTCAATGAGAGGCTTCAAAATCTGCTCAGATGTCTGATCAAGAAGAGTCAAAAAT
Source organism: Petasospora veronae (assembly GCA_030563065.1). Taxonomy (NCBI): domain Eukaryota; kingdom Fungi; phylum Ascomycota; class Saccharomycetes; order Phaffomycetales; family Wickerhamomycetaceae; genus Petasospora; species Petasospora veronae. The sequence continues at coordinate 139,339 of JAKUBA010000002.1, read as the reverse complement.
GACATGGAGAAACCCTCAAAAAGAGAACGGCGAAGACCGTAAATGGACACAATATCACAGACATAGAGAAGTGTTCTGGTTAGCGTACGGATGGAAAAGTGTGGTTTCTGATTGGCACCATCAACAATCTGGTTGGACTCAGCAAGCTTCTTGGCCTCAAGGTACAAAGAAGCAACATCATTACCGGCCCACTCATCACTTACTGCGAAACGTCCAATGTACTTGTCAATGATCTGGAGCAGATCAGAAATGTCACTGTCCGGTGAGTGCACGTACACCTCAGTGAATCTTGATCTGATTGAAGGTGGCAAATCACGCTTACCCACATCTGTAGCAGGATTCATACAAGCAAAGATCCTGAAGTCCTTGTGCGCCTGAATGGACTCAACTTCACCCTTCTCTGACAACAGGATAGATCTCTGGGATGCAACATCGGAAAGCAAATCTGAAATACTCTCCAAAGTATCAGGCGAAGCCAAGTTAATCTCATCGAGAAGAAGCCAGTCACCGTTTCTCACGGCTTTGACAAGAGAACCCTCAACAAAGTTGAACACAAAGGCGTTCTCCATAGTCTGAGACTGAACCTCAAAGTTCTTCACAGTGGACTCAAACTCTTTCCACTTGGCAAGAAGGACAGTCTTGTCGTTACGTCTTTTCTTCTTTGGAGCCTCTGTCTCTTCATCCAAGTTGATCAAGTGCTTCTTGGCGAGCTTAACAGCACCGAGCCAACACTTGACGACATTCTTCCACTGGTTTCGGTTGAATGCCTTGTGTAACGTCTCTTCGAACGTCTTGTTCTTCTTGGAAGCAAATGTCAGACGGAACAGGTTTGTAAAACTGTCCTGAATGGGCACAGCAATAGTTTTTGTGTTCATTGGTTTGTAACCACCAAGCAAGTCACCTGTCTCGGTCTGTTGAGAGACATTGATGACGGTGAGTTCCTTGTTCAATTGCTTAGCAACTTGCTGGACAACAGTGGTCTTACCAGTACCAGTCTCACCAACGAGCAGGAGTGGCTCAGTCATCTGAATACCAACACCAATCTGTTCCATCAATCTCAAAGAGTGGTTGGTTCTGGCAAATGATGTGTTGTTACCAGTGGTTCTCTTTCTGTACAGAGAGCTTGGTGCCTTCTTGACGTGTGCTCTTCCAATGACAATGCGGTCCTCATAGTCCTCATATATAGGAACATGCTTCTTGACGAACACTTGGATACGAGCTGAAGGAATTTGCAGAGACTCTCCAATAGCGTTGATCAATGGGTTCAATGCATCCTGTTCAGCAACGGCACTGGCAAAACAGTCAACAGCCTCAGCAAAGATGTTGTCAATAACAGAGGACTCCAACAACTGATTGGTGGAAGTGATACCACTGTTCTGGAAGATGACGCTGATTCTGCGGCAGAACTTCATCAAGTCTCGGACAGAGATAGCACGTGGATGAGAACCCTTGTTCAGGACAAGGAATGTCTTGCTGTTGTAGGTGCTCCGGATGGACTGGTAAAGAACCAGGAATGAAGAAATCATGTTCTGAAGAGATGGGAACTTCGCAGTAAGAATTGCAGAGAGTTCATCCTCCGATGGATCAGCAAGTTGAAGTGTCTTCCAAAGTCTCAAACCAATCAGATCTGGAATGGAGTTCTTCTTCAAATCACTTGATGTTCTGATGGTGGAGATAAGCTGGAAACCGTTGGCAGCCTTGATGACCTCACCTCTGGATGGAATCGTGAGTTCTCTCTTCTCCAAAAGACTCAGCAAGATGGAAAGCACCTCAGTAGGAGCCTTGTCGATATCCTCAATCAAGACCCAACGTCCTTCCTTCACTGCAGTTGTGAGAACACCGTGTCTCCACTCAAAGGTACCTGGCTTCTCACCGGAAGTGTACGTACCAAGGAGCAGCTTGGCGTCTGTCTGCTCACCGAGATGGATCTTGACCATGCTCTTGTCACAGGCGAGGTACTTGGAGAGTTCATTGATCAAGAACGTCTTACCTGAACCTGCTGATCCGACCAGCATCACAGGTGAAGCATGCTGAATGTGTGTAGAGAGTTGTCTCAATGCGGCGACGGATCTCTCAGTGGGCACAAAGTCAGCCGATTTGGTGATGGACTGATCAAAGTGGATTTTTGGAACCAAGACACCACACACGGAGACAACATATGGACTTAGGATGGAAGTGTCAATGTTGATGAGAGAGTCGGAAGATTGGTCTTCATGCGGTGGAGTGGTCTTGATTGATGCAAAGTTGGCGAGTCTCTTGGCCTCGATGATACCAATGAAACGGTAGTCAATATTGTGGTCAGTCTCGTAGTCTGCCTTGAGCTCAGAGTCACCAATGAAGTTACTGAGCATGTCGTTCTTGGCCTTTTCGGCAAATTTGAGGTATCTGGCCAGCAATTGGATGGCGAGGAACTTGACAACGTTGTTGTGGCTCGAGCGAAGGATGCTGGAGAGAACTGTTGGTGAGACAAAACGCAAAAATCTGGATTCATCAGCGTACAACAGTCTGTAGAAGGCCAACAAAACCTCTCTGAGTTCATTCTCACAAATGACATCGAGCTTGCTCTCAATGTGAGCGAAGATATCGTTCTGGTCTAAGTAGAACTCGAGAAGTGGTGCAACCTCTGGGGCAAGGGAGACGATGCGACCGAGGGCGGCAATGATGGATGAGCCCTTGATCGAGAGAGTAGTCTGTTTCAATTGGGCGTACTGCAGTTCAATAGTGTCATCTGCGATCCATCTGGAGATGAAATCGAGGAATATCTCTTCAAGAGCAAAGAGAGATGCAGCGGTGAGGGAAGCGTCGAGGGAAGCGATTGAGAGTCTCTTGATGTTGTCGATGATCGACTTGGAGGTGTCAAAGTGGAGCAAGTCATCCTGGATGGACTTCTCCTTGTAGTATGACTTGTAGACACTCAAACGGCCCAGTGACCTTGTGTAGTTCAAGGAGATCGAGTCGCTCATGGCGCTCTGTTCGTGTAGTGGAGTAGAGCGATGCAAAAAGGGAGCTGTAGCGCGGCGGGCGTTAGCAGCCAAAATAGCAGGAAAAGTAGCGATGGAGCGTGTGAAGCCAAATAGAGTCCTCTGTGGATGTGTGGACGTGTCTTGGTGGCGTCAGACTCTCGCAACTGCTGTTCAGAGCCGAGATTCAAGCGCCTTGTACTGAGCCAAATGTTTTGGTTTTTCTGAGGGCGCCTGAAAAACTTCAGTGCGATGAGCCGGAGCTCTGAGGTCACGTGCTCAATCACGTGCAGAAATCCCGGATATAGTCTCACCGCGCAAACCGCCGACGACTTCATCAACAACGGAGTTCAACCTGAGGAGCTTTGAAGAGGTATCACACGGGCACAGTTCGACTAAGACACCACAATGGGTAAGTTATGAGATGCTGGATGGATCGGGATGCATGTGCTTGACTGGTTGGGGCATCAGAAACGCTTCTTTAGCCGCCGTGGACGCCATCAAACCCTTGGCCCTTCCTTCACCATCGAGTGAAACCGAGACGAGACTAACTCTCCCACTCAGCAGCATCCTGGAAACCGACGGAATTTCCCTCACTTGGTGAACAACCGAGATCGCAAACGCCTCTGCATTCCGCTCTGAGCACGCCCATTACCCCAGCTCCACCTGGGCTAGCACCTCTTTCGAGGGCCAATGACACGGTTGAAGAGGACATGACTGAGATGGACAGATACGGACTCAAGGGGCTGCTCTCACTCATCAGGGGCGAGAACACGGATCAGAACACAGTGGCATTGGGTACAGATCTTAGTCTACTTGGACTTGACATGAGTGAGCGCTCGTTGGATGTCAAGCTGAGCAGAACGTTTCCTTCACCATGGGTGGAAACATCGAGAAGTGAGGTGGAACCACAGTACTCGACACCACCAGAGTTCAATGTCAAGGTGACCCCTCTAGCAGAGAAGCTATCTCTGTTCACAGATGAGACTCTGTTCTACTTGTTCTACACGAGACCAAGGGACACGGTCCAAGAGCAGAGTGCAAGAGAGCTGATGAATCGAAACTGGAGATACCACAAGGAGTTGCAGGTGTGGCTGACAAAGGACTCTAATACAGAACCAGTGCAACAGTCTCCACAGAGCGAGAGGGGAATCTACATATTCTTTGACCCTCACAACTGGGAGAAGGTCAGAAAGGAGTTCATACTGTATTATCAATCCATAATGGCATGAAATGATGGTTTATGTTCAGGCACGCAGACACTTGCTCTACCGTAGTTCAGGTTGGGTAACATTTATGTACAAACCATGGGAGAAGCTTCTCTATGTAACTATTTATAAGAATGTGTCATAATGGTCTGTCTGTGGGGTGCGTTCACTGGTGGATGGCGTGGTAACGCTTACCTCTGACGGCAAAGATCTTCTGGTTGAACTTGTAGACCTCGTGTGGGTTGACATCGTTCAACTCCCACTTTGTCGAGGTGAACAAGTTGTCCTGTCTGTTCATCAAGACATCCAAGTCGTCACCAAAGTTCTCCATGATCCAGTTCCAGTCGTTCAAGGAGTCCTGCTCGTGGTAACCGGTGATGAAGACGGGACACTTGGACTCCAACAAGCCCGGCATAGTCTTCTTCCACATGTCCTTCACATCTGGGTATGCGACACCTGGGTGGAAGAGGAAGAAACAGTCGAGGTATGGGTCGTATGGGAAGAAGTCCTGGGCCTCGTGGAACACGTGGAAGTAGTCGGTATGGTAGACAAACGAGAGGGATGGGTCGACTCTCTTGACAATAGGACGCGAGCTGGTGATGTACTGGCCTCTATCTCTGTCGTAGTATGCCTCTGGTCCAATGAAGTGGAGCTCAAACTCAATATCTGGGAAGAGGTATGTCAACTGTTTCCAGACGTGGCCTGGCAACTGACCCTCAGCACGGGCACCAACAATGAAAAGTCTGATTGGACGGTCCTTGAAAGTGGATGCTCTCTGGAATGGATAGAGCGAGTAACGCAAGGCTGCAAGGGATTTGAGACCTTCGAGTGTGATTGGGCCCTTTGGAGAGAGGAGGTATGGGGAGAACTGGTGGAGGAGTGCGCCCATTGTGATTGGGTATGAAAGCATCTTTGTCACAGCAGCGAGCTGGAACTCGGTGTCCATGGAGTAGAACTGTCTTGTGTAGAAGTAGAGATCCCAATTACTCAGGTTGACCTGGGACTCGAACTCTTGGTGTGTTGGGAAGTCAAACTCCGGGAATGGTCTTCCTGATCTGAGATCGTGCTCGTAGGCGTTGACCTTCTTAAGAATGTCGAATCTCTTTGACTCATGGTACTCGGTGTCAGCTTCCCAAGCCTCCTTGGAGTGGTGTGTTGGAATTCCACTGATTGGGCAGGTGTAGTTGATTTCCTTTCCTGTGACTGGACATTTTGCGAGGGCTCTGATGGTGGCAGCTCTGTGTCTGAGGTCTGCGGAGGGCGATGAGTCCCATGGGTGGACTCTGTTCTCCATAGTTGGATCATCCGGGGACGGAGGTGGGTCCATTCCAAGCGCGTTTCTGAGCATGGACATGATGGATCTTGTACCGTGTCGAGAAGAAGCCATGGACGATCTGGCTGTTGTAGGCCTCAAGGCTCTTTGGAGAAGCATCTTGTTTGGTGTGTGGTGGTGTACTGGGCAATCAAAAACAGGTGTATAAACCCCGGTAGAAAACGTGTGAAGATGGAAACAAGTCACAGGATCTTGTACTGAGCGGGAGAATCGACGACACGGGCAGCAAACGACGGCACTAAAGCACACAGAGACCAGCGAACCGTGGGAAGTCTGGCCGTTTTGGTGGTGTGTCCGAGATGAAAGAAACCGGCCAGAGAAAAAATTCGCGGTGTCCGTTACGAGCCCTGCTGATTTTTGTCGGGATTTGGCTTTTGTCGGGAAACTTTTCACCAGTGGACGTTGTTGAGCTCTGGAACTCACACAAAAGCACCCAATTTGCACCCCTTGCCCAACGCAGAGATGTTCCGTCTTGCACAGCAGAGACTCGCTCAGGTGTCGCGGCCTGTTGTCCCGCAAATTGCGACCAGATCCATCTTTTCCTCGTGCCAGCAGGTGTATCCAGTCACGCGCCAGGTGCCTACACACAGCTCGCCATCGTCGCTGCTTGCGGCCACAAACAGACAGTTTGAGCTCACGAAGATGCTGTTTGAGATCTCACAGATGCGTGTGATTCCTCCAGCGCTGGCGGAGAAGTTGCAGGAGCCAGTGCCCGTCAGAGAGCCTACGCTGGGCTTGCCAGAGGAGTGGCTTGCAGACTCTGTGCTGAGAAAGAGAAGACTCAAAATGAAGAAGCACAAACTCAGAAAGAGAAGAAAAGCACAGAGAGCATTGAGAAGAAAGTTGAAGAAGGATTGAACGGAGCCACATGTATATATCACCTCTTTACACGTCGATTATGATCATTCAGACCGTAGTTACTACCCTCCCGTCCCCTCTCCACCGGACATACCGTGCTCCTTACACCAAGGCTACATCCAAGATCCAAAAGCAGATTAATTACAAGTAGTACAAAGCAGACCAAACAAATAAATAATTGATCTCTGTGGATCATCGAGCATGTTGGGTCAAAGCGTAAACAACATGCTCTATAGATGATGGTATGATGACAGTATGATGTGATATGACTTATGAGCATGAACACCTTCCTTGCGCACAGGGAAAGAAGAAAAGAACAACAACAACATGAGAGACAAAAGACAAAAAAAAAAGAGCAGGAGAAGGGGTAATGGGGAGGGGGCATCAGAGTGTGGGGACATTAGAAGAAGAGATGTGTCAGAAGACGACGGGCCATGAGGAGGGCTACCAGTGAGGCAAGAGCCACAGCAACGTAGTAACCATAGTTGAGCACTTTGTAGCTGAGCTTTCCTGTGATCTTAGCTCTGTTGTGACGCTCAATCTCCTGAACGACCGTGACGTTTCTTCTGTAGATCTCCTTGGCCTCCTCGATGACATCGAGCTTCTCCTGCTCCGTGAGGGCGTTTCTGGTTGCGAGCTCGTATGCCTTCTTGTATTCGAGTCTGAGCGTCTCGTCGTCCTCCACCTCAAACTTGAAGAAGTGTGTGCCGGAGTCGGAGACCTCCTGGGTGGTTTTGCCTTCAACCTGTGGGAAGATACCGGTGGCCTTCGCCACAGTGGAGCTCATGATTCTTCCACCTGCAAAGAGCGCGAGGTACATGACGTGACAGTAGGCGAGGAGGATGTGTGGCTTCTCTGCGTAGGTTTCCTTGATGTGGTTGACAAAGTCGATCTGCTTCTGTCTGATGGGATCCTCAAACTTTGATCTGTTGTTGTCGTAAAAGAAGAGGAGGTCCTTCTCCATAGGGCCTTTGCGACCAAGGACAGGACGCCAGAACTGGGCGAGAATTTCGCCTGTCTTGGAGAGTGGCTGCTGCTGGAGCTCGAGCTCGATGAGGTCTTCCACGGTCTTGAAGACGTGGTAGAAGGCCTGGATGCCCTGTCTGTAGATGCGCGAGTCTCTGATGGCGAGACCAAACTTGATGGTGATCTGTCTGTTGATGGTGTTGTGCTCAGTTCTGGTGTTGAAGTTGATTCTGTTGGCGAGGGCGCCGATGTCCGTAGGGAGCGGGAGGATCTCAGCCTGTGGTATCTTTGACTGCTTGTGGATGGACATGTTGGCTGCTGGCGGTGTTAGGGAGAACAGAACGGACAAAAGAGGAAAGAGGCCTGGCCCTGTGAAATAAATCTCGGTGGGGCGCCGAGCAGCTTTTATATCAGCGCCCCTTCGTAGCAAAAGGCCGATAGCTCCTGCCAAAAAAATCCGTTACGAGCCCAGACACGCACTTTATCGCACTCGAGCGGGGTCACGTGTTAAGGGAGGATTCGTTGTTATCGGAGTCGTTTGATGCTTTGGTGGATGAGGAGAAGGGCTGTAGATGTCTGGGGCTGTGTTTGGTGGCTGTCCGTAGAGAGAGAGAGAGCCAGAGAGAAAGGAGGAGTACTGTGGCTGCTCTGTAGATGACACACATTGTTGGGTGCGCGATTAGCAGTGACACCACCCCTGAAGCCTGAGGCCTTGTTGTCCAGGGCTCTAGGTGGACAGGACCCAGACGCAGAGAGCACAGAACCAGGAGACACTACATACAGCTCCAGTCCAACATCAACATCATCTTCAACCAGCAGCAAACAGTGAACAACGCCTCCAGCTTAGTACTACACACCACAGGTTCGCGAATCCAGCCCTCAAGCCCACCAAACTACCACAAGTCCACCCAACTTGGCACACCCGTTTGGCAGCAAGAACACCTGAACAGCGGACATGACCTCATATGCGCTAAAATCCTTCCAATCTCACGCTAAAGAGCGGGGCTGATGACGGATGAGCGCTGGGCACACCTTCTCTCAACAATAAAGGGCTCCAATCCGGGGACTTATCGGCTTCTCAGTGGCCTGTCAAACCTGGAAGCCTGGCCCCGCGCCCGCGGTGTGTGATCCCCGTCCCCGGCCCCGGCCTCCTCCTTCTTCACATGCGAGATTCAGGCTCTCAGCCTTTCAGCCCATTATTCTGGGTGTTTAGTCTACGTTTCGGTGCATCATCAATGTCTATCGATCTATCACTACACCCGCAGCAGCTCATCCCCGACAAGCTTGAGCAGCTCCAACGGCTCCTTCTCCAAGTTCTCAACACGCTTGCACACAATGGGCCATACATCTCCATGCCCAGGCACAACCTGCAAGAACTTCCTTACAAACACATCATACTCCTCATCTCCCTCTCCAGCTGTCTTGCGCTTAGTCAAAAAGTTGTAGTTCCAAGCCCAAGCATCACCAAAGTTCTCATCCTCAACAATAGCCCTCTCGAACCAACGCTGGGCCTTGTCGAACTTTCCATCAATCCAGAAGTTCACCCCAACAAGAATCAGCACACGGACATCGTTATGTGTCGACGTCAGTGCGTTCTGGTACATCGTCTTTCTTTGCGACTTCTTCGTCTGGTACCTCAGCTGGAACTGCCACAACAGTGAAGACGTGGGGAAATCCTTGAGCGCCTTGGTCAATATCACACCAACCTGTGCTGCGTTACCACTCCGTCTCTCCAGCTCAAGCTTCTCAAACCAAATCCTGTCTGCACCACTCTTCATCTTTAGCAAACCGAGATCCAAATCCGAACGCGCCTTTGCAACACTCCCAGTGCTCTCATCAATGCGTGCAAGTCCAATCCATAACTCACAGTTCTCTGGAACTTGCCTTGTACCAAGTGCCAAAACTCCTCTAGCACCCTGGATATCACCACGTTCTTGTAGAATCTGAGACTTTTGTAGATACATCTTCCAACACTCGGGAAACTCTGAGAGACCCTCATCAACTGTCTTTAGTGCCAAATCAACATTACCCAGCTGACGCTGGAACGTGACCCACTTGTGCCAGATCCTCTCGTTGTGCACTTTCGACTTGGCTTCGACAAAGATCTCCTGGACCTTGTCAAAGTTCTTGTCAACGGTCTCAAGCTTGATCAATGCACACCAGATGTCGGTGTTGGTAGGCAGTGGCCCCTTGAGTGCCCGATGCAAGATCTCCTTGGCTTGTTTCAAATCACCTGCAGACTTCCACACCTCCTTGGAGTACATCAACCAAAACACTGCATTCTTGGGCAAAATCTCAACAATGTTTTCGAAGATCTTGTACAACTCCTTCGTATCGAAATGTCTCTTGTACAACATGATCAAGCGCCTCCACACAGATATCTTCTTGGGGAAGTGTATCACGATCTGGTTCAAGATCGTTCTCAACACAAACACATTCTCCTCATACCTCTTCGCATCATCATCCCACAATGCATAGTCCTCTTTCTCTCCACTCAAGACTTCATTCACGATCATCGTAGCCAACAGAGTGAAACCTTCTTTCTCAAACGTGACAGCATGGCGATACCACTCCTCTCGCGTCACACCAGACCCACACTCCTTAAATGCCTTCTTCACAAGCTTGTCGATCTTATCACTTCCCGGATTGTTCTCAAACTCCATTCGACATGCAGTTAACCAGACCTGAACATTATCACCTCCAAGTGCCTTCCTTGCCCGATTCAAACTCGACTTAGCATCCTTGTACGACTGCAATCCGATCAGCTTCAACCAGAATGACTCCGAAGTAGGGATCAATTCAAGTGACTTCTCCAAGATCTTTTTCTTGTCATCTTCATCCTCTTCCAACTCCACAAGCGCATCCCATATTGGTTCTGCCAAGGGTATGCTCTCCAGTGCCTTTCGCAGGATCCTCTTCTTGTTGAACACCTCCTGCTCAAGATCCATCGCCTTCAACCACAACTTCAACGACTTGCTATTGAACTTGACCGCCTCAGCAATAATGATCTTTGAATACTTGACATCGTGTTGGTTCAAGCGCACATTCTCAAGCCAAATATCCTCGTCCTTGGGACAGTTATTGCAACCCTGTTGAATCAGCTTACGGGCACTCTCAAAGTTCTTCTTGAACTCTTCCAAACGGGCACGGGCAATCCAGCCCTCGGGTCTCTTTGGATCTGCCTTGGTGAATGAGCTGAGAATTGTGTTGATCTTTTTCACTTCCTCGTCGTTGGTGTTGTTCAGACTTGAGATCTCCTTGAGATACCCTGTCTGATCCAAGCTCTCGTTCTCAACCTCAAAGTTGGCATCAATCTTAGATCCCAGTAGTCGTTCTCGTTGAGCAGTCAGTGCACTTAGATCCACACTTGAATCAGTACCTGAACCTCCAAGTCCAGACAACAATGAGTCAGGAGCAGCGTACTCCACTCTGTTCTGGTTGGCTTCTTGCCTCAGTCTCTTGTTTCTCTTGGTCAAGTCACCAACTTCTGGTAGCTTCGCCCATTGAGATTCACTGACACTGGCCAAGTTCTTTTTCAGATCAGCAAACTGATTGGAAATCTTCTCCAAGTTACTCTCCTCTTCATCTTCAAGGCTTACTCTCTTCTTGCCCCTCATCTTCATTCGGTCATCAACGCTCTTGTAGATTGCGTCAGCCTCCTCGTCTTCTTGATCTGCTATTCCAGCCATGAGACCAGTATCATCGTCAGCATCTCCAAATCGCTCGTCATCAGAATTGTAGTCGAATCGTTGTTGAAGCCTGGCAGTACCAACATCAGACCGTGTCGTGAAGCCTGCCGCACCACGACCAATTCCAGCGATGTAGCCCACTGGCGCCTCCTTGTCAAGAAAAGAACGTCGACGCGGGAACATCAGACTCTATGGCGTATCTCTCAATGTGTGAATGGACGAAAAGACCCTCCAGGTAGGTTGTGGAGTTGTTGCAAGTCCATCGCTCCGAGGAGCCAAAATTTGGTGAGCTCAAGCTGGAGCGAAAATTACTGCTTTTGGAGATCGTGATCGGACGGAGGACGGAGGACAGTCCTTTCCTGTCCGCGAGCGGACGCGTCCGCGCGGACACAGCGCACAGTGGGCTGGGCAAGCAAAAACACCCCTACACCAACGCCCAGAACGGCAGCAGACGCGTAAACGCGTAAAGCAGAAAACACCCACAGAGCATACCACACACAGTCCCCAACCTCCCCTTTGGCATAGCACTCAGGTCTTATCTCCTCATCCACCAACGTCATGAGCGGAATCGCAACGGAGCCCTGCAGCCACGCTCTAGAGGACGCAGATTTTTCTAGCGACCCAGTGTGGATGAACTTCACTTTCACGAGACTTCTGGATTCAGTTGAAGTCAAGTGTCCTTCTGTCATGTGTCCACTGAAGACGGGACAAGTGAAGGGCTCTTCCAAATCTACAGCACGACAGCCAAACGTCTCCATCTTTTGCCAGGCTGGCGAAGAAATGAAGCCGACTTGGACGAAGAAATCCTCACCAACAGTCAACAAACGCAACTACAAGCTCATTTGCAAACACTGCGACAAAACATACCAACTGTCCAGCTTTGAGGGTATGCCATCCAGGGCTGCCCGACATCTCGAGAATCGCTGCAACGCGTACAATGCCACTGATCGGAAACGCCGCATTCCTCATCAATCCAGCTCTAGAAATGCCTTCAAGATCCCAACGCCAAACAGACAAGCCACATTGACTGACTGTGCCGGACTATCTTCTCGTGCGAAGATGTGTCTTGCGTCGTTCTCCCGGCTGTGCATAGCCCAGAATCTACCATCTGATGTGTTTGAGGGTATGGAGTTTGAGGAGCTTTGGAAAGTAGCTGTGGGTGATGACAACGCCAAACCCCCAGGAGGACAAGCCTTCAGGGATCAGATGGTGAGAGACTACAAGGATCTTCGAGTCGACCTTAAGAAGGAGTTGGAGGAGACAGACAAGGTTTCTCTTTCTCTGGACGCATGGAAGAACGAGACAGGCAAGTGGTATCTCCTCTGTCTCATTTCCTACACATTATGGGTGCCATCGGGTAACTCAGGTCATGACCCCGAATCGAAGCTCTTGCATGGTCACTTTGCTCGTCGTGAACGCGTCTTGACCATGACGTCTCTTGAGAAAGATGAGGACTCCAAACTGTTTACCGAAGTTGTCATTCAGCAGTTGATCCATTTTAATGTTTGCGAGAAGCTGCATATTATTGTTGCTGATTCTCCTTCTGTGAACTTGAAGTTCTGTGATCTGTTGCATTCACGCATCATGAGGCACATCAAAACTACCAAGGCATCTCAGGAACAGTTGAAGGAGCTCAGTTTTCGAGGGTCCACCTCCACGGTCAGGTGTTTGGCACACGTGCTCGCCCTGTCCACTTGTGCGATGATGAGACGGTTATGTTCGGACAAACAGAAGCCTGTCAAGCTGTCACAATCTGGTCTTGCTGAGATTGATCGAACACTGAAAGAGTCTGATTGCTGGCGTGTACTCGACAAGTCTATCGTCAATGAGGACCTTGGGTCTCAAGCTGATATGGTAGAACCAGTACATGTGGGTCAGCTCTTGAACAAGTTGAGAAAGGTTGCTTTGAAGATAGAGAACTCAAGCTCAGGTCACCAGAACTGGATGCAGTTCCAGGACTTCGTCTACGCGGTTGAGAGAATCATCGGTGAGAAAGACAAGACAAGCGCCTCAAACTCCGCCAAGTCTAGTGGTGCATCATCGGAGTCAAATCATGAAGACGTTTGCCATGTGGACCTCGGCGAGCGAACAACAGAGCTGGGGCATCTGTTGGAAGAGACTGGGAGCCTTCTAGAAGCACTACCGAACCCAGCTACATCATCTGCTGGTCCAGAACACACGGAGAGGGCATTGTCGCTTCTTGTCTCTGTGAAAGCTCGGTGGAATAGCATCTTGAGAATGTTGAAAAGGTTCAAACGTGTTCGGAAGTCATTACAGGCCTATCAGGGAGCCGACGATCCAACAGGATGGGTTTCAAGGGTACCAAAGACTCAGGTCTTGACCGCTGCTGGGATCGGTGAGAAGGTCACTCCTATCATCAAGTTTTCCTGCGATGAGAAGATTACGGCAGATGAATGGATTCTCATTGATGTTTTAATCAAGGTTTTGAGTCCCTATGATTATTATACTCAAGCTATCTGTTGTGATGGAGTTCCGTCATTGATGAGTACGTCCTTCTTCTACATGTCATCTGCTACGAAAGATCTTTCCTTGCTGAAGAAGTTGAGAGTGCCGGAAACTGAACAAGGGCAACGTGTTGGCACACAAGGATCACACTCAGAGAACGAGATAGATGCTTTTGTTGATGCTGCTACTTGGGGTTTGGAGCTGGCTCATGACTTCGCTGATGATCTCGTTGATCTGAACCTCACCTACGCGGTGGCTGGTGTGCTGGACCCTCGGATAAAAATGCAACAGCTGGAGAACCTATATCAGAACTATTTCATCTTTTTGCGCCAGATGTTCTCCAATGTGAGAGAGTGCATTGTCGCTGAAGCACTCACATCAAGAGTCGGCAAGCAGTGGACAGAGAAGAAGACCCGAGAGTTGGCATTGAACAGAGCACAAGATCAGAGGAGCACCGGTGGCTTGAACCAGAACAGTTTGTCAGCTTGTCGTTCACCCTTGCAGTGGCTTCTTTCAGACCTTCCACCAATTGCTAGCCCATCAAATCTCACAGAAGATGAATTGTTCGAGAAGTTCAAGGATCCCAACCGATCTGACGAGGAAACAGCACGGCTTGTTCTCGAAGAATTGGTGCGCTCTGAGCTGCTCACATTTCTTTCTGAACCCTCTGAGAAGGACAAGGATCTTGACCCTCTGGTCTTTTGGTCGAGAGCCTCCATACGTGGAAGATACCTGTTCCTCTCAGAAGTTGCCAGGAACTACTTCAACGTTTCTACAGGTTCTGTCTGCGCGGAGAGGAACGTACGTGATCTTTATGAACGGAGAAACACGAGTCTTACGCCATCCACCGTCCATATTTTGGCGTGCTTGAAATTCGACAAGAAAGGAGCAGCGGTTTCTACAACAAGAGGTGGTTCAAGAGCCCATTCCTTGAATGGAGAAGAGGCCACCATTGGAACTCTGGACGTTGGCACAGCAGGCACACAAGGCTCCAATCCACCAGGCGTGTCGCAAGCGTGGGCTGGTGAGGAAGCGCTATCCAAGGAAGTACTCGAGCGACTCGAAAAAGCAATTGCAACATCTAACGAGTACAGCTCACGCGAGATGGTGCCATGTGTCTTGTTTGGTGATCCAGATCTACCGCCTGGATTTAAGGCAGAAGTGAGAAAGATGACATCAACGGATCCTGATGTTTTGATGCGTATATTGGATTTCCTAGATACTGATTGAACCTCCGGTGTGCTTCAATCAGATGGTAATAAATTGTGCACATTAAGTTGTATGTGCTTAACGTCTTAATTAACCCCTTAAGTACTAAAGCTTATAAGCCCAGTTCCGCGGGGACATGATATGGACATGATGAGCTGGCGGCGGCCAATTCTTGAAAATGGCGGAGATCATGGTTCACACTAGTACTAGTACTATATACCGGCCTTCAATCCTCTCCAACTCTGGAACTACCAATAAGTCTTCTATGAATATCAAATTAGAACAATTTAAATGAGGTCCAACACCCGGAAAACCAATTTATAAGAACTGTATGCGATTACTCCTCGTCAGACTCAGTGTCGACAGGCTTTGGAGTACCCTTTGGACTACTGAGCCACTCAATGTGTCTCAGTCTTCTTCTCTCATCTCTGATCTTCTTGTCGTTTCTGGTCATCTTTTTCTTTCTGATACGCACCTTGATGTCAGCTGGAGAATCGTCGTCGTCCTTTCTTCTTGGAGCTGGAGGAGCTGGAGCTGGAGAACCCTCCTTGGCACCACCATCCTCGAAGGAGGTGTTGTCAACAGCAGCATGGCCCTTTGAGACCATTGTACCGTTCTCAACAATCCACTGCTCTGGACAAAGGGCACTGACGAACTCACTGTTATGCGAAATCATCACAACACCACCGGACCAGTCTCTGATAGCAATAGCCAAACCACCAAGAGAGTCACGATCCAAATAGTTGGTAGGCTCGTCAAGGACAAGCAAATGTGGGTTGTTCCACATGGCACCGGCAATAACAACCTTAACCAACTGACCACCAGACAAGGAACCCATTGGGGTGTGGTCGGCAATGTCACTGTCAAGACCAACGTCCTCAAAGTGCTTACTGATCACAGATGGAATGAGCTGTCTGTAACCCAAACCTTCTCTCGAAGACTCGTGGTCATCAAACTTCTGAGTGAGCTTAGCGAAACCGTGCTCAACCAAGAACTCCTTAGAAACCCAAGAGTTGTACTTTGGCAACCACCACTTCCACTTGACCTCGTACTGGAAAGTCTTTTTGAGCTTCTGTCTTCCGACAATAGCCTCCACCTGTCTTGGACCTCTTCCGTCACCAATGTCAACCTCCTTCTCCATCATGGCCTTCTCATCTTCGGAAATCTTTCTGGACTCCTTCAAGAGAACCTCACGATCGTCACCGAATCTGTATCTCCACTGCAAGTACTGGTTAGCAGTCTTCTCCTTGTGCATCTCAACGTGCTGCAAAGCGTGCTGAGCAATGTAACCAATACGCAAGTTTGGATGCTTCTCAACCTTACCCTCCTGTGGAACCAACTCAGCAGTCAAAAGCTTGATAAGTGTAGACTTACCAGCACCGTTTGGACCCAAGACCGCAACTCTCGAACTCAAAGACAAGGAACAAGAGACGTTAGCCAAAGATGGCTTAGCGGCACCTGGGTAAGTGAAAGTAACGTTGCTCATTCTGGCAACAGCTCTGGTGTTAGACTTGACACCGGTCAAAATACCTGGTGGTGGGAAGGCCATCTTGACGTTGGAGTCAGTCAAGGTGTAGTAGGACTTACCCTCTGGCTTGACCTTGACAAACTCGGACAAGTTACCCTTGTAGTAAGCAAGCTTCTTGTTCTCGTAGTGAATAATGTCGGTACAGACAATGTCCAAGAAACCGGAGTCGTGCGAGACGATCAAAGATGTGATGTCAGTGTGTGTGACCAAGTAGTCCTCGAGCCACTTAACGTTGGCAACATCCAAGTGGTTAGTAGGCTCGTCCAAAAGCAAGACATCAGCCTTCATCAACATGGCTCTGGCCAACTCGAGCTTCATCTTCCAACCACCGGAAAGGGAACCAACGTTCTGGGCTCTTCTCTCCTCATCGAAACCAACCTCTGCCAAAGCAGAAGAGATCTCATCCTTGGAAACATGGGACAACTCAGGGTCGGAACCGATGAATGTCACCAGGTCCATGTCAGTCTCGTTACCCTGCATTTTGTGCTCAACGAAACATGTTCTCAACTCAGTCTTGTCTGGGAAACCCTCAAGCTGGCCGTTGGCAATGGCTCTCATCAAAGTAGACTTACCAGCACCGTTACGACCACAGAGACCGTATCTGTGACCCTTGAGCAATCTGAGGTTGGTCTTGTTCAAAAGCATACGGGAACCATAAGCCAAGGAGAAGTCAGAGTTGACAATCTCAATACCGTCGTCACTGTTGCTGGCAACGGCGTCTGGAGTGAAAAGAGTTCTGAGTCCTTTGATGATCTCCTCAGCCTTGGCAGTAGCCTGAGCATCGTCCGAGATGTACTGTGGGAGACACAAGTTCAAATATTCTCTGAGTCTCTTCCAGTCGTTGACGTTAGCATCGGCAACAAGGAGGGAGATCAAGTAGTTGTAAGTGGTGTCGTCGGCCCCGAAGAGAGATCTGTCGAGGAATTCCTCACCCTGCTTCAAAGTCATTCTTCCGCTAAACTTCTCATCCTCCTTGGAGTCCTCCTTCAGGACCTCAAGGGCCTTCTCAGCCAAGGCTCTAACCTCTGGCAAAGCAGCAGTGTCAAGCACCTTCTGGACACCTGGCATGAGCAATGGAATGAAAGACTCAATCTCAAACTTGTTGTTAACCAATCTGGTCAAGTTCTCAACAACAATGACGGACTGACGCAACTGCTCCTGGGAAGAAGAGGACAAGTTCAAAGATCTGACCAAGATAGGAACGAGCAAGGACAGAGCTGGCTCAGTAACCTCAGCAACAAATGTGACAGAGGACAAGGACTTGATACACTCTGGAACGTTGTCTGGGTGGGCCAATGTGTCAATAATCATGTCGTAACGTGGCTGCAAATCCAAGTTATCAAGAACCTTGACGAACTGGGCCATTGTCTTGTGGCCAGCCTTGGAAAGCTCTGGCTTGAAGTCAGTGGACATGTCGGTCAACACTGGAACAGCCTGCTTGAAAGTCAACTCAACGAGATCGGATGGGGACTCCTCGACGATCTTATCAACAACCTTCAAAGCAGCAATCTTGGACTGCCACTTGGCGGAGGACTTCAAGTATCTGAGAATGTCAATGAGCAAGACGGATGTGAGCGCCTCGACTGGGAAGGCACCGTAAATGGCATCCACGGCACCCTGTGCGGCTCTCTTGACAGTGTTGTCCTTGTCAGCGAAACCATCAAAGGCAACTGAGAGCAATGGGATGAGATAAGCCTCCTTTGGAGTCTGACCAGCGAACTTTCTGGCAATAGAAGAGACGAGCAAAAGACCAGACTCTCTGAGCAAAGCTGGGTTCTTTGGCTTGATGAGCTTGGAAGCGACATCGTCAATCTTCCAGTCCTGAAGAGACTGGATACCTTCCTCGGCAATCTTTTCCACAATAGCGTTGGTCTCGACCTTCAACTCGCCGAGAGTCTTGGCCTCCTTGATGTTGTCCAAGTTCTGTGTGATTGGGGACGTGGCAAGCTTCTGGAAGGACTGGTTCAGGGATGTGAGAGATGTGGTGGACTGGGATGGGGAGTTCAAATTACTGTTGAGCGGAGTGGAGTCGACAGAGTTGGCAGCACTGAAGTTCTGCTGTGGAGCGACAACCTGTGGAGCTCTTCTGACGTTAAGGTTGGCCGTCTGCTGCTGCATGTACTGCTCATATGAGAGGGCCTTCTTCGGGCCAGAGTTCTGGCGAGGCTGCTGACCGTACTGGGCAAACTGCTGGGCCGCATCATCGCCTGGGATGAACGCATTCGCGTTGTACGCGTTGAACTTAGGAGGCATGTGGATCCGTGGTTCGTGCTGGTGCGGTGGCGTTGTGTTTGCTTGGAGAAGGGATTCTTTATCAAGGTGAAAAACCTTGCAGATGAGCTCAAATCTTTTTTCTTTAGAGTTCCGGTTGCCCGTGCGGAAGTGGCAGAAGTCGGGGGCACAATGGCACAAACCCCGGCGCGTTTTGGGCGTTGAATCGGTGGTTTAATAGGTGGTTTTGGTGGGTATTTGGGGCTTAAGTGGGTCCAGTGTGCCGTTATGTGTTGTCGATGTGTTTGTGAAGGTCTAGTTCACCGGGGTCTCTGCAAACACCGGTTGCCACCCCTGACCCCCTTCCTCGGGTGCAAATGGCAACCGACAGACACAGCGGACACCCGCATCTCCTGATCTCCTTTTGTGTACGGTGAAGTGATCTCCTACAAGCATATCAGCAGTCCAACGAACTTATAGACCGGGTCATTGGCCAGTAAAAGTCTTTTCTACCCTCTCAAGCCCTCCGTATACATCTCCATCAAGAAATATCCGAGGTCATTACGTAAGCAGCACGTGCTCAATCCCCCCTCGGAATGTGAAAATTTCCCCCACGAGGCGATGAGCTCAGGACAAGCACTCAGGTGACCATCTAAAGACGATGCTGTGGCTCCCCAACCCCATATAAACTCACCAAAATGTCCACCAGACCACTACCAAACATCATCATCACCGGAACTCCAGGTTGTGGAAAGACCTCTCACGCTGAGAACCTCGTCAAAGAGATCAGTGGCTTTACACATATCAACATCACAGACTTTGCCAAAGAGAACGATTGTTTCGATGGTTACGATGAGGAAAGAAAGAGTCACATTGTCGATGAGGACAAACTGGTTGATGCGCTTGAGCCACTCTTGGAGAAGGGAGGCGTCGTTATCGACTGGCACGCCTGTGACTTCTTGCCTGAGAGACTTATCGACCTCGTCATCGTCTTGAGAACAAACAACAGCACACTCTACGACAGACTCTCCAAGAGAGGATATGCACAGAGTAAGATCGACGAGAACATTGACTGTGAGATTATGGAGGTGATAGCTCAAGAGGCAAGAGACTCTTATGATCCAGAGATTGTCATCGAGCTTGAGTCTAACACAACAGAAGACATGGACTCCAACGTTTCCAGAATTTCCTCTTGGGTTGACACATGGAAGCTGAACTACCCACAAGGTGCTTCGAACGAGCTTGCTATCTAGAAGTCTGGAGTTTGTGATAAAACCAAACCATGATACACTGTAAAACTATGTAGTTCTTCTATCCTCGCATTTCATACCTATGTAGTACAAAGGCTAAAGAGTCTTCAGGAACTCTTTCACAAGCATCAACGATTTGTAACGGTGTGACATCTTGTTCTTGATGGTCTTGTCCATCTCTCCATACGTCTCAGTGTATCCGTTAGGCATAAAGACTGGGTCCCATCCAAATGGAGAGTCACCGTGGTATCTTGGCTTCTCAACAATAACACCGTCATTGATTCCTTGGAACAGCTTTGGTTCAGCATCTGGACCTGCACAGTATGCGAATGTGCAGATAGCCTGTGCAGACTTGTCCTCAAAACCAGCAAGGAGCTTTGGCAAGTTCTCAACACCCATCGAGTCCAGGAACCACTTGATATATGGACCTGGAAGTTCAATACCTGGTTTTGTGAGAGCACCAAAGACGAGGCATGTGTCTTCAACAAGCACTGGACCGTTGATGGCCTTTGCAGCAGCCTTGGCCTTCTTCTCAGAGATCTCGGCGATGGAGCCCTGGATCTCTTCAAGGTCGATCTTTTGGTGGACAATGGTGTCGTCCTCAACGATGGCCTTGAACTCTTTCAGTTTGTTGAGGTTTCCAGTGACGAATGTAATTGCCATTTTCGGTTGTTGTTTGTCTGGGAGTTGTCGTAGCGGTCATCTTCCGTCAGAAGTGTTTAATGGCCGATTGGAGACCGTTTCTGTATCAGAGCTGTTTGAGCGTGGCCCGAACATAATGGTTCGCGCACACACTATGGGACCACTGCATAGGTCTCTTAGTCCGATTGGGTTTGGTTTCGGCGTTGTCAGATTCCATCAATGTATCATCTCACAGGTTTTAGTGTCTCCTAGGCTGATGCAAACGAGGTAGACGATCCGCAATTATAAAAAGAGGCCATAGCCTACACTGCTCAAGTTCTCGAACCCCCTTATTCTGGAGCCACCATCACCACCTTCCTCAGCAATTGCAACACTAGCTTCAACACCGGCAATGAGCGTCTACTGTTACACACTATACACCCCACAAGATCCACCAATGAAGAGTCCATACTCAAAGCCGCTGAACTTGGCTCGCAACATTGAACAGGGCTTCGCAGCCGGTAGCGACAATGCGTCTCATGAGAAGAGCATCAAGGAGGAGCCAGCCTTTGATCCCACCATGTTCTTCGACTTCCAGTCCTACGACTTTCACCAGACCCAAGAAGCGTATGAGCAGCACCAGAACACTCGAGTCCTTCCTCCATCAACCTATCATCTGGGCCCATCCCCACTGGTCCAGGCACGGCCAATCTACACCATGCCAGCGTCTCGTCCTATGCTAAGTCTTCCCAGATCAATGCCGCAACAGTATCAACAAATCTTTCACCCACAGCAGTTCCGCCCTGTTATTTACACCCCTCATGACATCAACAATAACATGAACAAGAGAAAGAGAGTCGCACGTGGCCCGCGCTCAGACACTGGATGCTATGTGTGCAGACTCAGACATCTCAAGTGTGATGAGAGAAGGCCAAAGTGCGCTAGGTGCAACCTGATTGGAACATCCTGTGAATTTCCAGACCGCATGAATCAGAAGCCAGTCTACATGACCAACCCAGATATCAGAAGACGCAAACTCGAAGAGATCAGGGCACTGACAGCAAGACCCGCACGGGCTTGATCGAGGCTACCAACAGCAGCTCATGAAGTTAGATAGACAAGTTGAATTAAGAGAAAAATCACTCCCACTCCGCACAGATGTTGTATGTCCTCACAATACGCTCCTGTAGACTTGTCGGATCATACTGAATCTGCTGCACGTAGTCACCATCAAAACCAATCAATGGACCGTCCAATGGGTCGGTCAAGTACGGACACATGTAAGTTTTGTTCTCATCTCTAGTCTCGTCAATTGTGCTTCTGCGCTTCTTCAGTGCCTGTTGGGTGTCTGTAGGTCTCTCGTTCCCGACATTTGGTTTCTTGATGGCCTTCAAGGCAATAAAGAACGACAATGGCAAATAGTCCTTCTCAAAATTGTACACCACCACGAGCGTGACGAGCAACAACGGAAGAATCAAACCAGCAAGGATAAACGCATGCTCCAAAGCCAATGTACCAGCCATTGTGAGCTGGAAGATGACGAGTCCCAAACACACCCTTCTAAAGATCATTGGCCATGATTGTCCAGTGGAGTGTTGTGGGTGGACCATCGAGTAGAGAAGCTGGTACTTGTACGTGTAGTATCCAAGGAAGAAGTACACCAGACCGGCAGTGACAATCTTCGTAGACATGATGGAGTAACTCATCGTGATGATCATGATCAAAATGTGCTGTGGCAAGATCAGGGAAAAGTCAAAGATTGGAGGCACGTAATATAGTTTTCTGAAATCACGAGCCGTACGACAGTAGAAGAGTCTCTGGAAGACCTCCAACAACACGTCACCAATCTGGAGAAGCCTGAATGGGAACATACCTAGACCTTGGAGTAAGATCAAATCAACATAAAACAACGACAAGGTCTTCAATGAGTTGGCCAACTCATAGGCCACCTTGGTGGTGTCCGAGAACAATGCCCAGACGCTTGTGGCTGTACCGGCAAGTGTAAAGATCAAGAACAGGTTGAAGAACAAGTAAAAGAAGTTCTTTGAGAGTGCAGAGAGCTCAACTTGTCCGTTTGAGATGTATCCTTGAAGCGTTGATAGGTACTGGTAGAAGTATGGAACAGAGACGTTCAAAAGGGTGTAGAGATATGGTGGAACCAAACCTATCAGCAATGACAAGAGATCTGATTCGGCGATAAGTTTTCCAAGAGCTGGCCAAAACTTCTGGATAGTCTTCAAGTTGATGAAAGTGGACAAGTAAATGACTGGGAAGATGAGACCAACAGTGGAGAAACCAATCACGATAGAGATGACATTGGCTCTGAGGAACTTGTCTTTCCTGGAGAGGAAGAGATTGTCCCAACAGACATCATGTGGTGCAGGTGCAAGACGTGCAATGAGTCGGTAGACATGTGGGTCCAAAACAGTCTGTGCAGCCATTTGAGCAGACGCAACCGAGTCCATGGTGACAAAGGCAGCACGTGCCGGTTTGAAGTTGTTTTCAGCACGGGCTTTGCGGATCTTGCGGTCAATATGGACAAGGAGATCAGAGTAGTGGTCAATCGAGTCAACTTCTTCACCAAACCAACCAAAGAGGCCAAGTCTTGTCTTTGGCTTCTTCTTTGTTGAGAGCAATGGCTGAATCTCCTGAGCTGGGAATTGGTCAGCGGGCGTCACAGATGGCTCAAGGTTACCAGATGTGTAGACCCCCACATTCAACTTGGTTGACCTCGAGTAGGCAACCTCCAATTTTCGTAGAATTCTCTTTCTCTCCTTGAACAACATACGAAGCTCCTTCCAGTCAGAGGCAATGTAGACATCTCTGACCTTGCCGATGCCCAACTCCTCGATATACCTCTTGAGTCTTTCCTCGTCAAACCTGGACGGTACACGCATGTCTGTGTTCTCCTGGAGTAGCGGCAGTGAGTCTGAAGATGTTGAGTTGCTGTAATCATGTGGATTGAACTCCTCTGGAAGTCCTTCAAGAAGAATGGTTCTGTCAGTGATGGAGTTCTGTTGACCCAAGTACTTCTGCCTCACCGAAAGCACAGTCTCGGTCTGGCACCAG
The DNA here is from genome assembly GCA_030563065.1 of Petasospora veronae. Lineage (NCBI taxonomy): Eukaryota > Fungi > Ascomycota > Saccharomycetes > Phaffomycetales > Wickerhamomycetaceae > Petasospora > Petasospora veronae. The sequence continues at coordinate 115,971 of JAKUBA010000002.1, read as the reverse complement.
AGGAAGTAAAAGCACAAACACGTGAAGACATATGTGAAGACTGTGTACATCCAAGCGGCCTTGTACTGGCCGGAGAGATCAGGGTCGTCATCACCTCCTTTGTCTTTGGCCAACCAGGCCAAGCCATCATCCCATGTGATGCCGTCTGAGTCAAAGAAGCCCGTGTAGTAGTATCTGATGGGACCGATGAAGCACAATGAGATGGCACCACAGGTTGCGAAGAACTTCATGGCCATACGGAAGAAGCCCAAGAAGACAAATGCATCGAGACCCGCGTGTTCAAGCACTTCTTCGTCAGTGACGGCGTAGAGTGTGGCACACCAGCCAAAGAATGTCTTTGGTAACGTTCGAAGGTCCTTCTTGCGGAGTGTGCGAACGGCGTAGATGTGAGGCCAGCGGTATCGTAGGAGGCAGAAGGTGAGGAACATTGTGACACCGAGGACGATACAGACCGCGAGCTGGGTCTTGAACACTCTCAGCGGCTGCTTTGTGGGGTCCATATCTGGCGGCAACGCGCTCATGGTGTGCTGGTTGCAGGGCTAATGGTGGGCGGTTGCGAGATGGTTGTGCCGGGCGGTAAACGAGTGACAGTGAGATCTTGTTCTGGTGAACTAAGGATGATCTTTCAGGAAGAGTTGGACGAGCTTTTGAGTGGTCTTTTGCGCTGGTGATGCCTTAAAGAGTGAACATTCCCAGGCCAAGAAGATCATAACAATAAGAGAATACTGCAGGAAACACCCGAATAAGGTAATATCCAGATTAGGAAGTATTCGCGGAAAAGTCGAACCATATAACGAATACACCCTCAAAAGTTGCTTCTCCTCTCAACTGTTGCCATCCAATTGGTGTCTCTACTCGATATTCACATTATGCTTAAGTCAATCACGTCCGGAAGTCTACTGATACCGGTCTCCTCCAGTTTGTTCTCACTGAGAGCCGTTTCCCAGTCCGGTCTTCGCCAGTCCAGAGCCATGTACCACTCATACGAACATGAAGAGGATCCAATCCTCAACCCAGATTCTCCAAAGTACAAGATCTTGGAGAAGGCCATGGACTTTGTTCCTACACATGGGTTCCAGCACAAGGCCATCCTTGAAAGCTCGAGAACATTTGGATACTCCGATGCCGTCCAGTCGCTCTTCCAGAACGGTACTTTTGACCTCATCAAGTTCTATCTTGTCAGAGAGAGACTCAGACTCAAGGATTACACAACCGAGGCTGCGTTCTCAGCCTTGCCAAACGAGAGAGAAAGAGTGAAATACCTTGTCAAGAAGAGGCTTCTTGCCAACGCACCATTCGCCGAACACATCACACAACTCCAGACATACTTGGTGCTTCCACCAAACGTTGCAGAAGCAGGCCAAGAGCTCCACAACCTGAGTGACGATATCAGATTCTACTCTGGTGACAAGTCCAACGACTTCGCATGGTACTCCAAGCGTCTTTCTCTCAGTTCAAGCTATGTGGCCTTGGAGCTCTTCATGGCTCAGGACAAATCGCCAAACTTTGTCAAGACGTTGGAGCTTGCAGACAAGAGACTAAACGGCCTTGAGGACCTGGGACAGGTTTACTCTGATGTTGAAGAGTTCCTGTTCTACTCGGTCAACTCTGGAATCAATCTGATCAAGAGCCAGGCCTCCAGAGGTTGATCACACCCATGCACATACGACCCCGAACATCACGAATATATACCGCTTGCTACATATCAATGAACAGCTATAAACAATTTTTCATAAACACTCTTACTGTTCACTGCTGCACTGGCTGAGCCGAACGGATCTTTATCAGTTTGTTTCTCGTCTCCTCCAGCTTGGTCTGTGTCGTCTTGATGTTCTCCTCTGCACGCTCCACCTCCTTCTTGATGAACTCGATTCTCTTCTCCACGTTCAAGTTTGCCTCGGTTTTGTCCTGCGGCAGGAGCACTGGGCCTGTTAGCTTGTAGATTTTGGCATCGTCGTCGAGTGTCTGGAACTCCTTGAGCACGATGGCGTTCTCCTGGAACTGTGTCTCGAGCTGCTGGCGTGACGAGAGAAGCGTGCCCAGCTCGTTTTGAAGACGGTTGAACTCGATTGAGACCTTTTCGAACTCTGCGTTGCTCATGTTCGTTTGTAGTTGTGTTAAAGTATGGTGTTTTGAGGGTGATGTTGGTGGAAGTGTTGATCGAGGTGGCCCGCTGTTTTTTCTGTGGGTGGGAACGATCTCGAAGGCGTTGACAGCACCAACCAAAGAACTCCGAAAGATTGACTGAACAGACCACAAAATAGTCAAGATCATATAATGGTGGTAAGTGCCTTCCAATTACAACCATGCTAATGACCATTGCTAACCTTTTGTTCCTCAGTTCAAGCCGTGGACTGACCAAAGAGCGCCTCGCCACCTCATTGAAGACACTGACGAGGACTTCTCCACGCCAAAGCAACTCCCAACAATCATCACTGAGAATGGCACAGACCTTGCCCAGTTCACAGGAACACTTGTTGTTCTTCCAGAGACACTCAAATTCTTTCCAGAGACACTCAACAGTACCTTTCCCGACCACAAGACTATTGCTGAGTTTGTCATTAAGAAGAAGCTCATTAGACACAGTGACGATGGTGAGTTTATCGAGGAGGAGCAGTTGTACTCAACTGATACAAACCTGTACGAGACTGTGGTAAGCACCACTGCTGCAGTGATACAATACACTTCAACGTTGGCTGTCTGCCTTGTCAAGAACTATGAGAACACAGACAAGATCAACTACTCACTCATCGCCGCCGAGTTGCTCAAGTACGCTGTCAGTGCTACGATCCTCACAGTGACGCCTGGAACACTTTCTTTCGACCAGCACATAGCCACACTTGGTGGTACTTGGGATACACAAGGGTATGCTGCTCTTACTCCACCATTCGTCGTGACTGGTATTTCTGGTGCATTGATCTCCCAGGCACAAGTGCTTGGAACAGAAGTCCATGGACTAGTGTTGCAGAGTGAAGGAGTTCCAGGGTTTGAAAAAGTGAATGAGTATGCCATTGCAGAAGTTGCTGAACTGTTCAAGGAGAGATTTGACTTGGGCAAGGAGTTTGCAAAGAGATTGGAGATTGTGCTCAACACTGGAATCAGTGTAAACAGTCTGGGGTTGTACTTGTGAATTGACTCCTAGTTGTACGATTGCATTCGTTTTGTGTATGCGTGTAGCTTCGTGTATGAGTATATGTGTGCAAAAATGTATACTTGCTAGCACCAGTTATGGCCAGCATAAAGATACAAAAAGAAGTGAAACCACCATTAACCCATTAGACCATCACCAATCCCCAACGATAAGTTATAGCTCCTCATCATCATCAACCTTGACATCAATAACATTAACTTTCTGACTCATTCCTTCCGAGTTGCTCATTGAGTATGAGAAGGCACGTCTTGCCGAGCCAAAAGTACGTCTGCGGCCGGCAAAGCCTGGGTAGAGTCCACCGTATCCATAACCATGGTATTCCTCATCCTCCTCATCCTCGTCATAATCAGCAATAGCTTCATCATTGTTGTTGTCTTGCTCGTCGTCATCGCCATCATCGTAGATGACACCCGATTGCTGCTGAAACTGCGAGGCAAACAGGTCCTGGTTCCAGGAGAAGCCCTGGCTCTCTGTGAGCGAGATGGAATATGTCGGTACGTTAGTGGTATCACTTCCATATGCTCTGGCAGAGGAGAGTTCGTACACCAGGTGTTTCTCGTTGCTCATCATGGTGGATGAAAGGAACGAGCGACGGCGGGCCCAGGGAGAAGAGGGGGATGCGAATGAGGATGCACGACGCTCGATACGTGGAGCTGGATCAGCTGTTGTTTGCTTGGGTTGGCTGGGTGTCTGTTCATGTGGAATAGGCTTTGAAGCTAGTGAGAAGCCCCCAAAGCTGTGGTGTCTGTGGTGTGAGTCAGCCTTGAGGAGGGGTTCTGTGCTGGCGAGGGATGCGTGCTGAGAGCGTGGAGAAGACCTTCCCTGTGGACGTTTGCCCTTTGAGGCACGTGCCCGTGTTCGAGGACTGGTCGGCTTTACTTCCATCGTTGTTTGTAGTGGGAAGCGGTGTTCTGTGTGGGGAAACGAAGAGCAAAGGAGTCTCAAGTTAAACAAGTGCAAAGTGACAGGAAAGCGATAGGCGGTGCTTAAATTAGATAGAGAGCGCGAAAATTACTGGATGCGGCAAGTTTCCAGATTCGGGGGTTGTCTTGAAATCAATCACGTGCAATATCACGTGTTAGAGTAAAGCCGACCGTTTAAATGGGCCCTGAAACAAGGGGTTCAACGGTGGCAGTTTCAGTCAGAACCAGAAGCAAACAAGTGCAGTGAGAAGAGGAGAGACAAGGCTTGCTGTGACAGTGACATGGGCCACAAAAGCACCGTTGCTGGACCGGGATCATTCACTCAAAGGGTCTCCCATCAACCTACCACACTGACTAAGTCCGAGCCCCTAGATCAGCCCCTGGAAGTCACAGCGACAAGCAACAAACGAGCCTGGAACCGCCAAAACCGCCGCTTCAACGCCATCCGATTACTAACAACCTTCACCGCCAAATCCAGCACCGGGACAACGGCTATCGGAGTGTTCCCCGTGGAAGTCTGGCCAATCGGAGACCTTTTCGCGCTCGGGAAGACTTCGCCTCATCGGGCAATTTGTCGCGCCTCTCCGCAACTGCTCTTTGTTCTCTCGGAGTATAAAGCCCTGGGACATCGCCCTTTGCCGATACCAACCACTCCAATTGAACCTCAGCTTCAAGCACAAACACGCACAACAACATGTCCACAGTCGGCCAGATCATCACTTGTAAGGCAGCCGTTGCCTGGGAGGCCAAGAAGCCTTTGTCCATCGAGGAGATCGAGGTCCTTCCACCAAGAGCCCACGAGGTCAGAATCAAGATTGATTACACCGGTGTCTGCCACACTGACGCCTACACACTCTCTGGTCTTGATGCCGAGGGTGCCTTCCCAGTCATCTTGGGTCACGAAGGTGCCGGAATCGTCGAGTCCGTTGGTGAGGGTGTCACCTCTGTCAAGGTCGGTGACTCCGTCATTGCCCTCTACACCGCAGAGTGTAAGGAGTGTAAGTTCTGCAAGTCTGGTAAGACCAACCTCTGTGGAGCCGTCAGAGCTACTCAGGGTAAGGGTGTCATGCCAGACGGTACCTCCCGTTTCAGACACAAGGCCACCGGTAAGGAGCTTCTCCACTTCATGGGTTGTTCCTCCTTCTCCCAGTACACCGTTGTTGCTGACGTCTCGGTCGTTGCAGTCAACCCAGAGGCTCCAAGAGACAACACATGCTTGCTCGGATGTGGTGTGACTACCGGATACGGTGCTGCTATCAACACAGCTAACGTCCAGGAGGGTGACACCGTTGCCGTGTTCGGTGCTGGTATTGTCGGTCTCTCCGTCGTTCAGGGTGCCGTTCAGAGAAAGGCTAAGCAGATCATCATGGTTGACATCAACGACAACAAGAAGGAGTGGGCCGACAAGGTTGGTGCCACTGACTTTGTCAACCCAACCAAGCTCCCAGAGGGCCAGAGCATTGTTGACAAGCTCATTGAGTTGTCCGATGGTGGTTTGGATCACACCTTTGACTGTACTGGTAACGTGCACGTTATGCGCCAGGCTCTCGAGGCCTGCCACAAGGGTTGGGGTCAGTCCATCATCATTGGTGTCGCTGCTGCTGGTATGGAGATCTCTACCAGACCATTCCAGCTCGTTACAGGACGTGTGTGGAAGGGTTCTGCATTTGGTGGTGTTAAGGGTCGTACCCAGCTCCCACAGTTTGTTGAGGACTCTCTCAACGGTAAGCTCATGGTCAAGGAGTTCATCACGCATAGACAGACTCTCCCAGAGATCAACTCGGCCTTTGACGACATGCACAAGGGTGAGTGTATCAGAGCTGTTGTTGACATGCAGAACTTCTAGTTGACCTCGTCGTTTCCTGTATACCAAGCAAAATGATGATCATAATAAGGTACTACCACGTAGATTATCGTGTACAAGAAAACATGATGAAAATTACTCCCCCTTATATATATAACCTTGCCATTTATATCACTGACCATCCTTCATACCGTAGCCCAAAGCGATTCCTCCCATCTTGTTCGAAAGCTCCTTGATCCCATTCACATCCTGGTATCCCATTCCGCTCCCGTTCTCATTATAGTACTGTTGCTGTTGCTGATGCTGTTGCTGTTGCTGTTGTTGAGAAATGGAGTTGTACCCATGCTGAACGTGTCCCATATGAGTTGGAATCTGCTGTGGCTGCGTATGTTGTGTGCCCATCTGTTGCACACGTGGAGCACCACATCTCAAACAGCAGATGTTCTTTGCAAAGTTGTGGTATGCACAGCCTTCGTTGCCACACTTCCAGTCACCAGCTCTGAATGGTACACTCGAGACTCTAGGATTTGGGTTGTTGCCGTTGTTATTATGGTTGTTGGAGTTGTTGTGGTTGTTATGACTGTTGTTATGTCCGTGGTTGTTGGTGTTGTTGTTGTTGTTGTTGTTGTTGTTAGTGTTGCTATGCTGGTGCTGATGGTGATTCGTTCCGTTGTTCATGCTAGTGTTGTTAATGCTGGTGGTGTTGTTGGTGTTGGTGCTCGTAGTGTTTTGTGTGTTCTGGACGTTGGCGTTGGTGTTCGTCTCTCCGGCGTTGCCTGTATAGATCGACTCCTGAATAGCAGCGGCCGATGCAGCTGGGAAGGAACATCTGAAACAAGCGGTACGACGCTGGAAGTTCGAGAATCCACAGCTTGGACATGACCAATCGCCAGGTCTCGGTCTGTTCTTTGATGGTGGGAATGGAGTCAAAATCTCCTGAGCACGGTCGAGGACACGAGCACTTGAGGGCTGGACCTCAATGGACTTGTCGTTCAAAGCACGGCCATTCATAGCGAGAGATTCAGAAGCCTCTTCGTGAGAAGCAAACACAGCAAACCCAGAGCCAGTAGGTTTGTGCTGATCTGGAGTTTTCAACGTCCAGAATGCAATAGGACGTCCACCATACTGCGTGAACCAACTCTCAAGCTCACTTTGCGTGGTGTCGCTTGGAAGGTTGGACAAGTGCAGGACCTTGGATCTCTCAGCCAGGAATGCACGAACATCTGCACGAGCATCAAATGGGCGTGACAAGACATCTGGGTGGTCCTCAGCAGGAACACTCTTCTTGGCTAATGCCTTGAGAATGGCAGAAAGGAGGTTCACCTCATCCACTGCACGACGGGCCGACTGCAAGACACCTGGTGCGGTGGTCGGTGGAGGAGTGGTGTTAGATGAGCTGGATGGAGAGCCAGGAGTATCGACTGGTACTGGCTGTGCTTCACTGGTGCTCTGTACCGTATCAATGTCAACCTCCAAGGCGGTGACGATGCTCTGGATGTTGGATGCAGAGTACGAGAGTGCTTCTGGGTGGTGAGACTTCCAGCGTGAGTACTCCTGCTTCAAGTCAAACACTCTAGCATGCTGGAGGTATGGAGGGAGAACAACACTCTTGTCACGGGCCTCACGTGGCAGCTGGACTCTGAGATCCCAAGCATTGAGGGCGACAAAGGTGAAGTCGAGGCCCTTGGAAGTGATGCGGTCGTGGATGAAGGTGTCAAGCTTGGAGATGGCGTCCTTGAAAGTGCCAGCATTTCTGACATGCTCCCATGTGAGAGTAGTCATGGAGGTACAAGCAGTGGTGATTGGCGTGTTGACTGGGCGGATCAGAGCACTGTCGCGAGAGAGCTCCTCGAGAGAAGAGGCATCGAGCAGACGCCACGCGATCTCGATAACCTCGGCCGAGTCCCGTGTGACGTAGATTCCCTGCTCATCACAGGTCGTCGCCAGGTGGATCACGACGAAGATGTCGCTCATTGTGAGATGGCCTTTGTCTTTGTCTTCGGTCCGAGTTGGTGGTATTAAGGAGGCCCTTTGTTTACGCCTCGAAGCGATTTTTTCACCTCGACGTTCGCGTGTTCCGAATCCGGTAATTACGGTCAGAGGAGCTCCTGACAAGCCCGTCCCAATAAGGCACACCCGACCGATGCCCCTCGGAACGAAAATTTTTTATGCCACTGCGCGCGAGGAGCTCATCTGAAAAGTTTCAATGAGGGACTGCTAACTGCTAAGACAAGGCGAAGAGAGCATCCCCACAGAAGCAATGTCCGCCCCAATCGACTTCCTTCTTCTCGAGGAGGCCACCGGCTATGCCGTGTTCAAGGTCAAGCTCCAGCAGGACAACATCGGCTCCAAGCTCAAGGAGGTCCAGCAGCAGATCAACGACTTGGGTAACTTCTCCAAGATGGTCGAGCTCGTCTCCTTTGCCCCATTCAAGGGTGCTGCCCAGGCCCTCGAGAACGCCAACGAGATCTCTGAGGGTCTTGTCTCCGAGTACTTGAAGTCTGTCCTCGAGCTCAACATCCCAAAGGGCTCCTCTAAGAAGCAGATTGTTCTCGGTATATCAGACAAGAACTTGGGTCCATCCATCAAGGAGGACTTCCCATACCTCGACTGTGTCTCCAGTGAGCTCGTCCAGGACTTGCTCAGAGGTCTCAGACTCCATGGTGACAAGATGCTCAAGGGTCTCCAGGACGGTGACATTGAGCGTGCTCAGCTTGGTCTTGGTCACGCTTACTCTCGTGCTAAGGTGAAATTCTCTGTTCAGAAGAACGACAACCACATCATTCAGGCCATTGCCCTCCTCGACCAGCTCGACAAGGACATCAACACATTCTCCATGAGAGTGAAGGAGTGGTACGGATGGCACTTCCCAGAGCTCGCAAAGCTCGTCCCAGACAACTATACCTTTGCTAAGCTCACACTCTTCATCGGTGACAAGACCACCTTGAACGATGACAAGCTCCACGACCTTACTGCCCTGCTCAGTAACGACTCTGGTCTTGCCCAGACTATCATTGACAATGCCAGAATCTCCATGGGTCAGGACATCTCTGCTGACGACTTCGACAACTTGCTCGTCTTCGCCAAGAGAGTCGTCTCCATCACCGAGTACAGAAAGAACTTGTACAACTACCTCCAGGACAAGATGCACACCGTCGCTCCAAACTTGTCTGAGCTCATTGGTGAGGTTATTGGTGCCAGATTGATTTCCCACGCCGGTTCCTTGACCAACTTGTCCAAGCAGGCTGCTTCCACCGTCCAGATCTTGGGTGCCGAGAAGGCCCTCTTCAGAGCTTTGAAGACCAAGGGTAACACTCCAAAGTACGGTTTGATCTACCACTCCACCTTCATTGGCAGAGCCTCTGCTAAGAACAAAGGTAGAATCTCCAGATACTTGGCCAACAAGTGTTCTATTGCCTCCAGAATTGACAACTACTCTGACCAGCCAACCAACGTGTTTGGTGGTATCTTGAAGAAGCAGGTTGAGCAGAGACTCAACTTCTACGACACTGGTGCTCCAACCATGAAGAACTCTGACGCCATCTCTGAGGCCATGAGCTTGTACAACGACTTGGACATTGAGATTGCCGATGCCGATGAGGAGGAGGAGAAGAAGGTTGAGAAGAAGGAAAAGAAGGAGAAGAAGGACAAGTCCGAGAAGAAGGAGAAGAAGGAAAAGAAGGACAAGTCTGAGAAGAAGGAGGAAAAGAAGGAGAAGAAGGACAAGAAGAGAAAGAGTGAGGGCGGTGAGTCCCCAAAGAAGAAGAAGAAATCTAAGGATTAAATCTTCCAAACGTCATCACATCTCATCATCACATTGTCATTCACAACCGCACATTACGATCATCACCGATTCCCCTTCACATTGTACTAATAGTTGAAGTCCTCACATCAAACTGGACTTCCCGGATGGGTGGAGCACTTGATTGTGCTGCATTCATTCCCATTTTTTGTCATTGAAATGTTTCTTAAACTCATCTTTATAATAGCATGACCTTATTACTGTACTTGTGTCGTAGTTTTACATGGTTCTAAACAATGCATATGTCTATGTTACATTAAAGAAGATTTTAAGGGAAGTAAGTGGCTTACTCCTCATCGCTCATGTCCTCGTCAGCACCGTCATCATCCTCACTCTCATCGCCATCACTCTCAGGTTCCATGATGGTCTCCTTGTAATCACCCTGATACTTTCTGGCAATTCTGGAAGCTCTTCCGTTGTTCTTGGCCTCTTCTCTTGCGTTCTTCTGAAGCTGTCTCAAGGAGTCCTTGAAGGAAGCTCTGACACCCTTGTTGGAGAAGACATCGAACATCTTCAACCCCTTGTTGACACCACCAACAACGACATTACCAGCAACCTCAACATCTGGAGCGAAAGAAGTAGTCAAAACATTACCAACACCAAAGTCTCTCGACAAAACCATCGAAGGGCCCTTCTTGCCCTCAGAGCCAGCTGGGATCTTCCACAGCTTGATAGCCTTCTCACCAACAGCACTTGTGATGAGCATGTCTGGGATGTGTGTGTTAACCTGGAGGGAGGAGATACCGGCGTCATGTGCCTGCAGGGTCCAAAGTGGCTTGTTCTGGTTTCTGATATCGAAGCAGTAGACGTTACCCTGATCGGTACCGGCAAGGAACTGCTCACCAGTGTTCCAGCTGATGTTCTCAATGTCCTCGGAACCAACACTCCAGAACTTGGACATCTCATTGGCATCACTGATTCTGACATCACTGATAGCGACACGGCCATCGTAACCACCTGTGAGGAGGATAGCACCGTCAGATGGGTGCCATTGCGAACTCGAGACGTTCTTGCCTGGGTGGATTGTGTTGATGGAGCGCACAGCAACAGCGGTGTTGAGGTCCCAGAGTTTCACTGTGTGGTCGGCAGATGTGGACGCCAGCACATTTCTGTGGAACTTGTTGTGTGAGAGGGAGATGACAGCGTCTGTGTGGTGTGTGGTGACGTGTTTGGACTTGGCCTTCTTCTTCTTCGACTTGATAGCGTTGTAAGAGTTGGCAGATGGCTCACCCAAGATGACATCTGGGAAGGCCTTTTCAAGAGAGTCGAGGTTCCAGATCTCAATCTGTGGGTCAAATGTACCAATAGCAGCAAAGTTACCGACATTGGAGTCTGGGGCATCTTCACCAGCATTTGGTCTAAAGTTGATCCATTCAACACACAATGGGAAGGCTGGGAGCATGAGGTCGTGGTGGACATACAATGCACTGTCTCTGGTCATACCCTTGGCAACATCTGGGTCGAGCTTGTCCTCATCTTCCTCTTCAGCTCCCTGTGGAGCACCAGCACCATCGTCATAGACGTAGACGTCCAAGTATGACACCTCATCCTCTGTTCTTGTCGCAAGGACCAAGTTGTCTGTTGGGTAGACCTGGAACTCCGCCTTGTCCTGCTGAATGTCCTCCTCGCCAGGAAGTGTGATATATGGGTCCTGTCCGTCCTCTCCCTCGTGGTACTCGACCTCCTCAGTGAGACCTGGGAACATGCCCACTGGCTGGCCCTCCGCATCGACATCGTCATCGTAGTGCTCAAGGTCATACTCCTTCAAGTCGTCGTCAGCCTGATCCTGGTCCTGGAAGCCCTTTGTGGCAATAGTGGCCTGGTCCTCTGGGGAAACCTCGTCATCCTCCTCGAGAGCCTTGATGCCACTCTTTGCATCTGCAATCTCGAGCTGAGCCAGCTGGTTGATTCTCTCCATCTCCTCGTCATCGAGCTCATACTTTTCCGGAAACTCGCTAGCGAATCCACGAGGCACCCATGTCGTAGAAGAAAGCATTTTGACGGTGCAATTACGGCCAAAAACGGTGAGATCAAGAGCTTTCAATGAGAGAGAAATGCTCCCCTTTCACAGCCAAAAAGTTTTCAGAGCTCATCGCGAAAGCACGCGGTACGGGCCACACAAAGGGTCGAGAGGGGCTGATAGAGGTCAATTATTGAGATTTTGGGGCCAATAAAGAGGAGATTATCCATTTGTGCACTGATTTGGCAGTAGATCAGGTCTGTCGCTAGCTGTAGAGCAAAAACAGAAACAAAATAGCCGAGTTTGGTCTATTTCTACCAAGTCTGCCATTTCCTTCCGGGCAAAGCTGTGGCCTCTCACACACGATCAACGGGCCAAGTTGCGTCCCCTTTAAAGCACCAGAATCTCTCTAAAACTGGCAATAATCCACCATCAACGAACAATGTCCCGCAAGACACTCGAGGATTTGATCAAGAAGCTCCAGGAGGGTGGAACTCTCGATGAAGAACAGCAGAAAACCATGGACGACTACAAGTTCTGGAAGACGCAACCAGTGCCGAAGTTCGACGAAGACATCTCAGAAGAGGGTCCGATTGAGCACAAGACCGTGGACCAGATCTCCACTGAGCCACTTCCACTGCTGAAGGAGTTTGAATGGGCTGACTTGGACCTCAACAAGCTCGAGGACCGTGACGAGGTGTTCAAACTGCTCTATGAGAACTATGTCGAGGACGCTGACTCCACTTTCCGCTTCAAGTACTCCACCAACTTCCTTGACTGGGCCCTCAAGCCTCCTGGCTACAAGAAGGAGTGGCACGTTGGTGTCAGAGTGAAGGCCAGTGGCCGCCTCATTGGCTTCATTGCCGGTACTCCAGCAGACCTCAGAGTCAGGGCCAACAATGTCAGCGCTGTTGAGATCAACTTCATCTGCGTCCACAAGAAGCTGAGATCAAAGAGACTGGCCCCAATACTCATCAAGGAGGTCACCAGAAGAGTCAACCTTCAAGGAATCTTCCAGGCACTCTACACAGCGGGAGTCGTCCTTCCAGCTCCAGTTTCCGTGGCTCGTTACTTCCACAGACCGCTCAACTGGGGTAAGCTGCACGATGTTGGCTTCAGTTATCTCCCAGAGAACGTCACAAAGACCCAGATGATTGCCAAGTATACGCTCAGAAACGAGGGCAAGGTGAAGAATCTGAGACGTGCAAAGATCGAGGATTTCGACCAGGTGGCTGCACTCCTCCGCAGGTACCAAAAGAGATACGACCTCGTCCAGGAGTTCACTGATGACGAGATCAAGCACTGGCTCTTTGGAAACGTGGACATCGCTGACGAAGAAAAGGCTGTGCACACATATGTTGTTGAGGACGAGGAGGGTAACATATCCGACTTCTTCTCCTTCTACCTCCTCCCATTCTCTGTGCTCAACAACTCCCAGCACGATGAGCTCGGAATCGCATACCTCTTCTACTACGCCACGGACGTTGCCTTTGAGAGTGACGACGAGGCCACAGTCCAGCCGCTCCTCAAGAAGAGACTCAATGAGCTGATTAATGACGCTCTCATTCTCGCTAAGGGCCTTGGTGTCGATGTCTTCAATGCGGTGACCACTCAGGACAACAACCTGTTCTTGCAGGACCTCAAGTTTGGTGCTGGTGATGGAACTCTCAACTACTACTTGTTCAACTACAAGGCCAAGTTCATAGCCGGTGGACTCACCAGGGACAAGCAGTTGGACACGGAAAAGCTGAGCAAGGTTGGTGTCGTGATGCTCTAAAGTAGATAAAGCTTACAATTTCAGATCGTTCTTATCAAATCGCATTATTTCAATAGATGTAAAGGTCTAAAAGTACAAAAGCGGAACTGAAGGTGTGGAAATGGACCGTCAAATCACAATGCTCTTTTTTGGGGGGTTGTGGGGTTTGTTAATGCATGCCGGAGGTTGAGGTGATGATGGTGGTAGGAAGATGAGTCTCTTACATCAAGTCAGAGAAACCAGAAACAACATGCTTCTGGAAACCACCCTCCTTGGCAGCAGTCTCGTAGTAGGAGTAGATCGTTGTCACGGCCAACAAGATGGAAGTACCAGAACCCAAGGTTCCGAGCAAGTCACAAGCGACAGACAAGGCACCAATGCAAGCACCACCAAAGGCAGCAGCAGTTGGAATGATTCTCTTCAACTCCTTGTAGACAGAGGTGTCACGGTGACCAGCAATGACCAAACCCTGGTCCTTGAACTGCTTAGCAACGTGTCTTGGGGAAGAACCCGAAATCTCAATCCAAGTGGTGGAGAAGACAGCACAGAGACCCAAAACAACTGCAACGTACACGACAGTCTTGATTGGGTCCAAGATCGCCTCGGCAAGAGAGAATGGTGGCTGAATGTAGTAAGCAATACCGTTGGTGGCAAACAACTGAACACCACCTGGTCTAGCACTCCAGACACCAATCAAGCGGATAACTGGGTTGTTTGGGAATCTGGAGAACAACATCTGGGAGATCAGGAAGTAGTTCGAGGTCAAAGCAGACTGCAACATGATCGGAGTGTTAGAAGTGTAGAACAACTTGATTGGGTACAAGCCGTATGGACCTCTCTGTCTGGTGGATCTGACAGGGATCTCGTAACGGAAGCCCTGCAAGTAGATGACGAGGAAGAAGACGAACAAAGTTGCCAACAACTGGAACAAGTTTGGCAGGTTCTGTCTGTAGAAGGCCTCGATCAAGGCTCTTCTCTTGTCCTTCTTGGTAGCCATCAAGTGGAAGAAGGCAACAACGCAACCCTCAAACTCATCACCACGGCCATTGTTGACAGTTGTTGGAGCAAAGGTCTTCCAGAAGATCTGCTCACAAATGTTGGTGGCCATGAACAAAGAAATACCAGAGCCCAAACCGTAACCCTTCTGGAGCAACTCGTCCAACAAGATGACGATAATCCCTGCAAAGACCAACTGCAAGACCAACAACAGACAGACAGCAATACCGAGCTCACTTGGAGGACCGTACATACCCGTCAGAACGTAAACAGTAGCCTGACCAATGGAGAGCAAGATGGCGAGCAACTTCTGGGCAGTCTGGAAGAGCTCACGGTCGGTCTTGGACTCCATGTTGACCTGGATGACATTGGTTCCCTGCAAAAGCTGGAAGACCATACCGGAGGAGACGATTGGGGAGATACCGAGTTCCATCAAGGTACCTCTGTTGGAAGCGAGCATCATTCTGAGCCAGTAAAGTGGGTCAGACGACTCAGAAGACGCGATACCATACAATGGGATCTCACTCATCACAAGGAAGATCAACAAGGTGACACCGGTCCACATGAGTTTCTGGTTGAAAGGGATCTTTCTCTCAGGGGCAATGACCTCTGGGAGGTATCCCGAGAAAGGCTTGACGAGATCAAGGACGCGGACTGATGTGTGTTAGTACATGTGTTGGTGGGTGTTTGGCTAGGCGTGTGCTGAATCGATGGGAACCTGACCGCTAAGTTGTCGGTTTAGCACCATAATGAAACGAGAAAAACGCCAATCAATGTCTGATCTAGCACCGCAATTGAAGCATGGAAGTGACTTACAAGAACTCATCTCGCTTGTGTGTGTGTGCGTGGAGTTCGGCTATTGATTGTGTGGACAGCGAACAACCTTGACGTGTCTTTTCAAAATGCCACGTCCGCGCTCGCGACGTCCTTTTGAGACGGCCGGGTTACCCCTGAGCGCTCGCGTAATCCTTGCAAAAATTAGTCACGTGGTGAGTCACCTGATCAGGAGCAGCTTGTATGTGTCCTCCACTTTGTTGTTCGTTCTGGGTTCTACGGCCACTGAAACAGGTTTTACACAGTGAGTGTGGCTCTGAACTCTCATCCAAAAGTCTTATCTACGTGCTCAAACCGTTCTTGGTTGCTCATGTTGTGCTGATCAAGGGGGTTGATCTGCTGTGTGTCTACCATATCCCCCATGTTGATTGCTCACGCTCATGGTTGTTTAGTCAGAGGACAATCGCCAACTATAAATACTGCCTGTGTTCCACTGGTTCTAGGTTTGCTTTGTCTGAGCTCCTGCCTGCCTGTCATATTGTATCTCAATGGCCCCTTCTGTTGCAGAAGAGCAGTCAGCTCAGTCGTCATCGTCCCATCGTGCTGAAACATGCTTGCCTGAACCTCTCCGTGCCATCTGGAAAGGGCGAGACATCACACCGATACTGCTCTATGGTTTCGATGAGCACCCACTAAACACAAAGTCCGAGTATCTGATTGCAGAATTGAAAGTGCGTCAGTACATGGCGATTGTGATCGAGGTGGCTGGAAACCATATGCTATTTCCAACATTATTGAACCGTTGTCCACACAATCACCTTGATGGTATTTGGTGGGGAGAGAGACGAACGATTGTTATTTGTTCTATTGTCAGACTGATTGGCTTTCTCAAAAGATTGTGCTTACAATTGAAGCAAAGGAAGAAAGAACAGCTCATGAAGGCAGCTAACTTCCTTGATTGCCAGGCAAAAGATGTCCTGAAACTTCACAAATCCCCTACACCAAAGCAGGATATTGAGGACATTGAGAAGTCAGTATACCAGAAGCTATTAAAATGGATGTCAGAGAACGGAATCAAAACCGGTAATAAGATATTGGAGTCCATGGATTCTGAGCGGTTGAAGAAAGAGAACCATCTGCTTGTCAATCTCTTCAAGACTGCCGATGTTCACCTTGACGCTCAGAAGTGCCAACAGCAGCTGTGGAAGATTGTTTCTGACACTCACGAGCCCATCATTGGCCAAGATCTGAGGAGCACGTCTGACCTTCCTTCCGTTCCAGTTATAATGTCATCGCCATCCCTTCCCGATCTTACCCCCTCGAAGTGTGAACCGGTCTCTCAGGCGTCACACTCGCTCACAGCGCCTGAGAGAGTGCATTCCAGAGAGGCCGACGTTCAGCCGATGTTGAAGAATAATGACAGGCGGGAAAAGGCTAGTACTTATAACCGGAATTCAAACAGCAGACGGCCACTTCCTTCTGGAAACTGGGCTCGTGATCAGCAGCTGCAGCCTACCTCTACCAACGGTTTTGAAACATCCAACAGAGTTTATGGTAACCGGCCAATGTAGCGTCACTACCATCGTATACAGAGCCAGATACACGTCACATATATTGCGATATCACCATGTAAGAACATCGTCCTCCTCTTCATCGCTGTGTGCTTCATTGTTCCATATTCTTTGGAGCTTCTTGAGGTTGTGGCGAGCACTCGCCAGTCCCATGGAAAAACAGATGTCAAGGAATCTCTCCACGAGCTTCTGGTCGTCATCTTTTATACAGCACTTACCAACGACTGCAATCATGATATGAAGATGTGTCATGCATGGATTTCTGTAGTGCTCAACCTTACCCAAAAAGCGGATGTATCCCAGTGCCTTCTCAACAAGTTCCTGTATGAAAGCCGATGTCTTTGGCATCTCCAGCACGCGGATGAGGAATACCACACGGGCCGTGATGATGTGTGTCTGGTGGGAGATGTCAAACCAAGACAGAACAATCTCAGAACCATCATTGAACTCGATAAGGTCAATACTTTCAAAGCCTTGAACTCGGCCATGGGAAGGATGGTTTGGGTTCGACTTCGGTATGTAGCCTGACTTGTCAATGATGCTCATCTGCTCGAGGTTATCCAGTTGATTCGTGATGGAGTGCCACTCTCGTAAGGATAGAACTGGTGGTCTTATCTGGTGGTCCAAGTGACTCATGTTTTTGAGAATCGTGCCGTCCGCCTTGAGTCTTCTGATTCTGTTTAGAACCTTCATGATGTCTCTGTAAGTGATGTCGAGCTGGATGATGTGTCCACCAATGTAGTTGAAACCATGAACGTCAATCATATTCAGCTTCTTCAAAGAGTTGAGGTAAAGTGTATCATTGCTGATGAAATTGTCGAGGTCTGACCCCACACTCTGGAAGATACCACCATATGGATTGGTCATACCAGCCAATACCTCATACGTGATGAGCCAGTTACGACAGAAGTTCAGAGTGTCACTCTGTATCGTAGCCTTCTTCAACAGTTCCTTTGCACCTTTCAGGTGTGCTCTCCAGCGCAAACTGGTACTGGAGGCGCAATCCGTTGTCAGCAGCAAGATAGTCAACAGCATTGGTTCAACTTTTTCAGCAGTAGTCACCTCATCTTCGAAGTTATCACCAAGAATGTTTAGACAACTCGATAAGTATGAACAGTACGCCTGATCATCTCTGGTGTTCTTGGTCTCTCTGTGCTCCATTCTGGCTCCACATGCAAGAATGGCGTAGAGCAGGTATGTCTCCCTCTTTGCATAGTTGAGCAGCACATCACGAACTGGATTCATTCCGATGTTGGGCGTAAATGGACAGGAAAGGGTGGTGAAGTCGGTATAGTATCGTTTGAGGTACTCGTTGTGCGGCTCCCCCAGGTTGAAGAAGTCCAGTGGTACGTCAAACACAATGTCGGAGTCATCTGTGCTGAGTGATAAGTTGTGTTCCTTGAGCTCTGTGTCAAATGGAACTGCAGACTCTTCAATGTAGGTCTTGAGATTCGGTGTTAGAGCTTCTTCCAGTCTCCAGTTGACCAGATCATTGAGATCATTGAAGAGCAGTGAAGCATCAGTTGTGCTGAATGCGAATTCGTTCTCCAGCCCTGGTGGTGAAGTAGACATGGAGCCTGGGTATGACTCAGCGAATGTGTTTGAGCCCGGCATTGAACTCATGGACTTTGACTTCTTCATCATCTCACTCTGAAGCTCGTTCTTAGTGCGACGCTTCTTGTTCTTGCGGTTGAGGACGTAAACACACTCCCTGTTGAGTCTTGAGCACTGCCAGCACTTGGGCTTCGTCTCATCACACTTCATACGACGCCGTTTGCATTCGGTGCAGCCATTGCGGGAGTATTTGCGTTTGTTCCCCTCTGAGGTGTTCTCTGTGGGACTTGTAGTGGCTTCCTGTTTCAAGCTCTGTGGGGATTGTTGATCTGATTTGTTGTCTGGTGGTGTCATGGTTGCATTGTCTGTGCCCATTGTTGTGATGATCTGTGATTGGGGGTGTACAGTGTTGATTTGGACTGGAGAAGATCAGGCCCAGGGGTATATCAGACCATATAAACCTGATAGAAATGATGTAGAGGAATGGACCTTCCACAACGAAAGCTGATAAACCCTCAGTGCAAGCGGATCAACAAGAGATAGGAGGGTAGCTTGGGAGATCTTGTCCAGGTTCTTCCGGCAATCACGGTGCTCTGCTCCGGCGTTAATATGTGATGACCTGTCACGGCACGATGAATCCAACTGCTGTGATTGGCTTCAGAACAGGCGGCCGCTTTTTTCCAGCCTTATCGACGTTGTTATGGTGCAAAGATCTCCTTGGTCGGCCTCTTCCCGGACCTACTGAAATTCCGCGGGCATTTCGAGCGCTCCTGCGGGAAGCCAACTCCGAAGCTATATTGTTCTCCAGACAACAGATCTGGAACAATGAACAGCGCTTTTACGACATTCTTGGCGTTCTCAGATGTTTGAGATCATAAATATTGTGTAATTAAATAGCATAGTACATATAGGCGCTCTAACAGATGCATCACCAGACCTGAAGCTCCTCGAACAAGTCAACAACGTTCTCCGCCTTGAGCATCACAGCAGAAGCTGTCGTTCTGATCTCATCGCACATCTTTGGAGGTCCACAGGTCATGATAGCCAGTGACCCAGCTCCCTTCTCCTCGGTGAATTCCCCGATTAGACCGGCAATGTTTGGTCTTCCAGCCTTGAAAGCGGTCAGGGGGGAAACCTTTTCATCTGATCCAATGACCTCCTTGGTCAAGCTCTCCTTGGTTGAGCTCTCCTTGACAGAAGTTTCGTCACTGCTTCCCTGATTGGAAGTCTCAGATGTGGTAATACCTTGCTCGTATTTGGTATTTTCTGGTGTGGTGATGTATATCTGGATCTCAACGTTTGAACGGGAAGCCAGCACAGCAAGGTCCTCGGAGAAACATTCGTAGTCTCTGATGTACTTGATGACCCAGACGAGCTTGACTCTTTGCTTTTGGATCGACTCTCTTGATGAGAGGTCAAGTGCATGAGCAAGAAGACCTGGTAGACCACTACCACCTCCAAGAAGCAAGACATTGTCGTACTTCTCCATTGGGGCACGGTGACCGTAAGGTCCCTCAACTGACACCTTCATCTTGAGCTTCTGGTGATCGGACTTGGAGATCCTTTTCTTGAGGTACTTTGTCATACCCTTCTTGGCCTTGATGGTGAAGATGAGTGTATCTGGTTGAGCTGCAGACTTAAGCAATGTGAATGGATGCGACTGCCAGAATCCGTACGGAGTCATAAAGTAGACATAAGCGAACGAGCCTGGGAAGGCATTGAGTTTGCCAGCTGGAACAGAAAGTCTGAAGATTTCGTCATCAACCATCTCAACTTCTCCCTCTTTGATTCCAAACATGACCATTCTGTAGATTCTGACCAGTCTATCAACAATCCAAAGAGCCCACGAAGCGTACAGGTACTCCAAGTAGCCCAGGTCGTAGCAGTGATAGAAACAAGTGAACATGAAGGCAACTGCAAGAAGAATATGAATCACCAAGAAGGTCTCATAAGACATCGTACGGAACAAGTGGAAAGCCTGGAAACACATAAACCCAGCAACGACAGTAGCAGCAACACCCCAAACCCAATATGCGTCTTCGTAGTAGTACGCGAGGTAGCCAGTAGAGACACCGTAAGCAGTCCAACCGGCAGAATGGATCATGGCATGGATGAACATGATTCTGGAGACCCATTTGTGGTAAACAATGAAGGTGGTGTACGGAATTCCTGTGGCTTGGATGAGAAGGTTGTTGCGGCCGGCAAAGAG
This sequence comes from Petasospora veronae, assembly GCA_030563065.1. Lineage (NCBI taxonomy): Eukaryota > Fungi > Ascomycota > Saccharomycetes > Phaffomycetales > Wickerhamomycetaceae > Petasospora > Petasospora veronae. Next base: position 95,471 of record JAKUBA010000002.1, on the reverse strand, counting down.
GACAAGCAGTGGGATGCCTCCAAAGGACAACAAACCGGTACGATCAGCAACAAACTCAGCAATCAGTTCAGCTTTGGTCTCAGATCCTGGATACGTAACAATGTCATAGTTTGCGAAGGACATGATGATGTTGAGAATGATGTAGAGAAACACAACAAGAGACTCCACTCTGGTAGGAACGAGCGTGGTGAATATCTTCAAAGTGGTGGAAGCATTGGTGTGGTTTCCATTGAACAAAGCTGGAGTAGAGATATGTCCCTTGTACCATCTCATGAACTTGTTGTTGACTGTTGTACCAGTGTATCCGAGTCTTTTCAAGTAGTTGAGGGAGCCCTGGATTATGAACACAACGATGAAGAAGACGTAGTACATTCCTGCAAAAACGTTAGGCATATCCCACTCGTAGTAGGAAGCCTTGAGATACTCGTAATAGTCAGCACCTTCTTCCCTCTTTGTAATGAAAGGGGATGTAAACAGCGTCTCTGTGAGGTTGAGACCATCGGTGCTGATGGCATATTGGGTAGCGTTGTCGTACTGGTCGTAGAACCATTCAAGAGTCTGATTGTTGTCTGCATACTCCTGACAGGAACTTCTGTAGAACTTGAATGTCTTCTTCCATTTCTTTGAATGAGGCGTAACGAAGTTGTCAAAGCATAGGAGTGCTGCCCCAAGAGCTGGTGGATAGTTGCAGTATGTGTCGTAGTAGAGAGAGGGGTCTGCGGTGTAGTCGAAGAGGTAGCTCTCTGCAATCTCCATACATGTGTATGTGACAATTCTGTCTGTCGTTCCCAAACGCTCTGTCTTCTCAGGCTTGGCTGAGATGAGAGGAAGTGCACTGGCAAGTAGAATGAGTGAGGGGAGACGCATTGAGATCAGAGTAAGGGGCTCCCGGATATAGGCGCGCTTCGGGTGGGAGTCCAAGCAATGTGAATGCCAAGATGCTGGGCGGAGACTGTGGGTTATATAGAACCCAAAGCTCCAGGGGTCCTGAGTCCTGCATTGCAATAACGGCGTGACAAATTTTCGGGTGCTCCTGTATAATCAATGCCTCTTCCTTGACTATGAGTGGTTGATTTATTGATCGTCCACGCAGCTTCCGCATGATTTGATGCGGACCAGGGCCCAGACCATCGCTCCCCGGTACGCTCAGTTCAGCTCACCATATCGGCATGTGTCATAGAGTTAGTTCCCGTGATCCAACAACCTTCAACTACACGGTGCAGGTACTGGGGTTCTAAGAAAACATTGAGTCTTCCATCAAAGATACCTGTATCAGGGTCTCTTGAAAGCACCATAGATATCTATTCCATCTATACTCGACAGTTCAGTCGCGGTGACGTATCTGCGTTGTACTTGCGTTTTTGCCTGAGCATCTATGCATGAACCAGACAGTATCCGTAACTCCTCCGAATTGGGTAGCAAATGCCGTGACACGGTGAACCGTGACCTCAGAAAAACATTGCACTTGTATGGCTGAAGCTGAGGATCATCCTCATTGAAAGCCCGCGGCTGTAGTACTATGGACCTCCTTTCAACAACCGGACCCTGACTCTCGCTTCTCCGGGTATGTCAACTGTCAAGCTCGAGGCCTGTAAAGAGCTGTTGAAGGTGGTGGGAGATCGGGCCTCGGTTGATCTTTTCGATAACTTTGATCTGGTGATCCTCTACATCTCCTCCAGATTGAGCATCTCCAACCCCCGACCGGGCTCTCAAGTCCAGCCAAATTGCCGCTTGCTTATGCCTTAAAATATTGTTGCATATAGCCGATTAACTGTAGTAATTTAAAGTTAATTGGCACGGTGTCATTGGCCACAGCGTCCGGCTGTTCCTGTTTTTGGGTGTCCTTAATTTTATGTGGGGCCGGGGACATCCGCAGCTCGTGCACCTATAGGCCATCTCGATTCTCTGAGGCTTGCCCATTTCATATCTGACTAGTAGTCCACTTACATAACTCTCTATTGTAGCGGTATACGAGTTATGTCGCTTTCATGTGATTTGTTTGCCATCAATCATTAAACTGCTCAGCTATATAATGCAAAGCGTGGCGCAGAAGATGTTCGTGTGTCAGAGCTGAAATGGATCTCTATAGCCATGGCCGCTCTTCCTTCGAGAACTTAATTTTATGATATTCGACACGTATGACCACTTCCCATTCCTTCTCCTTCGAATGGAAGCCGACGTCGCACAGTCTAGGTAATACCTGCATGATCAACATGCGATACGTGCGGGCCCGGGGCAATCATATCTTTTTGATCTTAGCCATGGACGCTTAGGAGAACCTCCATGATACTCCCACTCCACCGCGCTCTTAGCTGATAGCTCTACGCTCTACCCGGTTAGCTCAGTTTATCAATAGGACGCTGGTAGAACTACACATATTGAGCTTTGAGTACATAAGCCTTTGAACTCGAGAGACGCGGCGTTTCCAGTTAGTTGTACTGGAAGCCTGGAAGGCGTCAATTCCCGCGCCGGACAGCAGTCGGGTTTGCGGAAGATCGAGTAATCATTACCGGTTGCAGTACACCAGTCGTTCTTTTCAGGTCTCAAAGTTATTTGAATTTCTAGCTATAGGTTCCTCGTTGCGGTGGTAGACAACAACTTACCGCTTAACATTGACAAGGTGCAAGGGGCTGATATAAGCGAAACGGCCTTCTTGGCGCACGTGATAAGGCGGAATTCCGATGCTATAAAACGGACGGGGCTACCCGAGGTTGGCCGCTGTCGGAAAAGATGAGATGAGTGCAAGCAAGTCTGAGAAGACTTCACGAAGCATTTGTTGGTTGAATCACAATGCTGCTTCTCTTCACTACCAAAAAGTAATAGCTGAAAATGAAATGGCGAGTCTACCCGAAAAGCTGGTGTGGTGTGCGGGTGTTCAGCGACTGGTTGACAATCGACAGTCACAATCAGCTTCAACGCCCTCCATCCTCCATGCACAAGCGCTTTGAGATGTCTGCTCCAGGGTCCAAATGCTATCTTGGATACAAGGATTGAGGATTCCCAGTTCTGCTTTGGATCAATCTTCATCGGCCTGATCAGATCGAGCACTCCTACCAGCCACCATGAAGTTCATCAACCAGACAGATCAGATCATACGCAAGGTCAAAGGAATCAAGGTTCACAAAGAACCAAGGCATCCTGGTCTCTCAAAGATGAAACATCCCAGTCGAAAGTCCCTCAGTGACAACGTGTCCAAGCAACTGTCGCATAAAGTGTCCCTCATCAAACCCAAGTCTTCCATTACGAAGGAACGACCAAAGACCCCACCTCATCAGATCACACCGCCAAACTCTGACCACCAACTTGCAACTACAACATCAGTACTACATGCTGAACTCACGGCCTTCATGGAGCCTCTGGGTGCATTCATGGACTTTGATCCTGAGGCGTTTGACCTTGATACCGCCCTTGCACTCGATACACAATGGCTCGAAGGACTTGACTTCTCGAATTCACTGAGCCCTTCCCCCACTTCGCCGCGGATTGACCGCAAGGAGCTTCAAGTTTCACGTTCTTCAGTCATTGAGATTGCCCCTTCTGTCTCCCTTGTTCCGCGGGGGTCACAGAACGAGTTCAGACTCCTATCTCACTATTGCACGCATCTCACAAGGTTCTACTCCGTGAAAGACCCACAGTGGAACATCTACACTGCCATCAATGAGGAGTTTGCATACCGGTACACCCATCTTCAGCAAGCAATTCTGGCCTGGTCATCGCTCCATTTGTCAATCCTCGAGAATAACGGGAGAAACTTGGAGATCGCAAAGAGGTATCACCAGCTGGCCATGAAGGGAATCATGAGTGAGGACTTCACTACCAGTGAGGTTCCACTTGATATGTTGCTGATTGGTTGTTACTTCCTCTGTCTGTATGACATAATGGCAGGACAGAACCAATTGAAGAGCATTTTGAGACACGTGTGGGCATCGTTGAGGCGCGGATCTCTCTTTGAACCACAAAGTCCTCCACGTATGAGTGCCTTTGCATACCAAATGATCACATGGATGATCTACCTGGATGTTAGGAGTTCTTTATTTGTTGGAAATATCCAGTTCCCAAACTATGTCGAGCTCGGTTCAGGAGGTGGCCTGGAAACCTTGGTGAGATCTACAGAGAAGAAGTTGAACGACGACGTCGAGTATCTCCTCAGGTTGGAGCAGTATGAGAAGAGAGTTGTTGGAAACATATTCAGTCATTCACATCCTGCACTTCAGTTGTCATTTGGTACTCGGTACCCACAGGCATCTGTCGAGATGGATGCTGCTCAGCAACGGATTCTTGTTGTGATGGTCAAGAACATGCTGATGCTTGCAACTCTTGTCCGTCTTCGGAACTGGCTTTTTGAGTGTGTTGACTCTCAGGAGTTTCAACCAAACACTTTGCAATCTAAGATTGATGACTTGAATGCGGAGACAGAAGCATTGTACTGTGAGTCGATCCTTCAAGACCCGCTTTCAAGATTCCATGTCCTGGTCGAGATGGCACTGATCAAGGCTGCAGCCATCCTCTTTGACCGCCTGATCAACCCTGGCATCAGAACCTCTACACACTGTCAACATGCAGCATCGAAGATTATTGAGATTTCCAAGGTCCTGAAGACGCTCAGATGTCCTGGTACCCCCGGTTCACTTCAGTGGCCGTTCCCTCTCGTGATTGCCGGAATTGAATCAACTGACCCTGTGCATCAGAGCTGGGTGATTGATGAACTTGAGGCTATTGAGAAGGAGGGCTGGAGTAATGCTTTGAAAACTGTCAGAATGGTTGTACAAGAGACTATAAGGAGACAGAATGAGCAGGGCAGACGTGTTGATCTTGGTGATGTGATGATAGATATGGATGAAGTCGCTATTATCTAGGCGCAATATGTACAGACTGGTGGTAAGTATATTGTGTTACCTGGTGAGTGGATACTCCTTGATTCCCAGTGCAAAGCATGTAGACAGCAAGTGCACCAGGACGGTAGCATATAGACTTTTGTGGATGACGGTTCCATAGACACGCACAGCAATAGCTTTCAACTCCGGACTGAGGTGTTCGATATATGTCACATGAGACATGATCTCAAGTATAAGATCAGGCTTGTTGGGAACACCATCAAATGCGAGATTGAGATCTCTTCTGAGGAAAAAGTTGTTCACAGAGGCAGTCATGGAGACCCCAAAGGCTCCACCACATACCCTGAACAAGTATGAGATCGATGTCGCTCTGGCCTGTTTCTCTTTTGCAACAGATGATATCACAGCCATGAGTGATGCTGAGAGCACAATTCCATGTCCTATACCTGATGGAAACGTGCATATTTGATAGATCCAGCTCGATGAACCAGGTTGAAGCAAGGAAAGGCCAGTTGCCCCAATGATCTCCAGCATGACGCCAGTCACAAGAGCAGCGTAGTACCTCTGTGTTCTTCTGATCACAAATCCAGCTGTCAATGAGCCAGCACACATACCAACCACGTTTGAAATGAGCCTTGATCCCGCCTTAGATGCAGTTTCCCCCTCCACTATCTGAAGAAAGAGAGGAACGTTGAACATGACGGAGAATGCACCCGCGTACCCAAAAAGGTTGGTTAGCCCTGAGAGAAGTGGGTTCCTTGACAGCAGGATATTGAGTGGAACAATAGGGTTCTTTACTGTCTTCTCAACGTAAATGAAGGAGACAAGAGATCCCAAGCAGACAACAAGTAGAGTCAGGATGAGAGAGGTTGAGCCAGAGACTGAGTTGATGTCACCAACCATCTGAGAGATACTGAGCAACGACACAACTGCGATTATCAAAAACATAGAGCCCAAAAAGTCAATATCTGAGAAACCCTGTGCCTTCATTGAATGCTTTAGTGGTATGTTGACCTTGAAGTAGATGACTAGAAGAGACACCATGGTGATGGGACACTGGACCCAGAATGCAAACCTCCAACCAGCAGTGTCAGCCAAATATCCTCCCAGAGGGGCACCCACGACCTGACCACATCCATACACCAGATTTGCAAAGCCGTTGTACGTGCTTCTTTCCCTCAGTGGAACCAAGTCACTGACGACAATGGAGCTGAGTGTACCGAGGCCTGCACCACCAAGACCAGCAAACGTGCGAGCAATCACAAGCTGAGTCATGGTCTTGGAAGTTGAACATCCCAAAGATCCCAAGAGGAACAGAGAGTTGGCCCATAGTAGAGCTGTCTTTCTTCCAAATATGTCACTCAGTCCACCGTATAGTGGTTGGAGAGCAGCTGATGAGAGCATGTATGCAGTGGCAATCCAGGAAGCCCTGGAGGAGTCACCAAGAGATGCACCCATAGTGGCGTATGTAGAGGCCACAACGGTGGAATCAAGGGCAGCAAGGAAAGCACCGCACCATAATGAGGGAATGATATGCCAACGGTCGGGATGAAGCTTCTCCATTGGAGCAAGTGACTCGTTATCAGTGTAAGAGCTGAGAGATGAACCTGGATCGGAGGTGCGTACCAGCAGCGCCGAGGTCTCTGAAGGTGGGTTCGACATCGGATCAGTGGGCCGCTCAATTACAAAAGTCAGTGTTACACAACGGCATTCTGGTAGAGGTTTATATGGTCACAAAGATCAGGGGATCCGGCTGTTATAGTGATGGGTGTGGAAGAGTGTGAGGTGTGAGGCCGGGGATGTCCCGATAAGGAAGCTTCCAGATCGGGAAGGTACCCAAAGGGGCCGAAACCAGATCCGCCCGATCCCCTTCAGAAGATAGAAGATAACAGCATTAGCCACTTTTGGAGAGTTGATTAGGATATTTCTGGGTGATTGGTTATCGCTCGAGCCAAAATGGTCAAACAATTTGGAGCTTTGTATCTTTGTTCTGCAGTTCTCGTTGCTGCGCTGGGTCTCAAGCTCCTGAGCGACTCGGCCATTTTCCTGAGCCCAGCCAAACAAGCGAGATGGGCTGCTGCTCTCACCAAATGTGACGCCAGATTCACAACACCAGACAGGATTGTGCCTGAGAAAAGAACACACAACCCTCGTGCTGCAATCTATGGAGAGAAAGTGCACTCTACGATCATCAAGAACGCGTTGGTGCTCGATGGAGATGGCCGATTGAGTGAGGGTCTCCAAGATATCTTCATCACTGATGGTCTCATCAAGTCAATTACATCCTCCCAAGCTTCTGACGGCATTGCGCAGAATCACATTACAGGTGATAATATCGAGGTTATTGATGCACACGGCCATATTGTCTCGCCTGGGCTCGTTGAGATGCACTCTCATTGTGGTATCTGCTCTCAACCCGAGCTCCGTGGGGTGAATGACATGTTCGAACTCATGTCCCCGGTTACTCCATTCACAAGGGTCATTGACGCCTTCAACATTGGTGATCCAGCTATTCAACTGAACTCATATGGCGGTGTGACTACTTCCCTGGTCCTTCCAAGTGCCAACTTGATCTCAGGTGAAGGCTACGCTCTCAAGATGGTTGTTCCCCAGTCCAGATCTGTCGAGCAGATGCTTGTCCAGTACGACCCCTCGTCGTCCTCCACCTCTCCGAACAGTGGCAAGAGGCACCGTTGGATGAAGATGGCATGTGGTGAAAACCCCAAGAAGCGATACATGAGCAGACCAGATGCACCAAAGTCGAGAATGGGATTGGGATATCTGTTCAGAGAGTACATGGATCGTGCCACTCTGCTCAAGGAGGAACAAGATCAGTGGTGCGATGCCGTTCAACAGCGCCATATCCCTACATCTCCTTTTCCTCACAGTGTTGAGCTTGAGCTACTGGTTGGGCTGTTGCGTGGTCAGGTGTCCAGCAACGCACACTGTTATGAGACATACGACATTGAGACACTTCTCCGTCATTCCAAGGAGTTCAACTTTGAGGTCAGTGCACTTCATCACGCGCTTGATGCATATCGCATCCCAGAGATGCTCAAGAATCTTCCTTGGAACATCACCATTGCCACATTTGCCACGCTCTGGGGCTTCAAAAAGGAGGCAAATCAAGCATCTCTCTTCAGTCCTGAGATTCTCAACTCGCATGGTCTGAACGTTGTCCTGACTACCGACCACCCAGCACTTCCAGGTCACACGCTGATCTATCAGGCCCAGATTGCTCACAACTATGGTCTCCCGGCTGATGCTGCCTTTGCTAGTGTTACCGGGAACTCTGCTCGGGCTCTGAATCTTGATGACAGACTTGGCTACCTCAGAGAGGGGTACGATGCGGACCTGATCATCTGGGACAAGCATCCACTTCAGGCTGGTGCGATGCCACTGAAGGTGTTTATTGATGGTGAGAAGACCCTTGACCTACCGGTTGATAAGGGGTCCGTTGAGAACCTCCCACCCAAGACAAGATACACGTCGGCGAACCTTGGTATGAACGAGCCACATCATGACATCAAAAACTACCTCGTCAGGGGTATCACGTCTTCATTCATTAGTTCCTTCACTAAGGATTCCTGTGCTGACTTTGAGCTTCTTGTTGAAGACGGTGAAGTGTCATGTTTTGCTTCAAGTTGCCCCACTGAGAAGGATCTGAGAGTGATTGAACTTCAAAATGGCCATCTCATGCCAGGGATTGTCGCTCTTTCGGACTCCCATGGACTTGTCGATATAGAGTCCGAACACTCTACTGGTGATGGTGATATCCGTGATCAAACTGATAGCTTCTTCGAGAACCCAGACTCCGTCATCCTCGCAAGTGACGGCCTCCATCTTGGGTCAGAGCATATGGTACGCGCTCTCAACTCTGGGGTCATGACACTTATCACTCCTCCTTTCCGATCTGAGGGTAAGCGATTTGTCACCGGGGTGAGTGCTGCCTTCAAGTCAGATTCAAATGACCTCTCTGGGGTGTTGAAGAAGGCAGTGGCTCTACATATGACTTTTGGAGACTCTGGTAAGGAGAACTCACTTCCAACGGTCTCCTCTCAGATTGCCGCACTCCGAAGACTACTCATTCTGCACAGTGATTCGGATGATATTTACGGGTCGGTTGCTCGTGGTGAGATCCCATTGGCATCTCATGTGAACAACAAGGACATTATTCTACACTTGCTTCGTCTACAGGCTGAACTGTCGTTTCGGATGGTGATTATTGGAGGGTTGGAGGCTCATTTGGTGGCCGACCATCTTCTTGAACAAAATGTTCCGGTCTTGGTCAAGGGTTGGAGATGCCAGAGGAAGTTCTGGGATGAAAAACGTTGTTTGACTGGTATTGGTGGCGAAGATACGGTTGTTTCCAACCTGACGCGTGCTGGTGTCCTTGTGGGGTTGGCTTATGCAGAGGACCAAGATATCAGGCTTGCACTGGATCAGATGGCATCTGTTTCAAAGGTCACTGGTCTTCCAGCTTTAGATGTTGTTCAAATGGTTACTTCAAATGTTTTGGACATGTTTGGAATTGAGCAGTCGTCACAGAAGCAGTCGTTTGTGGTGTTGGAGGGATCTCCCGTTGAGTTCGGATCGCAGATTGCAGCCATTGTCAGGGACGGGTCTCTCATCAGAATCTCTCCACAACCCGAGCCTGATTTTGATCTTTACCATTAGACTCTATGCATGTATTATATGTGCACTTTAGACCAATCTCTAGCTGTTAGATCTATATGTCTAGCGCAGAAGAAAGAGCTGTTCATAAACACCCGGACATCTCGGAATATGGATGGCGCAACAGGAAACAAGCGAAGAGAACACCAATCCATTCGCCGGTGCGATTCCTATAAAACAACGCAAAACTCTCTACCAAAGATATCTACAAGATCTGAAAGGGTCACTAGAGACACCTCTACACAGGCTATTTGTCCAATTTCCCTCGTTTTTCCTACCCCAACCTGACACCAAACGCACTTCTCCTCAGGACAAGACACGTCCAGTCCATCTCCACACGTGTGTCACCACCAAGATCACCAGACTATTTCTGCCCCTACATTTTGAGCCCCAAGAAGCCAACAAATGCCACACATGAGCGTTTTCACACTGGATGAGGAACAGGAGGAATATGAGTTTCATCAAGAGTTCCAAGATAAGCTACTCATCGCCAGGCCAGACAGCTCTTCGCTAACGACGAACAGACGCCGCAAAAGTTCTTCCGCTTCCAACCGAAACACCCCTGCCAACAGACTTGGAACCTCTTTTGAGATTGGTATCGATAACTCATATATCAACCAGGCTTCGGTTGCAGTTGAGCATGTGGTATTGAGTGGAAAGCCAAAGCCAACTGATTTTGAACCTGTGAAGGTTCTTGGAATGGGCTCATATGGTAAGGTTCTACTCGCTCGTGAGAAGAAGACAGGCAAGCTGTTCGCTCAAAAACAACTGAAAAAGGCATCTCTGATTATTCAGACCAAGACTATTGAGAGAACGATCAATGAGAAGTCTATCTTGGAGAGTGTTCACCATCCTTCCATCGTCAAGCTCTACTACGCCTTTCAAGATGACGACAAGTTGTACCTCTTGCTTGAGTACCTTCAAGGAGGAGAGCTCTTCCAGCATTTGCAGCAGGAGAAGTTTTTGAGTGAGACGAGTGCTGCGCTGTATTTGTCACAGATTGTTTTGGCGATGGAGCACTTGCACAAAATTGGTATCGTCTACAGAGATCTCAAGCCTGAGAACGTTCTTCTTGACAGCGATGGATTCCTGGTTCTCACTGACTTTGGTCTGAGTAAGGTGGGCTTACACGATGATGAACTGTGCACTTCACTAATTGGAACCCCAGAGTACATGGCTCCAGAGATTCTCCAGGACATTCCATACGACTACTCAGTGGACTTCTGGTCTCTTGGTTGCGTGATGTTTGACATGCTTACAGGCTCACCCCCATTCACAGGGAACAACAACAAAAAGATATACGACAAGATTGTGGCAAACAAGCTGAAAATCCCATTCTACTTATCCAACGAGGCCAAGGACTTGCTTCTTCGGCTTCTGAAAAAGAGCCCAAGCAAGAGACTCACGAACTTTGATGCTTTGAAGAAGCACCAGTTCTTCCGCAAAATCAACTGGAAGGATATTGAATCCCGCAACTTCACACCACCTATTGTTCCAATTATCACGGATCCGGTGCTGGCTGAGAACTTTGACTCTGATTTTACAGAGATGGCCATCACTCCTGTTGGTTCTCCTCGAGCTGGCCTCGCAATCAACACAGAGGGTGGCAGCGACTTTGGGGACGTCTTCAAAGGTTTTTCGTACACCGACAAGAGCTTCTGTCATATATATTCATAGAGGTCTATAGATTTGCACTGCTGATAACTGATAGTCGCTGGATGCTGTGAAGGTTTGTAGTGAAGAGGCTCGGAGCCAGATATTCGCGAGCGCAGTTACCCGGCGTCAACCTCAGGGTGGAAAAATCAAAGACCTCAGAACTCAGAACTGAGAACAGCACTCCTTAGCACGGCGGCTAGACACGAACACAGCGGCAACAACAACCAGAAGCGCGCTATAAGAACAGACCACGAGGTACACACTACTAGACCACTTAACACATCCCGCCACAGCTTCCCACTCATCTATTTGCCATCATGAGCACTTACAACCAGGTGACGCCCGCCTCATTCGGCCAAAACACGGCTAGCAACCAGTCAACTACAACAACTGTCCACCAGCAGCAGCCACAACAGCAGCCACAGCAGCAGCAAGTCCCACTTCCGCCATCTTTGACTGGCTTTGTCCAGCTGTGCCACACGAAGGCCCAACAAAGAAATTTCACCACCGCACAGCTCGCCCAGATGCAGTCCGAGCTGAAGCACCTTATCGAGAAGGCCAACGATTCCGGCAAAATTTGGGAAAACCAATGGAACAGACAACAGGTGCCTTCTCTCAGACCAGGTTCTCGCCTTGAACTCGTCTGTAACATGCCACAGAAGCCAGCCCCAGCAACTAACAACACGGTTAATTTGAAAACACTGAACATCAAGCGCAACCATTCCGAAGACGAGATGACAGCCAGTGACAGAAAGAAAATTCGTGCAGAGAGATTTGAGAGAGAGTTAAACTACAAGGAGTCGTCATCTTCGCCGAGTGTTAATGCCGAGGAGTACAAGTTCAACAAGAACCAGCCCATCAAGGGAACAAGTCAGGCCCTCGAGAAGAGTTACCTCCGATTGACAAGTGCACCAGATCCTTCCAAGGTGCGTCCACCAGTGATTTTGACACACGCCTTCAAGAGGCTTACTTCCAAGTACGCAGAGGGAGCCAAGTACACATATGTGTGTGACCAGTTCAAAGCCATAAGGCAGGACTTGACTGTGCAGCTTATTGAAGATGAGTTCACGGTGAAGGTGTACGAGGCTCATGCCCGTATTGCTATTGAAAACCAAGACTTAGGTGAGTTCAATCAGTGCCAGTCGGTGCTGCAGAAGCTCTACCAACTTCCTCATATCACATACTCTACCAATAAGCTTGAGTTTATGAGTTACGGCATTCTTTATTGCTTGTTCACAAAGAACTTCGATACCATTGTCTCTCTTCAACTGAAATTGACCGAGAAGGACAAATCGAACGTATTCATTGCCCCTGCACTTGAGATCATGAGAGCCAAGCTCTCCAACAACTACCATTCATTGTTCAAGCTTTATTCCAAGACCAAGGGAACCACCAAGAAGCTTCTCAACTGCTTCATCAACAACGAGAGAGTCCGAGCCTTGTCCGTTATGTGCACAGCATACAAGATTCTCAGTCTTGAGTTTCTCCTCAATGAGTTCCACTTTCAGGAGGAATCCGATTGCATGGAGTTCATATCGGAGAAGAAGATAGATCAGTTCATTGAGCTCAAGGGTGAGAACGTCTATTTGAACACATCCAACGCCAGATCCACCGTGATGCAACATCTCCAGCAGACAAAGAAGGTCGATATCAAGGGTCAGGTGTGAGACGAAGGAAGCCATGGGGAAAAGTATGTATGTCCCCTTTTTCACTTTCCAGCTACGATGTTGCCCCAGTCCCGGCTTTAAGTCCCTACACCAATCCCTGATATCCCACCTCTACACTTGTCTATCGATATGCACGCAAGTGGAGCGGCTTCGACCCTCGTTGAGCTACTCGTTGTTGGTGATGTCTCTGCAGAGTGATTTCTCTATTGTGCGGACTGAGAACTACTTTGTCAACTTGCTCTTTTCTACTTTCTTTGGCGACTTGTCATTCTTTTCTACCTTTTTCAACCCCACTCCCCTCATCCTGACCAAACTGTCCCTCACACATACATTTTTTCCTAGTCACCGCTTCCCTACAATCTCCCTCTTGGTGGTCTCCTTGTGTCGATGTTCGACATTTCAACAGTTACAACTCACTCCAAGATACACACATGCTTTACGTTCCAGAATATTTCGAGATCTAGGAGAACAATTGTTGCTGTCGATCTCTCCTGATGATTCAAAGGTTACATAAAATCTTTAGTCAAAGGATGGTGCAAGCGCCATCAAAGAGAAGCTGAGTTTGTTCTCGTCATCTGCCAAACTGATGTAGTACTGGAATCTCTCGACAAGTTTCTCGTCATCAATGATGTCACCATTTGAAGTAGCTTCGCCCAAGTCGTATGGACCTGTTCTTCTTCCATCAAGTTCATAGATGTGTCCGTTCTTCTTGATGAAGCAGATAAAGTGTAGCGTTGTGTCTTCGTTTGCATCTGGTGCATCAGTTTCGCCTTGTGTGGCAGCTTCGGTATACTCCTTCTTCATGTCAGCTATGAGTGCTTCAATCTTTGGGATGTCGCTCTCCACTTTTCGGAATTCAATGATTCTCGAGTTTTGCTCGTAGTCATCCTCTTCCAAGTTGGAGATGGCGTTGAGCAGTGCAAACAAGCCACATGCATTTTTAACCGTTTGCTTGAACCAGGTAACACCGCTAACCTCACTTCTTGCACTCTCCTCTTGGAGCCGCACCTTTTCGTAGTCCTCGGTGACTGGGAAGAGGCATATCAGAGCTTCGCATGGGCGTGGGATGAAGCTCAGAAGGTCTGCGTCGGTAAGAGAGTAAACGTCATGGAAAGCGAGCCTGGTTTTCAGGCCCAGCTGATGCGCAAAGGCTGTAAACACATCTGGGTTTGACTCAAGAGGGATAACAGCTTCAGCAGGCATTTCAAATTATCAATATCAATTGACTTCTGTCGCTGGTTGCGGTGGATGCCACGAACTTTTGCAGTGGCGCCGATCTACTCTGTTAGCGCGGTGTGGGGACTTGAACACAGGCGGCCAGCCTCGCCGGGTACTACTTCGACATGTAGAAACACCTGGACATTACATCCGGACACCACTCTTACACCCGGACATCTGGAAGCACTTAGTTCGTGTCTTCATAAATTCACCTTGGCTAAAATGGGGGAGATACAGAAGAAGTCTGGGTGGTATAGTATTCAATAAACCTCTTAGAAACTTACCAAGGTGCAGCAGTAGCAAAATTCTCATATTTATTTTATGCGATGGCAGGATCTGTATCAGTATGTAGTCAGACTTCTTGATTTGAGTCTCAATTTCTTTCCAAAGCAACCGAGAACAATTTTTCGACATGGAATTATACGTGATTAGCGTCTACTATAGGTATATACGACAGCCTATTATACTCAGTACCATTAGATCTACCAAATTTAGATTATTCTCCGACAAAATCGGCATATTATGACTAGAGCTTTAGTACTAATGTCAGCTCGAGCTTAAGCCAACAGCGCTTCCTTCAACAGCGCGCGAATTAGCGAGATCGGCGCGAGCTCGACGACGACGTCTAGTACTTAATTCGTGAACCCCATGAGGCCATTAACGCCATTTCCTGAGTGCATATACCAACCAAAGACTTGGCCAGCTGGGAATCATTGAGCCTATATTATTGGGCTAATTACGCGATGATCTGCGGCTGTGAAGCGGGAGCAAAGTATTAGGTTTGCCGGCGCTGCTCGCGGCATCCACTGCGCTTTACCCAATTCGGTAAAGGGTGTTGATCTGGGTAAGAAATTACGGGTAGGGGGCCGGGGCCAGACGGCCAGACACCCACGCAACGCCCTACTCCTCTTGGAATACAACGTGCAGGCGTGTCAAAAAGCAAAAGTCACTGAGGTCATACAGCCCATGATCCCGCAGAGGTCAAGCAGATCGTTTTTTCGTTTGGGGTAGCAGAGAGCAGGTGAAGCTCCTCCACAAAGCCCCTCGCCCTCAAAACCTCTTAGTGTTCCACAACAGCAGCGTTTGCAGCCTAGAGGCTAGAGTTGCGAGTATCACCAAGATAACACTATGAAATTCAAGTCGGTGTTGTGCCTGCGGCAAAAAAGGCCCTGACGCAGGAGTGCGCAAGGTTCCGCAAAATGGTAGACTTTAGTGGGGCCTGGATTCCTGGAAGCAAACTAGCCCCTAACTGGCAACCCGACTTCAAAAAACTCAGAGATCACCAAAATTTTCACTACACACCACCTCCCTAATTCCTGTTAGCAGAGTACTACAAAATATGTCACTGAAGAGGGAAAATAAGTTGTCGGCAGACTGGGAACGGTCCGAACAAGCGTTCGAGAAGCTCTACATTCGTACGTCTGTTGACCTTACACCACAAAAGTTCAGTCAAGTGCAGGTCCAGCTGAGCGGCATGACAACTCCAGCAGCCAAATCATCCTCCAAGAGTGACCCAGTTGACGTTGAAAAGCTCAAAAGACTGACGGGCATCCTGCAGAAGTCGAACACACCATCGAGTTTCTTGGACTACTCCCAATTTGCTGAAGAAAGCTTCGGCCTACACGCCAGTTTCACCAGTGGACCCAAGTCAAGAGGCAAGGCATCGGATCGTTCCAAGCTCCTTCACAACGAGGCACAGAGAAGCTCTTTGAACTTTGGTGTGACTACAGAACAGATGCTTTCCTACCACAAACGCAAGCACAGCTCTCAACAATTTCCACCCAACTCAACAGACCCTCACTTTCCCGAGCCAGCTAGTGAGGCTCCTAAATTGCCTACTCTGGAAAAACAGGACCAGAGCGCACCACTCATGGCGAACAGTCGAACATTGCAGCAGCAGACACCCCCGTTTCCCGAGTTCAGGGGTTCTGGTACATCTCCAAGCCCACTGGTTTCCTCAAACACGAAGACTGTTAAGCACAAAAAGAAACAGCAACCAGACCACTTTGCCAATGTCAGATCCAATGAACCATCAAGCCCTTTAGGGAGTTCACATATTTCGACCGGAGCATCGACAAATCTGATCTCAAGACGTTCTGGTGACAAGATCCCCCTTGAAGAGGCTACTGACGTCACCAAGCGCAGAGGAGTCCTACTGGAACCGTTTGAAAGTGCACGTTCAAACTCGCGAGTCGATTTGTTAGCTGCTGGAAGCGACTATATTGACAGCAGTGTGTTTCTGGAAGAGTCTCCCAAAGTGACCATGGTTGCGACCATGGAATCACCTCTCAAAGTCAAGCAAGAAGAAGGTGTACTCGAGGACAACCCCTTTCAGAACAAGGGCGAGATCACAAACAAAGGATTGGCTAATGCCAGCACCCATGAGGCATCACCAAGTCCATCACCAAGCCCATCCCCAAGCCCATCCCCAAGCCCAGCAGCACGCTTGAAGCTCACTCGTAACAGTCCAACGGCCAATAGTTCACAGACTTCCCTGTCAAGAGCTCGTTTTGGAACGCTATTCAAAAAGAAGATGTCTTCGGCCGGGAATTTGCCCCTGCGTAAGGAGTGCCACACAGTTGAAGATACGCTTCTCGCCGACAAGACTTTCAACGACTACTCCTTGCCAACAAAAAGAAAGAACTCCTACTATTCAAAACCTCTGGAGTTCACATTTGAGAGGCCAAACTCCAAGACGGGATCGTCACGCTCTTCAATTGCATCACAGACTCCACGTCTTTCTCAGGAGAATTCTCCAAGCTGTGCTCCTTCTCTCGGCTCATACTTGACCCCTCCCTCATCACCACGGCCCCAGAGACAATCTATGCCAGAGTGTTTCAGCTCAAGTTCGGATGTGTCTCCAATCACCCCAACTCGCAGACGTCCTTCGCGTGGTGCTATGGAGTGGGTGAACTCCCCCCTGAGAGCCAAGTCAAGCATCCTCTTCGACCCTATTGCTGAGCATGAATCAGTAGAACAAAGAGACAAGACACTTGTATAACCTTTGCTCTAGCTGAGGTGTAAGTTCTACTGTTTTATAGTTCTTTAACGTACTTGTGAGCTACTAATAAAGAAGGTATCATATCTGAGTGGCTTGGTTCACAGCCTAAGGAAGGCGCATTGGTAAAGCGACAAGAAATAAAGCCTTCTAGACACAGGTGCAAACCAAGAAACTGCCTTTTGTATATCTAACACCTACAGCTTGTTTTAAGTTGTTCGAATTCGGAGCTTGAGGATTTCAGGACGACATGAGCTCCGAACTTGGACTTTCTGGGTCGCAATATGGCGAGCTGTTAGGCTTGGGTGAACTTCATAACTTTCGTCATTTTCATAAACCTTTAAAGCCTCATCCATCAATCAATCTTGACAATTCACCTCTCTGCTCATAGAATCCTCAAATGACCGCAGAACCTGACAATCAGAACAAAAGAAAGGGGAGATCAATCTCATTCAAATTCCCACACCCGAAGTGCTCCTATGGAATTCTGCTTCTTGCTCTACTGGCTTTTGGTCTGAACGTAGCCGTTCTCACTCTTGTACTCATAGTGAGAATTCCTGACCTGGAAAATCCTTTGATTGTACTGAACAACACAAACATAGATACTGCTGTGGCTTTTGAAAGGGCGATTAATGCAGCAGCTAACCTCTCCTCTGACGACTTCCATGGCGGGCTCAAAAACACAACATTGTGTGACACGTACTCTTTATATTGGTGGGGGTATTGTGGAAAATCAATCACTAATGGGGAATCTAGCTGCGTTGAGATTAACCCTACCATCTACAATCTGTATCACGCAGAGTCTCCAACTATTGGTAAAGACCAGACTCCCGTTTTCACGAAGTCGAGCATTCCCAGCTGGATTCATTATGGGGAGAGTTCAAACAAGGCCTCGGATCAAACGGATGATAATGGGTTCTTGGGCGCATTTACCGCTGAATGTGCACTCGTCTGCTGCATCATTCTGATTGTTGTCGTGCACACTCTTCATGAGTATTTCTGGGGAAACAGCTCACTTAATGATTGTTTCTGTACCATCGCGTGTCTGTTTATCGTCATAGCTCAGCAAGCGACAGCTCTCACAAACACTATTTGTTACTATCAACTTATCAGTGAACTGTCTGTTCCTGCGAAGAACATTTACTGGACTGGTATAACCGTCTCGGGTGGCCAGACACTGCAGGCGCTCATACCGTGGAGGCTCGGACTCGGAGTGGTGACATTGTTCCCTACTCTACTCTCATTGGTGAGTGGCGATCTTTGAACTCCACTTCCTCTCAGACCTTGATTGGGTATTTGCTCCATAGAGCGTGAGAGTGAGCAGAGTAGTGTGAGTTGAGCTTCAAGTATACCTGCAAAATTATACCACGTGATACACCATGTGAAATAAATCAATTTCATAACGGATATCATCTTTACCAGCGCTTTAGCCAGATCACGATTCAAATATAGGCAAAAGGGATAGAAGGGGAATGATACCGAAACTGTTACCATCTCACTAAAATGTGGGCGTCCAAGGAGTAGAAAAGAAGTGGATCGATGAAGATCCCCGGGGTTGAGTACCCGCGTAGATTTTCCAATTCGAGATACTTTCCTTGTTGGGATGTTGTTGTCTAATTAGCTCTTAATACCGGAGAAACAAACAATTCAAAAGAACATTGTCGTCATAGAAAATGTACCTTCTGAACCACCACACAGAAAGAGACCATATCAGATACCAATGGCCACTGTGAAGAAAGTTATCAAGCTAAACTCCGGGTACCAGATCCCCACAATCGGACTGGGAACATGGTTGCTCTCGACAAGCAAAGCTTCAAAGCTGGTGTACCAAGCACTGGAGGCTGGGTACAGACACTTTGACACGGCCATTTACTACGAGAATGAACGTGAAGTTGGTGAAGGAATTGCACAGTGGTTGAAAGCAGACCCGAGCAGAAAGCGTGAGGAGGTGTTCTACACCTCCAAGCTTTGGACGTTCAACACCTACTCAAGAGCCAAAGAGGAGATCGAGAGAGCACTGGCAGCTGTTGAAGACAACCTTGGATACATTGACCTTCTGCTGTTACACTCGCCAATGGGAGGAAAGACAGCCCGCCTCAACGCGTGGAAGGCACTTCAGGAAGCCGTTGACTCCGGCAAGGTCAAGTCCATCGGTATCAGTTCTTGGGGCCAGCAACACATTGAACAGCTTTACGCATGGGACGGATTCAGAATTGAGCCAGCTGTCAACCAGTTTGAGGTCCATCCTTGGTGTATGCGTGAGGAGCTGACTGCCTTTTGTCAGAAGAAGGGCATCCACGTCGAGGCATACTCTCCATTGGCTCATGGCGAGAGACTGAGGGACGCTACCGTTGTCAGAATTGCAGAGAAGTACGGCGTTACTCCTGCACAGACACTGATTAGATGGAACTTGCAGAGAGGCACAATTGTGCTGCCAAAGACGTCAAACGTTGAACGTTTGGCCACCAACTTGGACGTGTTTGGGTTCGAGCTGAGCGAGGAAGATGTCCAGCAGATCAACCATCCAGAGGTCCACGAGCCTACCGACTGGGAGTGTACTGATATGCCATGAGCTTGTTTATAACAGAAACCAGTAAAACATACCAAACTAATTAAAGAGAAGTAGAGAGATCTGAGTTGGTGTCCGGGTGTATACTACGCCAGCCTTCCTACACCGAGCCAACTGAGCCACGATGAGCACCAAACCACCACCAAGTAGCAACACCAAACGCAAAACACACCAATGGCTACTGACGTCTCATCTCTGCCCACATACCAGCGCTACACGAAGGCCAAAAAGGTCGGTGAAGGTACATATGCCGTTGTGTACCTCGGCAAAGAGGTTGCCAGTGGTCGAGACATTGCCGTCAAGGAGATCAAGGCAGGCCAGTTCAAAGACGGGCTCGACATGTCTGCGCTCAGGGAGATGAAGTTTCTACAGGAGTTACGTCATGTCAATGTGATTGAGCTTGTGGCTGTGTTTGAACAGGTGGGCGATCTCAACCTGGTTCTGGAGTTCCTGCCATGTGACTTGGAGGTCTTGATCAAGGACAGATCGCTTGTGTTCAGCCCAGCAAACGTCAAGAGTTGGCTGCTCATGACACTGAGAGGGGTACACCATTGCCACAGAAACTTCATCCTGCACAGAGATCTCAAGCCATCGAACTTGTTGCTTGGGAGGGACGGGCAGCTGAAGATTGCCGATTTCGGTCTTGCGAGAGCACAGGGAGCACCAAATGAGGACTTCACTACCAACGTCGTGACACGGTGGTACCGAGCCCCAGAGCTGCTGCTTGGTGCCAAGCACTACTCTGGTGGTGTTGATGTGTGGGCTGTCGGTATCATCTTTGCGGAACTGATGCTTCGCGTGCCTTACCTGCCAGGCCAGGACGATGTGGATCAGATAGAGGTGACGTTCAGAGCACTGGGGACACCAACGGAGGAGTCATGGCCAAATGTTACGTCATTGGTGGGATACAATGACTTGTCCATCTACCCAGGCCCAACAAGAAGTGAGCTCAGGAGACGTTTCCTTGCTGCGACCGAAGCTGGGCTGGACTTGATGGATGGCATGTTGGAGATGAACCCTTTCAAAAGATGGAGTACCGAGAAGGCATTGCTGAGTGAGTACTTTAGGGAGTCGCCATATGCTACAGAGCCAGAGGATCTCCCAAAGAGGTAATAGTATGTATATGTGGGATCATTTGTAGATGTTTGCAACGTACTTGCCAATGGCCATTGAAGAGGTCAAACCAGGAGATTCGATACCCAACAGGTTCACAAATCCAGGGAGTCCATCTTCTTCCTTGATTAAGAAGTCAGTGAACTCATCAGTGCTATCTGGGCCAGCGAGCTTTGGTCTAATGCCAGCATAGGTCGGCTCGAGGTCCATAGGCATGATGTGAGGGAGGTACTTGACAATAGCCTCGTATGCCTCATTCTGTCTGTGAGCACTTGGCTTCACGTCAGTAGGAGAGTCAACCCATTCGACGTCTGGGCCAAACTTGATCTGACCGTCAAGGGAGAGAGTCAGGTGTGTTCCAAGGCCCCTGAGCTTTTTGTGTGGGGCAGGGTACACCAGTCTTCTCACCTCTGGGAACGAGCTGTTGAGCTGGAAGTAGGTGCCCTTGGCGTAGTAGAGCTTGTAGTGTCTCTCGGATGGAAGGACGAGGTTGGCAATCTTGTCAGCGTAGAGACCAGCACTGTTGACCACGTTGTCGACTGTGATCTCTGTGGACTCCTTCTGGCCGGCTGTGGACTCAACAGTGAGCTTGTACCCTGAGGAGAGCTTCTCAATGTCGGTGACCTGAGACGCAAGAGCAGTTTCACCATTGTGTGCTTCAAAGACGGTCTGGAGGTAGAGCATCAGGGAGTGTGCGGAGATGATACCCGTTGTAGGGGAGGACAGGACACCACGCTTGACGTCGACGGCTGCCTCGATGAACTGAGCCTTTGTCGAGGAGATAAGTTCGGTCTTGATACCGAGATCCTGTGCTTTGTAGTGCAAATGCTCGATGAAGGCGTCCTCCTGGTCCGTCTGAGCCACGATCCACTTTCCAACCTTCTTCATCTCGACACCTGCTGCCTGGGCCTCTGAGTACAGCAGCTCTTTGCCCTCAATGCACAGCTTTGTTTTCAGCGAGTCCTTCGGGTAATACAGACCGGCGTGGATGACCTCTGAGTTCCTGGACGAGGTTTCCTGGCCCAGCTGCGTGTTCTTCTCGACGAGCACCACTTTATGGCCCTGTTTGGCGAGTTCTGCTGCGATTGCGAGGCCGACAACGCCTCCTCCAACAACGGCGTGCGAGTAATCGACGAGCTGGGCACGTGATGTAGAGAATGCTCTGCTGATGGATCTGAGCATTGTGTTTGGTGGCTTTGGAGGGTTTCTGGGGAGGTTTTGAGTGGCCGTGGAGTCCGGGGAAGAAGGGCAAAAAAAACAATGACCGAAGCTCCTCAACCAACGTCAGCAAGCACAGCGAGCAGTCAGAGCAATGTTTACGCAGAAATCACCGTCATGCTTGCACAAAGGACTCACACGGCTCTTCTCACACACACGGCCGCCGATTTACGACGTTCTGCCCACAAAACGGCTCATGAATCGAGTGCTTTTTGACCTCGATGCCCGTCACTCGTTTGGCAAGCTCTATCCTGCTTACGAGGCCGTGTACAAGTCTCTGGACTCCGCTGACCCGGTGCTGCCGAAGTACATCAACGCGTCTGATCTGATGGTGATGAAGCGTGCGCTGGAGAACATCAGGCTCCAATCACACTCGGCCAACATCCATCTCGTGGCCCTGGAGAACGCCCTTGTTGAGCAGGCTGCTGAAGGCGGGAACAACGATGCCGTGGCTATGCTGGCATTCGAGGCCATTGTCACCGAGTCCGCACCGATGGAGGACAAGGTCCATGCAAAGAAGCTCGTGGAGGCCCTTCTCAAGATGAAGCACCCACTGACGATCAAGCTCTCTGGAGATCTGTGCTTGAAGGGAGAACGACTTGACCAGGCAGAGAAGTTCTACCTCGACTTCCTCACACTGGAACCAGACACGTTCCTTGCCTCAGAGGTGTTCAAGCAGCTGGGTGTCATGGCATTCCAGAAACCAGACCTCGTTGCTGCCAAACAGTACTTTGAACGTTCCATCTCCACCGGCCCAATTGACAAGGTGGCAGATTGTCATTACTACTTGGGACAACTGAATGCCCATGATGCTCGTCGTGCAAGACACCACTTCGAGCTTGCTGCCAGCCAGGGGTTCCGTGAGTCCTTCCAGCAGCTTGGATTCTTGGAGCTCAACTACTTTGACTCTCCAAAGAAGGCCAGAGAGTGGTTCAGACTGGGCTCAGAGTTGGGAGACGTTAGCTGTGTCATTGGACTGTTTGATTGTGCCATGAAGGAGTCTGAGTACAAACAGGCCTATGCCTCTTTCAACACTCTCAAGATGTCACTGGAGACGTCAGAGAATGAGGAGAACAGACTCGTGTGGAAGCACTTCCAGGAAAGCAGAGACAAGAGTCTCGCCAAAATGCACAAGAACTATGCTCCATTGGACGAGACACTAAGCAAGATCAACGACTTCAAGGACAAGGACGCACAGCCAACCAAGCAGAACGAGAGATGGGGACTATAGACGGTGTTCTACAGGTAAATAGACATGACAGATGCATACACATTGAGAACATTATTCCCATGGCCACTTGCAGTAGACGACAACATCACCTTCTCTTCTGCTGTCCCAATGGAAGTACGAGTTCCAGAACCTTGCGCACTCCTGATACGGCGAGTCCGCCAAATACTCCTTCATTACCGGCTCCAGCTTTTCAAAGAACACGAGATGCGTAGGCCATTCATAGTGATACTCTGCACCAGGTGCTCTCAGCTTCTTGTTGAATGGAGGTGGCATGTTCTGGTACAAGAACGCCACTGGGTCTTGGTAAAACACATCGCTTTCATCCATATACGACTCCACCTCTGCCGTAGCATTCTCATGACCGAGCAAGTGCAATGGTGGCTCACAGGTCAAGAACCACGCCTCGAGGTCCGGTCTGTGCAAGTGGGATTGCCATGGCGTTGAGTGGCATGGTGTCAGGAATCCCACGGACAGCACATCTGGGTCCGTCTTGAGGTATTCGACAACGTCAATGACTCCACGTTCGTGCACCTGGGTGAAGAACAATGATATGCCGGTGTTCAACAGGATGATTGAAACAACAATGTATTTCATCGTGCTTGGGTGGTGCAGGTTCCAGTGGTAGAAGCCGTATGCGGTGATGAGCAGCAGCACTGGCTGGAGGGGATAGATGAAGCGGAACTCCTTGTGATCAATGCAACTGAAGCAGCCAATGACAAAGATGAGAAGAGACTTCATGTTGTGCAGGGAGTACTTGGTGCATCCATACACGAAGAACGGCGTGTAGAGCATAAGGATGACAGGGATGCTCTGAGTGATGTGGAAGTGCCAAGGTGCCACACCGTAGAACTTGGATAGGGATGAGGTAACGTTGAACTTGATGAACTTGAGGATTGGCAAACACCACTCGCCATAGTACCAACGGTCAAGAACCGAGTTGGCAAGAACAACGACTGTGCCAATCACCAATGCAAACCAGGCGAACTTGACATTCTGTGGCCAGTGGTGCTTGAGGATGAAGCTGATCCCCAAGAATACCCACACGAGTCCATTCGTTGGTCTGATGATACACGACAGAGCAGAGCACAACAATGACTTCTTCAGTCTGTCCCACTGGACATTCTTCTCCCAAGGCCAGTACGCCAGTGCCATTGTCGTCAACGTCAGCTCCAATGAGTTACTGAACGTGCGAGTGATGCAGAACCAGTTGAATGCACTCACAACTGTTAACAGCAGCGCACCACGGGCAATGACTTCATTCTTGGTGATTCTGTAGACGAAATCATAGACGTACCACTCGCCAATACCGGCAATGACACCCTGTACGATCTTGGGGAGGAAGACAACGCCAACGTCTCCAAGCCCTAGAATATCACCGATCCAGTAGGTCACGGCAAAAAGCAATGGATGCACGACTGATCTGAGACCTTCACGCCATTCCCACGTGAGGTATCCGTATCCATAGACAAGCCTGTGAGCTGGCTCGAGGGACTGCCAGTACTCATCTGCTTGGAAGAAGGTGTTGATGGTGAGTGCGTTGACAATGCGCAAGAGGCAGAGGTAGGGCAGCACGAGGCCACGTGGAAGGTGGAGTGTTCGCAGAGACGGCGAGGGAGATCGGTGCTTCGGTGTGTCCATCTGTGATGCAGTGCCGGTTGGTTGGATGGTGGTGCTTTAGGGTGTTGAAGGTAGGATGTTTGAGGACGCGTTATGACCATGGTACGGCCACCAGCCACCAAGAGACACCATACAACGGCCAGAGAGTCCGTCTACATGACAAGCAGC
Source organism: Petasospora veronae (assembly GCA_030563065.1). Lineage (NCBI taxonomy): Eukaryota > Fungi > Ascomycota > Saccharomycetes > Phaffomycetales > Wickerhamomycetaceae > Petasospora > Petasospora veronae. The sequence goes on along the minus strand of JAKUBA010000002.1, from coordinate 70,507 downwards.
TCCAGAGAGCGTGTATTTACAACTGCTATACACAAAGGGGACTCCACAGACGGGGAGTGCTGTACGCCACAAGCGAACCAGCTGGCCACGGAGATCAAGACCAGCGAGATTATTAAATGGAGTGTTTCTTCCTTCTCCTTCCGGCCATTTTTGCGCAAAAAAAACACACACACTTGCCACATCTTCGGCTTAATGAAGAGTGACGTGAAGACGCTGGTATTCCGGAAGTGAAAATATGTGAAGAAGGGAAACAGGAGCTTGAGGTGTGAAGAGGTAAGGAGGAGCTTCGAGGCGGAAAAAGTTTGCTGGTGCTGGGTTCACCGCGAATCAGACGGGTTCGCGGATTTGCGGTGTGCCCGGAGGCCTTAACGTCTCAGGGCATCGCATGTTTGGGCACCAGCACCGCTAATCTCGGTCTTGTGGGTGTATTGGTTGCTTCAGACTCACACTGTATTGATTCACAGACTGGAGATGCTCAACAGCCGAAAAATCTGGACTCGTTTGGCCCATGTGAGGCTCGTCAGGGGCGCTTACCGGTGCAACTCGACCCTACCAGACTTTGAACCCATCCATCCAACACTGCTGAAAAGAGCCGAGCTGTTGACCAATGAGCTCACTGAGCTTGGTAACGTGCTATCCAGTGGAGGCAGCTTCAACGTCGATGACCAGAAGAGATTTTCCCGTCTGTCATCCGTGGTGGACGTCTATCGCGAGTACGCAGATGCGGTGGCCGTCTACGATGAGCTCAAGTCTCTGCTGGAGGACGAGTCTTTGAAAGAAGACGCCGAACAAGAGTTGGAGACCACACTCCCACAGCTTGTTTCATTGACTGAGAAACTCACCGCAAAGCTTCTACCACCACACCCATTCGCTGACCGTCCAGCACTCCTTGAGCTTCGACCAGGTGTTGGAGGTGTCGAGGCAATGATCTTCACACAGGACCTCTTGAACATGTACCTGGGTTATGCTTCCATAAACAGATGGAAGACAAGCATCATCTCACGGTCACAGAACACACAGGGAAACGGAATCACAGAGGCAATTGTGTCCTTTGATGAACCAGGCTCGTACGACAAGCTGAGGTTCGAGGCAGGTGTGCATCGTGTCCAACGTATCCCAGAGACAGAGTCCAAGGGCCGGACACAGACATCCACAGCTGCCGTGGTTGTTCTGCCAAAGATGTCCGAGAAGGGCCAGTCAGAAGATGCCGATGAACGGTCTTTCGCCACAGGAGAGGTGCGTGTCGATGTCATGAGAGCTTCAGGGAAAGGTGGCCAGCACGTCAACACCACAGAGTCAGCTGTCAGACTGACACATATCCCAAGTGGAATCACCGTGTCCATGCAGGACGAGCGCTCGCAGCACAAGAACAAGGCCAAGGCATTCACCATCTTGAGAGCACGTCTTGCTGAGCAGGAGAGAATAGAGAAGGAGAAGGAGGAACGCCAAAAGAGAACGGACCAGGTGTCCAGCACAGACAGATCAGACAAGATCAGAACGTACAACGTGCCACAGAACAGGGTCACCGATCACAGATGCTCGTTGTCGTTGCACGACGTTGAAGGAGTGCTTTCTGGAGAGAAGCTCGAGACCATTGTGGACGAGCTGGTGAAGCACGAGGCGAACGAGAAGTCGCAGGAGCTTTTGGCGCAGTTGCAGAGAGAACAGAGCTCTTCTTAGAGATCTGCCTTGTACATAATATATATAGAACGTGTTATTGTGCCAATAAAGCAATGCAAGTCAGTTAGTCCTCTATGAGCACGTGCATAGTCACGTGACCCAAAATCGTGGAGGTAAACATCATGTACCCGATGAGCATCTTTGGCCCTTCAATAACACAGCACAGCCACCCTGAAAGCCACAACGATACACATCTCTGAGCATGGAGAAAGACATCTTGCACCGCTCACGATGTGCGGTCAAAGTGGGCCAGCTTGAACGCTTCACCATCACGTTCCAGGCTGATGAATCGCTAGTGGCGCAAGGATCCTCCCTATGGTTGCGTGTGCGCAATGTTGAACCATTGCCCTTCAGGGCCGCTTTCCTTCGAGGCCCGTTCATCGTCTATGTCGATCTACGCCCAGAAGAGTACGATCACCACAAGACCACATTCGTCACGGCAGATCAGCCCCAGTTTGAGCCGAATCTGAGCCCGGGACAGAGCTTCATCGCTGAGCTCCCGATGCGCACCATCAAGGACCAGTACGTGTGGATTGTGGACGTCATGAGCCAGATATTGTTCTCTTCGTCGACTGATGTTGGCTTCGAGCTCATGGTTGCACGGTCAAAGGACGCGTTTGGTGTTCGTGGGTTTGAGAAGCTGGGCTCGTTCGACTCACGGCTGACGGTCAACAGGAGAGACACGATGGACCTGTGGAACTTGCCACAGCACATCAAGGGAAAGAAGACACATCTGGTGATCCTGACACATGGACTTCACAGCAACACTGGTGCTGACTTGTTTTACATCAAAGAACAGCTGGACAAAATGGCACAAAGAACAGGCGAAGATCTCATTGTACGAGGGTTCCACGGCAACGCCTGCAAGACAGAGAAGGGAATCAAGTACCTGGGAAGCAAGCTCGCTGAACACATAGTCGATGAACTCTACACAGACGACATCACACAGGTGTCATTCATTGGCCACTCACTTGGTGGACTTATCCAAACGTTTGCTATTGCCTACCTCGAGATCAACTTCCCCTGGTTCTTTCGCAAGGTTCAACCACTGAACTTCATCACGCTTGCGTCTCCACTCTTAGGAATCGTCACAGACAATCCAGCATACATCAAGGCTGCATTATCATTCGGTGTTGTTGGACGAACGGGACAAGACTTGGGGCTCGAAGCTGTCGGAGGAGAAGAACCATTGCTCAAAGTGCTACCAACAGGACCGACACACAAGATTCTCAAACGGTTCAAAAAGAGAACATTATATGCCAACTCTGTCAATGACGGGATTGTACCACCATATACCGCTGCTCTGCTCTATCTGGACTGGAAAGGCCTCAGAACTGTGTCCAAGGCCCAGAAGGGCACTGACAGCGACACACCGTCAAAGGACGATGGGGACACAACAGGCAAGATCCCCAATACAGCAGACACAGACATAGTGACAAAGGCAACAAAGACCTTCATCAACCCATTTCAGAAGGCTATGTCACTGCTTGCTCCAAATGCACAGGCTGACGAATCCAACGAAGATGCTGGAACAACAGACGATAAGCACTTATTCCCCAAGACATCCATGATTGAGTCTGCAGCATCAATACTGCTACCACCTCTTCCACCTTCGAGGTTCATCAATGACCCAGACTCCCGTGAGGATGTGATTATTCACGACAGAGTGTACACCGAGGATGACATCCCTCCACCACGCCCACAGAGGAAGAAGTCTTTCATCCAGAGTCTTGACCCGATGGCCGCCTTTGAAGAGATGGAAGAGGAGATTGCACGTGAGTGGCACAAGGGAATGACATGGAGGAAAGTTCTGGTCAAACTCCAACCGGATGCACACAACAACATCATTGTCAGAAGACGGTTCGCCAATGCGTTTGGATGGCCTGTGGTTGACCATCTGGTCGAGAACCATTTTGCTGAAGTGTACAAAGATGACGAGTGCAAAACTCTACCGACGGAAACTCCTGACGATTTGGAGAACCTTGATGAGATGGCCTCAATCATGGACCGGAAGAGTGTCCAGAGAGATAATGGTGTCCTGGACTCTGAAGAGGACAACACCAAACACTGGGTGAACAAACAACACGAGGAGACACTGTTTGATCTGGGACCAACAGGAATGCTGAGCAACATCAATGACATGTTCGATACTTTCAAGAACTGGGGTGTGGCAACTGCCTATGGCCAGAACGAAGAGGCCGTGGATATGGAGGAGGACAGAGTTCTGCGCACCGAAGACCTTGCCGATGGATTTATCTAGAGGCCACTAAATACACAAACTAATTGCATAGAAACTCTAATAGCGTTCTTTTGTACATATTTGCTTAACGTATACGTAACAGGATGTCCAACAAGTCCTGGTCTCTCAAATGTGTCAACGAGAATGCGCGTCTCAGTCCACTGAACTCATTGGCCCTGGCAAACTGGCTCAGTGACCCATAGTTGCCAAACTCCTGAATCTGCTCATGGGTCAAGTTGAGAACCTGGAACACCTCAACCATTCTGTAATAACCAGGAAAGTTGGTCTTCAGGTGAAGACTATCCCAAACAGTTGAGAAGTCAAGCGAAAGCTGCTTGATGCCATTTCTGTTGAAATGGTTGTCCTTTACAATGTTCTGGAAGAGGTATTCGGCAATAAGATGGGAAACTGAGTTCTTGATACGACTGTTATCATGTGGGGTGAGGACCTTGGAGGAAAAGTCAAGGAGTTCTTGGACCTTGTCAATGAGCGAGACAAGCTCGTTGGAGAGTGTCAAGGATTCGCCCTGAGAATCCTGGTTCCATGTGTTCAAACTTCGATAGTTTTTCATGAGTGCCTCAATAGTCTTAGCGTAGAACTTGTTGACGAGTTCAAACACCTTGACCAGGAGGCTGTCGTACTCCTCCATCATCGAACTGAAGAGTGATGTTGATTGTGACTCGGAGTACATGTTGTAAAGCTCGTTCAGCTCGATGAAAATCAACTCGTGGTTCCACACGTTGAGAGATTGAACGACGTACTTGAGAGAGCAGTAGATTCTGAACAATCTGTCAAGACCATTGGTGCCACTGATATCAACCTCAGCACCCTTTGTAGCATGTACCACCGACTTTGTCTTTCTGAACAGTTCAGAGAAGGCAATGGCACCTTCATTAAGACGCTCGTAGTAGAGTTCGAGGAACTTGAGATAAAGCTTCGAGAACAGCTTGAGCTTGAACTTCCGAAGTGCATTGTTTTTCTCATAGTTTGGGATGAAGAACTTCTGGAACGTCTTGGTAGTACTCTCGAACAAGAACTTGAGTTTGATTGACGACACTGTTGGCTTCAACTCATCATCTGCAACAGAGGTGTAGTCAATCTGGAAGACATTCGGTGCCTCAATAATCGAGTTCAAGTTCTGGAGACTGAGCCTGATCTCCCAGTTGAGCCACTTTTCCAAGTCTGTGTACTCGAAAATGTCAAACAAGCCTGGCCAGAGCCCATCGTTGCAAGGGTCATAGTAGAACTCGGCCAAAAGGGATTGGTCAAACGAAACAGTCTCCCGAATCAGGTGAATCAACAGACGAAGATCGAGTTCGTCTGCGGATTCAAGTGTGGATTCACGGAGGGTCTTTATGTATTGGATCAACTTTGTCTTGACGGGCAGCAGTGCGGCGGTGATGAACTCTGAGTGGGGATAGCGATGGTCAAGTTGTGTTTCTGAAAGAGTGAAGAGTCTGTTGATGGTTGTGATGTGAGATTCGAGGTATTTCAGGAGGTAGTTGAAGAACAACTCAGGTCTATCAATTCTGTTGGTGTCTTTGTTTGAGTTGAAATGGTAGTCGAAGCTCACCTTGAAGTTCTCCGCAATGGCTTGAAACGCCCAGAGAGGTTGTGGGTATGCTGGCTCCGATTTGAGAAGGGACTGGAGGTTGACGAGGTCAGTGAATGCAGTGGTCAATGCAGGGGAGATGGCTCTTGACTTGATCCATTGTGAAGCTGATAGTTGCTCTGCAAGCTTTTGGCTGAACTCATCCTTGTATGAATAGACGATGCTGTCCAATGAACTGTGGAGCTGTTCCTGCAGGGCTGGATCTGTAATGGTGTAGATTTGTTCTTTGATGGTCTTGAGAGTATCAAAGTCGTAGTCGATGACCTGACTGATGCTCCTTCTGACGTCGTCGTAGATGACACGTTGCTGTCTCTCTCTTGTGAGACGTTGCTTCAGCTGGATGAGGTTCTTTGCGGCGACTATGGACTGAATCTGGCCATACGAGAGTGCCAATGCACTGAGAGTCTCGTAGTCTTCACTTCTGATGGCGACCTCAAGCTGGGAAGCCAGATCACGCGCTCGTTGCTGATCTTCTGGTGTCGACTGCTCTTGATGTTGTTGTTGTTGGCTCTTTGCCCTGGACGCGATGGCCTCACGCTCCCTCTCAAGCTCGTTGATGCGCTTGTCAACAAGCGTGACATCGTCGAGTGTCACCAGCCAAGCCGACGGGTCTTCAGTAGCTGCCATTGTATGTGCACCAGGATTGTGTTTGTTGCTGGCCTTGAAGCGTCTCAGTTGGTGCTGTTGATCTTGATGACGTCGGGGTTCGGTGGCGTGTATAAACCGTGTTCGCGAAAAACACATGTCCTCGAGGCTCCAGCAGCAGCAATGAGCAGCGGTCTCTTTTTTGGTGCTTTCCCCACATTTCTAGACAGAGACACCTCTTTCCAAAGCACCAGAACACCACACACAATGTCCACAGCAAAAAGACCGGTGCAAATTGAGGAGTTCGTCGTGAGTCTGCGCGAGGTCCAGGACTCGGAGCTGTCTGACATCAAGAGACAGCTGCTCTCGTACATTGCAAAGCTGCACACGACCAACATCAAGCTGGACAAACTAGCACGCGGAGAGGAGATGGCTGATGACAGTGACGAGGACGATGAGTTTGATGAGGTCAAGCCTGAGGACAAGGAGCTGTTCCGTGAGATCATTTCAGAGAACCACGTCGTTGTGAGAAACTACGAGCAGAGAGTCGAGGCCGTGGACAATGAGCTTCAGCACAGAGGCATCTCAAAAGACGTGAGCGCACATGAGGCCCCAGAAGTTGCTCCATCTGTTATCAAGAGAGCAGAACATACTGCTATTGACACGGACAACAGCTTCGCAGACGGAAATGCTCCAAACAGCATTCTCCTGTGAGGACTTCTTGTTTCTCCCTGATGACCACCAACCCACAATCTTTTGTTCTACCACACATGTGACGCTATAACCACCCTGACTGAACTCTACTGAGTACCATTGAACTTTCCAATGATGTATTTAGTTTGCAAATGTCCCGGTGTTTAACGAGACCTATGACCTTTTTCACTTTTGTGTCATTTTGTAGAGCGACCCCGCATGGCTATTGTTATGAATGCATCCAGACTAAAAGAACTAGTACACACACAATAGCCGCCCCTCAACCCACACAATGCGACTCTCACTTCTTCTTCTTCTTCCTGCCCTACTGATTGGAGTGGCCAGGGCAGTCAACGAACCTCTGCTCAACTTCATTTTGGAGCCAACTGGTGAGCCGTTGTGTCTCCGGTTCAGTTTCACGGGCAACCTCACAGACGTCCTCATTGACACAGACGAGCCACTTCAACGACAGACGCTTGCCATCACCATCACAGACAACTTTGGTAATATCTTGAGACAGCGTGACGTGAGTGGACCCTCTTCTTTTCCCTTTCTGCCTGCGACTAACAGCCCCCACACAGAACCTCCCCGATACGCACTCGAAGATCACCATCAAGCCAGCAGCGCACTCCACAGCAGACGTGTGTCTCCAGAACAAGGTACATGACGCCAGCTGGTCATACAAGAAGCGTCCGCGTGTCATCACCATCAAGCTAAAGGAGCACTCAAGAACGCCCAAGCTCTCACCACAGAAGATGCGCAGCATGAAGACGGAACTCCAGAGCGTACACAACTCCCTCCGAGCCACGGTGTTTCAGCCGTTGAAGTCGGTGACCAGAGAACTCGCTGTGTTGATGCTGGATGAGCAGGTGTTGCGGGACATCAACGAGCAGTGTGGTGAAAGCTTGACAATGTCTTTGATAGGGTTCTGTCTTGCGTGTGTGGCCTTCCAGATTGGCTTTTTCGTCGTCTTGAGCCGATTTGCGCGAGGAGTATAGATCTCTGACTGAATTGGGACAAATGGCGCAATGGAGAGAGAAGAAGCGCAGGCAGTGGCGCGAATTGGCGCGATTTGGCGCTTGGTGAGATTTTTTTTGGGCCTTCAAGTGTTACAAGGAGCTCCTCATCTCTCTCTTGAAGTAGTATAAAGAGTCAACCAAACTTCCAAAATTAACGATGATCCTCTCCGCTACCGAAAGATCTTACCTCTACGAGTCCCTCCAACAGCAACCACCAATCAGACCCGACGGCAGAAGCGTCAAGCAGTTCAGGCCAATACAGTCCCACGCAGGCTTCCTCGAGCAGTCCAACGGTTCCGCAAAGATCACACTCAGTGACGGAAGTGAGTGCATTGTCTCCATCAAGGCCAAGGTTGTTGAGAAGAAACAGGAAACGCAGTTGGTGTCTGTGGAAGTCGACGCTGCCGGATACAGAGACGACTCTTCCTTCATCCTCAACCTGACATCGACACTCCAGTCCCTCTACTCCACACACATCCCAAAACAGGCACTCGACCTGACATCCAAGTTTGCATACAAGCTGTTCATCGATGTCCTTGTGATATCGAACTACTCTTACCCTCTCACTCTCATCTCATTCACGTCATACCTTGCACTCAGCAACACCTTCCTGCCAAAGCTCACATCGACTGTGGACGACAAGGAGGTTGAGGAGCAACCGACTTTCCACGACTACGAGCTGGTTAAGCTGATTGTACAGGTGCCTATTATCTTCACATTGGCCGTTATCGGTTCCAACTACATTGTTGACCCCAACGTTGAGGAGATGGAGGTGAGTGATAACGGGCTCATTGTCAGTTGGTTCGACGGCAAGCCAATTTCGCCGATCCAGAACGTCAAGCTCAACGAAGGCAACCTCAAGAGCATCAAGCCAGAGCTCATTCTCCAGAGTGTTGAACTTGTCAAGAGCATTGCTGGATCAGTTGTTGATGCCCTCAATGCTGCCGAGTAACGACAACGTGTTATTTGCAACCAATTCTAATTTCCTCAATAGACATTTGTAGCGAAAACAGAACTCTTACCTCACCACCTACCACTTGAAGCGCTCCACTCAAATGCTCTTTTTGTTCTGGTTGATTGGCCTTGTGATCGCTGACTACGCTCCCGTCAGCGTCGACTGTCCAGACACACCGATCTTGCGCAGGGGAAACGTACTGCTACACCACTAATCAAAGCCACATTCTCCACCTCAGCGGCTAACACGACCAACAAGCTCCTTGCACCCGGTGAAGAAAACTACGTCGCCAACCGCCAGCGCCTTACACTGATTGCCATCCATGAGTTTCTCACCAGAGTGAGCATTCCAGGTTTTGACCCCAAGCGCTTCGCCCTTTCGACCAAGAAGCCCCTCACAGTGGCTATTGGAGTCTCTGGCGGCGGTTACCGTGCCTTTCTCAACGGCGCTGGGTTCCTTTCAGCGCTTGACGACCGTACTTTGAACTCGACACAGAGCGGTCATCTTGGTGGATTGTTGCAATCTGCAACATACATTGCCGGTATCTCTGGCGGCTCGTGGACGTTGATGTCCTTGGTGTTGAGCGACTTCCTCCCTATAGTCAAGTTGCGACACGAGTGGGACATGTTTGAGCCATTGTTGGAGGGCGTGCCAAACTTGGGACAGGTGGAGGTCAGCAGGGCAGACATTCAGGTATTGCCTGCGGGCATCCATGACTCGAGCGCTGACTTCTACGAGAAGTTGAACAACATCCAAAAGAGAGGACAGATTGACGACTGGCATGACTCTACGGACATCGATGAGGTGTTTGAGGAGTTCTACAGAAGTATGGAGTTCATTCCCACGCTTGATGATGATGTGTTGAGCGAGACATCAGACAACGATATTTTGACTGAGAACGAGTCAGATGGTGTTGAGGCAGAAGTTGTTGAGGTCGTCGTGGTTGATGATGAAGAGTACGATCACACACCTTCCGAGGATGACCATTTCGACTACACATTAGAGGAGCATGACACGGAAGCCAACGACTGGGATCTCCACAAAAGAGACGAACAACCATGGGCCGACAATATCAAGGCATTCTTCAAAGATGTGTTCAAGAAGAAGGAAGAGCCTCGGGTGACTGCTCAGAACATCCTTCCAAGCATTCAGTTCTCCAAAAATCTTTCTTTGAAGAACATGAGAAAGATCTTCAATTTCTACAAGACGTTGCACCTTGAAGTTCGGGCCAAGAAGGCAGCTGGATTCCCTGTTTCATTCACAGACTACTGGGGCAGAGCGTTGTCCAGAAGAGTCTTCCCAAAGAACGCCAGATCTCCGAATGTTACATTTTCAGAAGTTATGGGCCTTCCTTCTTTTCAAGACTATCAACAGCCATTTCCAATCATTGTCTCGAATCTTCGTGAACCGGGATTGGAGAAGACTAGTGTCAATTCTAGCCTCTTCGAGTTCACCCCATTCGAGTTCGGTTCTTTCGACTTCGGCATGTTTTGTGACTTGAGGTACTTGGGCACGTTGCTCAACCAGGGCGAGCCACTTTTCCACATCAACAACCGCTCAGTTTGTCACCACAAGTTTGATAACGCTGGATTTATCACCGGTACGTCCTCTTCCTTGTTCAACAACGTCTTGATCTATGTTTGGCAGTTGGCAGCCTCATCAACGAAGGAGAAGTCACAGGCAATCAGAGCGGTCTTGAATACATTTGGGTTGACATCTGCACAGAATGGAGATGATCCAAAGAAGCATCCAGATTATGCATTATATTCACCAAACCCATTCTATCACTACGGAGACCCAACCAACAGAGAGCTTTATCTTTCCAAGAACTTGTACATGGTTGATGGTGGCGAAGACGGTCAAAACATCCCTTACCAACCCTTCTTACAACCAGCAAGAGAAGTTGATCTCATCTTGTCCTTGGATTCGACTGCAGACGGCAAGGGTTGGCCCAATGGGACCATCATCCAGAACACATACCTCAGATACAACGCCACGAGCCACCCAGGTACGACCATCACAGTCAATGGAAGACTCAAGAGCATCAACCTCTTCCCTGAGATTCCAGAACCAGAGGAGTTCATGGAGAGAGGGTTTCACAAGCGTCCAGTGTTCTTTGGCTGCCACCTTGAAAAGTATCGTCAGAGAGATGAGTTACCAAAGGCAAGAGGCGTGAACTCATTCTTACCACCAATCATCGGGTACTTTGGTAACAATGAGTACTCATACCCCTCCAACACATCCACTTTCAAGTTGACGTACGACAATGACGAGATTAGCAGAATGATGGAGAATGCATACAATATTGCAACAGCTGGAAACTCAACCATCGATCAAGACTATCCCAAGTGTATCGGTTGTATCTTGATCAAGAGGGAGTACGACCGCAAGGAGAGATCCATTAGCTTGATAAACGACATGGCCATTCCAGACTTTTGCAATCAGTGCTATGATCGTTACTGCTACAACTGAGAAAACAGAGGAATCATCCAGATTAGGGTAAACGCTATCAAGTTATAAAATGACTGCAAAGGTAAAAGTACTCGATAATATAGGAAGTAGAGAACAGTGATCAAAAAGAGAAGATCATGGTCCGGCCATGATGTCGACACATTAGACAGACCTAGTCTGCCGCAAAAAGATATATGGGAATTAAGAAGAGATCTTGATCAAGAGAGAGACTCGTTCATGGCAATCATCTTGGTGACCTCAGCAGCATTCATGTCTGAAGACTCAGCAGAGGAGACGATGTTGGCAGCGGATTTGTCAAGCTCGCTAGAAGAAGGCATAAAGATGACCTTGGAGTTGGCAGACTTGGCCATACTTTGCATGGCCTCCAAGTATCTGATCTGCATAGCTGCCTTGGAAGCCAAAATATCAGCAGCCTCTCTCATGAGCTTAGCACTCTCGACCTCAGCCTTGGAAGTGATAATCTTGGACTCACCAATTCTCTTGGCCTGGGCAGCCTGGGACAATGCCTGCGTAATATCAGGATTCAATCTCAAGTCCTTGATAAGGATTGACTCGACGCGGACACCCCAGGCAGCGACAACACTCTCAGTGATCTCCTGAATGGCATCAGCAATCTCATCACGACGCTCAATGACGTCCTGCAAGAGACGGGAACCAATAACATCTCTCAAGGTTGTTTGGGTTCTCTCGGAAAGAGCATTGTGGATGTCAGAGATACCAAAGATGGCCTTCTGAGGGTCAACGATGTTGTAGTAGATAACAGACTTCAAATTGACAATGACGTTATCCTTGGTCAAACAAGCCTGCTCTGGGATTTCTTGAACCTGTGTCTTGACACAGACACTGGTCATTCTTTCAGAACAGGTGTTGACGTAGACAGCACCTGAGTCGACAATCTTGGAGAGCTCACCAAACTTGGTGACAAGACCAACGTAACCTTGGTTGATTTCCTTCCAAGGGTTCATGCAACAACAACATGGGATCAATCCAATGAAACCAAGACACTCACCAGTACTGACCACGAGCTCCTGGTAAGTACCAAGCTTCTTGGTCTGGAAGTCCTTGGCATACCTCATCTCGGTGGTGGACAGTGGCTGCTCTGTGGTGTAAGTGTTCTTATAAGCTGGAACCTTGGTGTTTGGCTTGGTCTGGTGGTCGACTGTCTCCTGGGAGGAAACACCGTCATTGGCAATAAGGGACGCCCTTGCGTCAGCGGTAGAAGAGCTCATTGGTGAAAAGTGTGTTGAATCAAGAAAGGTTTGGTGTCAAAGAGTAAGAAGATGAACATCATTAAGAGCTTTTATAGGCGTACCAAAAAATGTAAAGCGTGACCCTGCCATTGATCATCCCTTCAGCCTTCAGCTCACCCCAATTTCCCCCCATGATCATCCGGCGTTAGATCCACCCACGTCAAAAGCCGGAGGCTGAGCAAGATTGAGGATCTGCAATTCAGTCTCTATACTAGCAACCGAAGGTCATTTAGGAACTTATGCCATGTAATTGATCTATTGAAGATCTCGTCGATGTTTATCTCAGTCGAGGTCGATAAGGTATAAGAACACGATAGTTTGGCCCCATCAGGAGACTCCCCTGATGATGGAGATCTACGTACTCCTTACGGTCGATAAATCTGCTCGCCAATTCACAAAAGTGACCTCCGTATTAGAAGAGTTTGCCCTTATCCTATCATAGTTTCGAGCTGAGTAATACTTGCACATGTTTGATCATTCATTGCGCTGAGGGAGACGTCACGCAACTATTGTATCCGGGGCTGTGCTGTAGCCGCGTATATGTTTTGCGTGCTCCGTCATCGTCCGTGACATCTCACAGGTATTCAACGAACAAAGACAGATTGGAAATAGCCTGGTATTACGAATTAGGCGAAGTAGAGAATATACAACATCCCTATGACGAATCACACTATATCTGGCCTGCCCTTGGCGCATTCAAAATGGAGAGTTGCTCACCTAACATGTACCACGCTGCACCCACAAGCTTCAGCCCTATTGTCCCTGTTCCGGGATATAAATCACCTGACCAATCCGACTTGAGTAATATCCGACCATCACGTGAAAATCACGTGCAAAATTGAATTTGGTAGAAACGCGTCGCCCACCTTGAAAACTCTCGCTTGTGCTGGGTGGCCCGCGCTGAAAGAAAAGGCTCCATCAACAACAACAACGTCGGTGTAATCAACGGCGCTACCATCCACCACGCAATAGTAAGCGAAGAGAACGACCTCTAGAGCAAGGGCTCACACTCATCTACCCTACTGTCACCTGACTGGCTGTCACACTCAACGTAAACGACGACAGCGGCTCTTCCTCCCTTACTCATCAGCGCGCTCCACACAGAAGAGCAGAACCACCACCCACACATCCCTCCAATCGAGAGGACAACGTGCTACCATGGAGTACACGCAAGAGATCGACAAGCTCGCAGAGGAGTTCAAGGGCCAAGGCTCCAACGAGTCGAAGTTATCCGAGCTCCTCAACCTCATTGACAGAGTGGAGTCCTTTACAAGCCCAGTCGAGTATGAGTACTACTTGTCCAGCATGGTTCCCATCTACATCGAGTTGTTGAACACTGTGCCAATCAGCTTCCAGAGCCAGTCTTCTGAACATAAGTTGAGAAACACATTGCTTGAAGCGCTTCACCGTGCGCAGATGAACGATACGCTTGAGAAGTATGCTCTCGAGATCAATGAGCTTCTCCAGAATTTGATCCGCAAGGAGAACGAAGCCAACGGTGTTCTTTGTTTGAAGGTTGCAACCTTGATGTTCAAAGCCTACAAGACACTTCTTACAGACAAGGCTGTTGAGTTTGTTGAGCTCATGATTGAGATATACAAGAACACTGAGCAGTTGGTGACGGACACTTTTGTCAAGGGAACATCACCACAGGGCACCAACACAGACTCGTACAGCATGCCAACTTTGAATCGCAGGTCTTCGGAAGACCCGGCTGTTTTTGCAGATGCCATGCACTCGTTCAAGACCCTGGCTGAATGTCCGATCAGCATGGTTACCATGACCTCGTCATACAAACAGTTGATCACTACAATGCTCCCTGATTTCGTGTCATGTCTGATGAACATCATGAAGATCGAAGTACCACAGCAACGAGAGGCCAGAATTGTTGCAGAACGTAATGGCGAGCGCTTGTGTTCGATGGCACCAACGGTCAAGCATCGCACAGCATATGGTGACTTCATCACTTCACAGGTCAAGGCGTCATCACTCATCTCCTACACAGCCATCCGCAACTACGCACCACAATTGATGAAGGACTACATGGAATCTATCCCTAACCTATACATGAGAGTCTTGCAGGACTGTCCTACTGAGCTTCCTCATGCAAGAAGGGAAGTGCTCCACTCCATCAGACACATTTTGACCACACCTGACAGAATACTGTTCATACCGAAGCTTGACTTGTTGTTCGATGAGAAAGTATTGATTGGAGACTCCGTTACAGCACATGAGACTTTACGTCCGCTTGCATACAGTATCGTGGCGGACTTCGTCCACAATGTCAGAGGTGACATCTCGACTGAGAAGATTCTGCAAGCCCTCACTATGTATTGCCAGTACTTGCAGGACAACACATTGGCACTAACTGTCCAGATCATGAGTGCTAAGTTGCTTCTCAACTTGGCTGAACGTATTGTACGCTTCAGCAACAAACTGGAAGGAAGACAGCTCTTCATGTTGATCATTGACGCATTCACCAAAAGATTCCAGTCTCTGAACAGACAGTTTGAGAACATCAACAAGCACCATGTTGAGCTTGAGAACAAGAAGCTTCAGAAGGAGAAGGAGCAGCTTGAACTGTTGAAGAGAGAGAACCTGAACTATATGGATGCTGATCAGGAAATCAACGACTTCCTCGAGAAGACCAGAAAGATTGCATTCAAGGACGAGCACAACTTGAACCAGCTTGCTGATATCAAGGACAGTGATGGAGATGTTGATATGGATGATTCCAAGGATGCCTCTGCTGCAGTGACGAAGAGTTTCATTGATGACTTTGATGTCTTTGATGTCCAAAGAGAACTCCCAATTGCTGTCTCCAACAACAACACAACAGACCCACTCAAAGATGCTCGCTACCTCTTCCGTACTCTTCTGCAGTTTTTGAGAACAAGCAGTTTCGGCCTGAAGAGTTTCAACTCTGCTCCACCACCAGGACAGACAGAGGCACAGAACCAGAAGTGGAATGACAGTGCAAGAGTTTTCTCCAACGAGGAGGTAAACATCTTCAGACAACTCTTCCGCGAGTGTATTGCTGGATTAAGATTCTTCTCCTCTTCACAGCAGAAGCAGCAGGCAAAGGCCGAGAAGAATGCCACAGAGCCTTCAGGATCGTCGCTTCCAATCAGCTCATCCAAGGAGGATAAGGATTTGATGGAGTGCTTCTGCATTATCTTCACTCAACTCGATCCAGCCACTTTCAACGAGATTGTCCACTCTGAAATCGAGGTGTTGTATGATGCCATTATTAAGGACTCCAGCATGCTTTACATTCCGCAATTCTTCCTTGCCAACGAGAACACATCACCAAATGTTTCAGGACTCTTGATTTCTTTCTTGAAGAGCAAGTTGGATGTGTTGGGATCTTCAGACATTGTCCAGACAAACGTTTTGATCCGCCTCTATAAGCTCTGCTTCATGTCTGTGAACTTGTTTCCTGTTCTGAACGAAAAGGTTCTTCTCCCCCATTTGAACAGTCTCATCCTTTCATCTTTGAAGCTCACCACGACGTCGAAGGAGCCATTAACATACTTCCACTTGATCAGAACCTTGTTCAGAAGTATTGGTGGTGGAAGATTTGAGAGCCTTTACAAGGAGATCATGCCACTTCTTCAAGTCTTGCTTGAGACTTTGAACAGGATGATTTTGAATGCCCGTCGTCCACAAGAACGTGATATTTACGTCGAGCTATGTCTCATTGTTCCGGTGCGCTTGAATGGCCTCGTTCCTCATCTCACTTACTTGATGAGACCACTTGTGCTTGCTTTGAGCAGTTCCCAGGAACTCGTTAGCCAGGGATTGAGAACTCTTGAGCTTTGTGTTGACAATCTCACTGCTGAGTACTTTGATCCTATCATCGAGCCGGTGATCAACGAAGTGATGGAAGCGTTGTGGAAGCACCTGAAACCTCTACCGTACCACCACCAGCATTCACACACCGCCTTCAGAATATTGGGAAAGTTGGGTGGTCGCAACCGTCGCTTCATCAAACCACATCAGGATTTGAACGCTCTTTCAAGTCTGGATCAGGACATCACCGCGATGTTCAAGATCGAGGGTTTGCCAGAGCTTGCGTCTCTCTCTGTCACAACAGGTATCAAGTCGGCTGTTGAGCTTTTAGAGGATACTTCGATTGACACACACTACCGTGTTAGTGCTTTCCAGTACATTTCCAAAACTTTCTTGATGTTCATACCTACTGAGGAGATTCCTGCTGACTACGCCGGGAAATTGGCTGCTGCTGTTGAGCTGATCCCACAAGAGAAGTTTGAGGTTTATCCACAGATGCCAGAGGGTCAACTGATTTCGAAGCCAAAACTCGACCGCGAACAGGACTTGGCACTGCGTCTCTTCAAATCCCTCTTCTATGCAATCTCGATTCCAGAGGTCAAAGAAGAAGCTCTCAGCTTGGTCAAAGACATCGCTGAACACTTTGTTTTGCTTAGTGTTGGCAAAGTTCTTGTTGAGAAAGTCAGAAACGAGCGTCCCTTCGTTGTTGAGGACAATGAAGGAAAAGTTGTGTTCTCGGAGAGAATCATGTTTGATGCTATCATCTATGCTTTGGGCTCTTACATGATCGAGGTTAGGGAAGCTGGTCTTACCGTGATGAAGGTTATCTCAGACACGTCTGTGACGGTGTTTGGGTCAAGAGAGAAGTCGCTAGTTTTCCCACACTTACGCTCGCTCTTCAATGCCTTCGTACATTACAGCTATGACGAAGCATTCTACAACAAGCTTGCCAGTACCCTTGGTTTGCAGTGTCTTGTTGAGGACCTTGACATTCCAATTTCTTGGTTCAAGCCCCGCCAATACGACTTGATTCACTCGATGTTTTATGTCTTGAGAGACACGAATCCTGAAGCACCAGATGAGGTTTGTGATACAGCCAAGAAGTTGATCTTGAAGGTTTTGGTGTCTGCCAACAAGGAGCTTTCTCCAGCACAGGTGCTGGAGAAGCCATTCCAGACTACTGTTGGAGCGTTGGTCTACGACCTGAGTAACGCCAACCCAATTGTTCGTGAGACTGCTCAGGAGGCATTGAAAGCTATCTCCACTACCACTGGTGTGCCGGTTGCTACAATGATCGAGAAATGTCAGCAAATTTTGTTGCCACCCATCTTTGGTAAGCCATTGAGGGCTCTCCCGTTCCCTATGCAAATTGGTAATATTGACGCCATTACTTTCTGTCTTGGATTGGAGAACTCATTCTTGGTCTTTAATGATGAACTCAACAGACTCTTGATGGAGGCCTTGACTTTGGTTGATGCTGAGGACGAGTCTTTGACGAGTGCACACAAGATTTCAGAACATCGGACATCTGAACAGCTTGTCAAGTTGAGAGTGGTTTGTATCAAGCTCTTATCACTGGCGCTCACCAGAGAGGACTTCCCTTCGAATCAGCAAGGCCACACCCGTATCAGAATCTTGGCGGTGTTCTTCAAGACTCTCTGTGCTAAGTCAACTGACATCATCAACGCATCCCATCATGGATTACAGCAGGTTCTCGCTCAGAACACCAAGATTCCAAAGGAATTGTTGCAGAATGGTCTTCGTCCAATGCTCATGAATTTGTCTGACCACAAGAAGTTGACGGTTTCTGGACTTGAGGCTTTGGCGCGTCTATTGGAGCTCCTGATTTCCTACTTCAAGGTGGAGATTGGAAGAAAGTTGCTTGACCATTTGATGGCATGGGCCAGACCAGATGTCCTCCATGCTATTTCATCTGAAGAGTTGGACCACAATGCTACCGTGAAGATCATGGTTGCTATCTTGAACATCTTCCACTTGTTGCCACAGAAGGCATTTACTTTCATGGATGAGATCATGAGGACGTTGACCTACATTGAAGACAACCTTCGTCGTTGCCAAGGGTCTCCCCTTCGAGCACCAATTGCAAAATTCTTGAACCGTTTCCCACAAGAGACATATGAGTTCTTCCTCCAGCAGTTTGGCGTGAGGCAGATGGGCATCAAGCTTTCCTACTTTGCTGCTCTTCCAGTTTGTGGTGATCTGAGGAAATGTGTACAGGAGAACATCGGTTCCTTCTACAACAGTGTGGCCCAAGAGACTTCACCGGAGAGCAAATGCTACAAGTTTGCTAATTTCATCCAGTTGATGAGCAGCTTGGCCAAGGTTGACCCATCATGGTTGATTGAGTGCAAACAGCTCCTATTGGACATCTCTTCGCTTTCGCAAGAGGTAATTGCTGTTGAACAGAAGGCTCGTGTTGATTCGCCTCTTCACTTCTGTGTGAAGCAAGAACTCGAGAACTTACAAGACCTCTTTGTCTCCTACTTCGAGTCAAACGTCACAGAATATGACATTGTGTTTGGTTTCATCGACCTTTTGTGTTCTCTGGATATTCCTGTGTCTCCTCGTTTGGAGGGTTTCCTCTTCAACAAGATTGTCAAGTCCGAGAGTGGCGAGTTGCGTCAGGAGTACTTGAACAAGTCCGTTCTATTCTCGACCGACAACAAATCGTTAAAGTCGAAAAAGTTTGTGTTGAGACATGTCTTCAACTCCATCGTTTTATACGAAGGTCTCAAGAGTGGCAACTTGGATGCATTGGCTGGTAAAGCTTCAGGTGCGAAGGTTCCAGTCTGGGTTGATCTGGTGCACCAAAAGGTGTGGCGCACAACAGGGGATATAATCACTGATGATTCTGCTGGCTCTATTGACATTTTGAGATTTGAGCTTCTCCAGTTGACGGCTCTCATGATCAAGTATGGCGGATCATTGGTGAATGACCTGAGAAAGGATGTCATCAAGTACACATGGAACTTTTTGAGACTTGCGGACAACTACACCAAACAAGCCGCCTATGTGACGATGACATATTTCATGGCTGCATTTGACACACCTGGTATGTTGGTTCTACAAGTGTTTGTTGCTTTGTTGAGGAACAAGAACGTCGACGGAAGATTCATGTTGAGACAAGGTCTTGACTTGTTGGCCCCAGCTATGCCTAAGAGAATGGCTTCTACTGGCTCGTCAACGGGATGGATCAGATGGGTGAGACGTGTACTGTCGGAGAATAGCACAGCCAACAACCTCACAGTGTACCAGCTGTTGATTCGCCACACGGATATCTTCTATGTTGCCAGAGACCACTTCATTCCAAACATGATTACTTGCATGGGCAAGTTGACTTCTGTTACCTCTCCTTCCCCAGAAAATCAACAACTCGCAATTGATTTGGCAGAGCTTGTTTTGAGTTGGGAGGTGAAGGCCAGATTTGAATCTGGGCAAGTGCAGGACATGAATGTGACAGGCGACCCAGTCGACGCAGATTCTGTTCCAAAGGATGACGAAAAGTTGCTCAACGATGGTCAAATTGCACAGAGCGATATCGCCATGTCAGATGCTACAACGCCAAAGGACTATAGCATTCCTTTGATTCAAAGAGAAGCATGTGTCCAGTACTTGATCAGATTCATTTGCGTGAGCACTCACCGTGCTTCAGAGACTGAGCTTGGCCAGAGGGCTCTCTGTATCCTCAACAAATTGACCAGCTCCAGCCTTTGGCCTGATGTCAGTGTTGACATGGCATTCTTTGACAAGCTGTTGGTCCAAGCTGATTTCTCAAACCCAACCATTTTGGGTTATGGCCTGAACGCATTGGACGTGTTGGGTATCGTCCTTGAGGGAAAGCCTACCGGTTGGATTGTCGAAAACATTGGCTTTGTGCAGAATCTTATCGAGAAGTGTTTGCGTTCTGAGAATCATGATGTCCAACAGGTGCTTCAACGTGTGCTGAAGATTATATTGAAGGCTATTACCAAGGAATCTGGTGGTGATGACAAGATCCAGTCTGATGAGGTGAAGACTTTCCTCACATTGATGAGTACTGTTGTTGCCGAGGACCTTGCACAGACGAATGCCGTTGCGGCAGGTGTTACCTTGGCTTGGACTCTTGCCAACTACTATCCTAAGAGCTTGGACCCACTTGTTCAAAGCTTGATCAGAACGTTTGCGAAGATTTGCAAAGATCATATCTCCATTTCTCAAACTGACAGCACTACCGCGCAAGCAGAGTTTGAGCAGAAGATGACAACAAAGTTATTGGAGAAACTTCTTTGCATTTCCGCCATGCGTATCTCAACTCTTGGTGACCAACGTCGTATCTTCCTCACCCTTCTTGCTCAACTCATTGACCGTTCTCTTGATATAAGACTACTCAAGAACATCATCACCATTGTGAGAAGTTGGGTGTTCTCGTTAACAGACCTGTTCCCAACCACAAAAGAGAAGGCTGCAATCCTGATCAAGATGTTGGTGTTTGAACTACGCGGAGAGCTGTCATTGTCCAAGGAGTTCTACCAGATCATTGTTGACATCTTTGGAGACAAGTCACTTGCGTGCACTGAACTTACTGTGAGAATGGAGCAACCATTTTTGGTGGGTACTCGCCTGTCGGATGTTCAGATCCGTAAGCGGTTGGTGTCCATTTTGAACGAAAGTTTGGAGAAAGACATCAACAAGAGATTGTACTACGTGACCAGAGAGCAAAACTGGGAGTACTTGGCAGACTACAGATGGTTGAACCAAGCATTACAGCTCCTCTATGGTGCCTTTGATGGTGACTTTGAGCTCAAGTTGGACGATAGCTACCAGTTTGCAGCGTTGGACCAACTTGATTGGGTCATTGGCGAGAACCGATCCGAGCCAGCCCCTGGTGTACACGAGCTTTTGGCTAAGCACAACAGGTTCATGAAGTTGGCTTCCTCTGTCAAGACATCCGATCTTGTTGAACCATTGGTGGATCTCTTCTACAAGAGCCCAGAAATTGTGCACAAAACTTGGGTGAACGTGTTCCCAGTTGCTTACTCTTCCATCCATCGCCGTGAGAAGCAGACATTCAAGGAAGTTCTTGTTTCACTTTTGTCAAAAGACTATCACTCTCGTCAGGCCGAGGCCCGCCCAAATATTGTTCAATCTTTGCTTGAGGGTATCGGAAAATGCCCTGATCTTCAGCTCCCTCCGCATTTGATCAAGTATCTTGGCTACAGTTTCGATGCATGGTACCCATCCATCAAGATTCTTGAGTCTATTGAGACTGAGCCACTTGTTGAGAACAATATTGTCCGTGAGACAAACCAAGATGCTTTGATTGAGATGTACGCTACATTGCAGGAGGACGACATGTTCTATGGCCAATGGAGAAGACGCGCAAAGTACCATGACACGAATGCTGCTTTATCGTATGAACAGATTGGTTTGTGGGACAAGGCTCTTCAGTTGTACGAGGCCGCTCAGATCAAGGCACGCAGTGGTGTTCTGCCCTATGGAGAGTCAGAGTATTCACTTTGGGAGGACAACTGGATCCTGTGTGCGGAGAAGTTGCAGCATTGGGATGTGTTGACCGAGCTTGCCAAGCACGAAGGCTTTACGGATTTATTGTTGGAGTGTGGCTGGCGTGTGGCTGATTGGACTGCAGATAGAGAACCTTTGGAGCAGTCGGTAAAGACTGTCATGGATGTTCCAACACCTCGTCGTCAGATCTTCGAAACATTCCTCTGCCTCCAGGGATACTCACAGCAGAAGGAGAATTTACAAGAGCTATCCAAGCTGTGTGATGAAGGAATTCAATTGGCTCTCCGCAAGTGGCATGCTCTCCCTAAGCGTTTCACGAATGCTCACATCCCGCTTTTGCACACCCTGCAACAGTACGTTGAGTTCATGGAAGCATCCCAAGTCTACGGTTCTTTGCTGACTACGAATGCACAGAATCTCGATAACAAGTCTCAGGAGTTGAAGAGGGTTTTGCAGGCATGGCGCGAACGTTTGCCAAATGTCTGGGATGACATCAATGTTTGGAACGACCTTGTGACATGGCGCCAGCACGCGTTTGGTGTGATCAACAGGGTCTACATGACCTTCATTCCAGCTCTTCAGCAAGCCAACGGCAACAGCAATGCCAACAGTCACGCATACCGTGGTTATCATGAGATTGCTTGGGTAATCAACAGATTTGCCCATGTTGCCCGCAAGCATGACATGCCTGATGTCTGTATCAGTCAGTTGACGAAGATCTACACTTTGCCAAACATTGAGATCCATGAGGCGTTCTTGAAGTTGAGAGAACAAGCAAAATGTCACTACCAGAACCCGAACGAGTTGAACACTGGTCTTGATGTGATCAGTAACACCAACTTGGTCTACTTCGCCACACAGCAGAAGGCCGAGTTCTTCACATTGAAGGGTATGTTCTTGGCCAAGTTGAATGCACAGGATGAAGCCAACCAGGCTTTTGCCACCGCTGTCCAGATTGACCTCAACCTTGCGAAGGCATGGGCTGAATGGGGTCACTTCAACGATCGCCGTCTCAAGGAAACGCCAACAGAAATGCATTACGCCAACAACGCAATCAGTTGTTTCTTGCAGGCTGCTGGATTGTACAAGAATGCAAAGGCAAGAAAGCTGCTCTGCAGAATCTTGTGGTTGGTCAGCTTGGATGACACTAATGGTGCTCTTTCACAAGCGTTTGAGTCTTACAGGGGTGAAGTTCCTGTTTGGTACTGGATCACATTCATTCCACAGTTGTTGACTTCATTGTCTCACAAGGAGGCTAAACTTGTCCGCCAGATTTTGATCAGAATTGCTAAGACATACCCGCAGGCATTGCACTTCCAGCTCCGCACAACCAAGGAGGACTTCAATGTTATCCAGAAGCAGGCGCAGGCCGCAGCTGCTGGTCGCCAGAACGGGGTTCAGTCTGCTCCTGGTGGATCCGCTGCCGGAGCCGACAGTCAATCGAATGGTCAATCTCAATCCGGAGACAGCGCTGCAGCAGGACAAGGGTCTACTCGCCAGCCATGGGAGTACGTTGATGAGATTATGGGGATCTTGAAGACAGCTTATCCGCTCTTGGCTCTTTCATTGGAGTCACTGGTGGACCAGATCAGTCACAGATTCAAGTCATCTCCTGACGAAGATGCATACAGACTGATCATTGCCCTGTTGAACGATGGTGTCCAATACGCGAACCGTTTGCCTATTCCAAGGGATAATGCCAGACTTGCTCCAAATACTGAGAGCAATATCATCCGCTTTGCCGACACCGTTCTACCAATGCAGATCAGACCTGCGTTTGAGCGAGACTTTGTTGCGGCCAAGCCAAATGTCGACATGTATCTCAAGAAGTTGAGAGCTTGGAGAGAACGTTTGGAGGCCAAGATTGATCGCAGATATTCGAAGGTGAACCTGGAGACTGTGTGTCCACACTTGAGTGAGTTCCATCATCAGAAGTTTGAGGATATTGAAGTTCCTGGCCAGTACTTGTTGAACAAGGACAACAACTCACACTTTGTGAAGATTGAACGTTTCTTGCGTACTTTGGATCTTGTCAGAGGAACGAGCCTGTGTCACAAGCGTATTCACATTCGTGGACACGATGGAAGCTTGCATCTATTTGCTGTTCAACTGCCAGCTGCCCGTCATTGCAGACGTGAGGAGAGAATTTTCCAGCTGTATCGAATCTTCAATGACACCTTATCCAAGAAGGTGCAGACACGTCGTCGCAACATCCAGTTGACTCTTCCAATTGCTATCCCACTCTCTCCACATATCAGAATTGTGAGCGACAAGGAATCTGAGGTGTCTCTCCAGGACATCTATGAGTCGTACTGCAAGAAGATGAACATGAGTCGCGACGCCCCATTGCTATTCCATGACGAGAAGATGAAGGATGCATCCGACCCACAGTTGCCAAAGCCTGACGTTGTCACCATCAGAGCGGAGATCTTGAGTTCTATCCAGGCGTTGATTGTTCCAAACACAGTTGTCAAGAACTACTTTACTGGGTTGTACACTCAGTTCGAAGACTTCTGGTTGTTCCGCAAGCAGTTCACTTCGCAGTACGCTTCTTTCATCTTTATGACCTTCATGATGTGCATCAACAGTCGTCTTCCATACAAGATTCTCATTGACCAGAAGTCTGGTGCTGTTTCCACGTTTGAGATGCTCCCATCCAAGATCGCTACATCAAAGACACCAAACAACCTGTTTGCCAACACCCAACTGGATATCAACGCACAGCGTTCTGCTCCAATGTTCTACAATGGAGAGAGTGTTCCTTTCAGATTGACTCCAAACATTCAGGAGTTGATTGGCGAGGCTGGTTTGGAGGGTATCTTGTCTGTGCACATGTTGGTGATTGCCAAGGCATTGACCGAACCAGAACCAGAATTGGAGACGTTCTTGCCTTTGTTTGTTCGTGACGAGACGATTGCTTGGTTCACGCAACAGCGCCGTCCAGCTCCAGAGGAACTTCACTTGCGTGAGATTGTGTCAGCCAATGTGGACTTGATTGTGAAGAGGGTGCAGCAGTTGTGTGCTCCTGGCAGCTCGAATGCTGTGACTAGTCAACACATCTTGGACAACATCCAGCAGGCTGTCAGCCCAAGAAACTTGGCTTCGTGTGACCCATTGTGGATGGCATACTTGTGATCTGTATGTGTATATTAGTTTTTTGTATTGTTATGCCGTATGGCTTTGTTATTTGTTGTTGTGTTCTGCATAGAAGATCGATGGTTGATGGTTGTAAGCAGAGCGGAGATAAATCCTGAATCGGAAATAGCCGCCGGAGTGCGAAAGATTGTGGATGGGAGAGATTAGGTGAGTCAAAAGTATCTCAACTACGTCTGTCAAGACCGTTCTCAAGGTCACAGATCTCCTCCATCCGAAGATGACAAATGACACTGGCTCACCTGCGCTGAAGCTCATTCGCTTCAACAAGTCGCTGTTCTCTCCAGACGCACCAAACTCGGCGAAGCTAGTGGCGTTCTTCACAGACGTTATCAACATCGGATACGAGAAGAACAGGCGATTCAACGTCATCACATCGACACGGATCAAATCTCCCGACATGTTTGTTGATGATCTGGGGCTGTATAAGCCGGAATCATTCCTCATTGCTCTATTGAAGACTAACGAAGCCCAAATGAGTGCGGACACATTCAAGGCTTTGATCAGCGAAGGGAAACTACCAAAGGTTCAAGATGCATCAGGAGACTTTGATGCTGAAACGGATATCAGAATTGAGAACGTGCTAGGAACGATTGGTGGTAAGCTCTATCAGGGAGATGACTGTGTGGGAGAGGACGGATGGGAACTGACTGGTTTCACATCGGCTCTGAGTGGGACTGGATCATATCTGATTGACGTGATGGGTGATCTCGCTGCTCAGGCCAAAAAGGACTTTTTGTATGCTTCCGTGATCTTTGAGCACGGTCTCGTGAGTTACTACAACCGCTTCGGGTTCATCGAGTGTGCCGAGAAGCTGTTCCAGGAAGTGGACCCCAAGACGGGAAGGGTGATCAGTGATGGACTCGAGGACGGGATATATGCAAACAGAGACTTCCACGTGGCATTTCTCAAGAAGAAGCTGGCTAACAGTTAAATGGGGTCCAGATAGACGACAATTCTTGGTGTAATAAATCAATTGGCTGCGAATAGAGTACGTAAGCAAGTGATGTGGTGGTGTGCGGATGTTTCTAAGGTGTGGTCTGCAAGACGTCTGATTCGCGGGCTGTGGAAAACGGCTGGACTCGAGGCCTCTGAGACTTTAGCAGAGACGTTGGAATGTTTAGATCCTGAGACAGTCGTTCATTCTTTCAGGTCCCAACTAGCGATGCCACTTCAATCGCACATTTCTCAGGATTCGCAGTCGGACGCGTTTAGCAGACAGAGCACGAAGCCGGTGGTGCTGAACAGCGTCGCCATTACGGGCGGAGACTTCACCAGCGAGTACTTGCAGAAGCTCGTGGACCCAGCGCTCAATGAGAAGCGTGTTGTTGCATTCGGTGAACTTCAGGACTCGCTTGGTGAGGTGGAGCAGACACTTGTCTCGACAGGGCTCTTCAGAGACGTGCGCATCAAGCTGGATCTTGACGAGTCCGCTGCCATCAAGGCTGGCTCTGAAGGCCCAATTCCAGTCAAGGCCGGCATTACATTGTCAGAGACCCCACTGTTCAAGTACTCATCGTACTCCAAGAGCACAGACTACGATGCTGCCGGTGGATTGAGATACTTGCACCCAAACTTCACACAGAATGCCGACACACTGCTCGCTGACATCAACTTCAACTACGACCCATTCAACAAGTGTGTTGACCGCAAGGTATGGGATCTGGCTTACCTTCGCCCATTGGCCAAGAGTGTATCGGGTCGCCTGCTGGTAAACCCAACAATTTCCACGATTGATGCATCCAAGTGGGCCAACCACAAACAGTATGCCATTGGAGCCTTCCTCGGATACCACAATGCTCGCGTCCTTGAGCATTGCAAGGGTACCACTGCATTGACTGCCGGTCTTTCCGGTTCTTTGAGACAGGTGACAGATATCACCAACAGTGCCTCTGACATTATCCGCACACATGCCGGTGGTGACATGAAACTCGGTGCGAGTGTGAACTGGCAGCTCGACAGCCGTGAGTTCCTTGACAAGTTTGTCACTGATGGTGTTTTGCTTGAGCTGACGAACGAGTTTGCAGGCCACAACTCTGTGGATCACCACACCTTCCAGCCAAACAGTGCCAATGGTTCCTCCTCTGCATCGAGCCAGCACATTGAGCTCCAGCCATTTAACAAGTCCACTGTCAAGTTCTCGGGAGCCAAGTCGTTCTTCAGCAAGAACGTGACTACTACTCTGGACCTTGAGGCAGGTGTGATCAAGTCGTTTGTTGATGGCGGTGCTGAGAAGTTGCACATTGCGGACAAGTTCTTCCTTGGAGGTGTCTCGTCGCTCAGGGGCTTCCAGTTGAACTCTGTTGGTATTAAGAGCGGAAACGACTATGCTGGAGGCACAAGCGTATTCAAGGCCGGCCTTTCGCTCTTCACACGTCTTCCTAACACTTCCAACACATCTCCATTGAGACTTTACGGGTTTGTCAATGCCGGAGACGTTCAAAACCTCGAGTCATTGGGTGTTGCCAGTGTTGCTGGTGCAGCTGCTGCGACGGGACTCGGACTGATTTACAAGGCCAACAACGCTGCGCTCGACCTCTCGTACAACTTCCCATTGACAAGCAGGGCCCAGGACGATGCCAAGGCCGGTCTTTCATTGGCTGTTGTGCTCAATTTCAAGTAGATTTAATCAAGAGCGTGTTCAGTTAAAGAACGAGTAGAAGCGAGAATGGCTTGGAAAAACCAAAACCTTGGTGGTGGAGCATTGGTACTCAGACTCCTAGACTGGACACCACGCACATCACTAAGTCACAAAAGGAGTCGATATGGACGTGGATATGGAAATAGACGGCTTGAGTGAGTCCTAGTGCCTTTTTTTCTTTTTGCAGGGATGTGAGGGTCTCAATGGTCGCCCCTCATCAACCAAGCCACAATTGGACGTATGGACTAACACCACGACAGGTGCCCCAATATCTAAGCAGGGAGCCCCTGCAATCCCCTCTGTCCAGGGCTACGTGCTAATTGCCGGGAACATCCACGAAGAGGCCACAGAAGAAGACGTTGTGGACCTGTTCTCTGAGTTTGGAAAGGTGCGAGCAGTCCATCTCAACCTCGACAGGCAGACGGGTTACGCAAAGGGGTACGCGTTGGTGGAGTTCAAAGAGCAGGCAGAGGCAGAGGAGGCAGTCAGGGACGGCGATGGAAGGGAGCTACTGGGACTGCCAATTGGCGTGGACTTTGCCTTTGTACAGGAAGATGCTGATAAAGTGGAAGAAGATGTTGTTGGGTACAAATCAAGGCGAGATCGGTCTCCCGACGGCAGATTTGGCTCGTGATTTCTGGACGTTATACATTGATATCTGATGATTAGTAAACGGACATTTATAAGCCGGACTAATGGTTCTAGTGTGTAGTTGTTGTGCACCTCTGCCTTCTCTCTGCCTACCAAGACCGCGACTGCCATCAAAACACCATACACCATACACAATTCCAGCACCATCTTCACCAAACCACCACAAGGCGACAAGCACAACATGTGGTACCTCCAGTTCGAGAATCCTCAGCTCAAAGGTAAGCACATAGCACCTCACAGCCCACTCTTGAACTAAACTAACACGCTATTGACAGGAACCACGCGGATCTGCTCTTTACTCGAGACCAACACGACCTACCAGATCGGCAGAGCAAAGCCGTCACCCAAACAGTTCTGCATCGATTGCTCATCCGTCTCGGGCAAGCATCTCTCATTAACAGTCAATGCTGATGGCACAGGCGAGTTCCAGATCTGGGGGAGACGTACGCATTTCAAGGGCGAGAGCATCATCAGAGCTGGCCTCTCGAAGGAAGAAGCGCAGCACCCAACCATCAAAAGGTTCACAGGAACGACAAAGATCACCATTGGAGGGAACAAACAGGTCATCACAGTCATTCACAGGAGAGTTTGCCTCTGGCTTTCCAAAGAAGTCGTGTTGGATGAAGCAACTCTCTCAGCAATGGGCGTCCTCGTCACCCACGACTATACAAAGGCAACCACCCAGCTCGTCGTCACAAAGAAGGCTCCACACACGTCTCAAATGGAAGCCCTCATAGCCCAAGTACCCATTGTCACGCCAGCCTTTGCCCATGCTCTTATCAACACGCGGCAACTGCTCAAGCTGGACTTTGAAGCAAACATGCCCGACTACAACGACTACATCGTGGACGACGAGTGCAAGGAGAACGCAACACGTCTGTCCCTGTTCGAAGGATTCACATTTGTCTTCAGTGAGAAGAAGCAGTATCAGGTTCTCAGCCCCATCATCGAACAAGCGCAAGCACAACACCTCCTTTTCAACCTCAGATCTTCCAGCACTGCATCAGACTATGCCTCATTCGTTGAGCAGCACACCACGGGGACCACGCCTGTGCTTGTTCAGCCTCAGGCGACCAATCTTGAGCTGTTCAAGTCACATACAGAGAAGAACATCCCAATGGATGAGGAACGGCAGATCAAGATTCTTGACGAAGGAGCCAAACAGCTCGGACATCACTTGGTCACAGCAGACAACATCTTCACAGCAGTCGCCAGCGTCTCCACATCAGGCCTCACAAAGGACAGACCAGTCAGCAATAGACATGTTCGTACTGAGTCTTCAGCTGATCTGGCTGATGCTGGTCCGCCACTCAAGAAGCCACGCCGTGGAACCAGAATCAAGCCACTGGACAGCTTGGACTTCTTTGCAGGGGGTGGGAAGAATGAAGAGACTCAAGACCATGGATTGACGCAGATTTCTGAGCACACTCCAGAGCCAGCTGTTTCTCCAAAGAAGAAGAGATCCCGGATCCAACCGTTGGAGAACAAGATGCTTGATACCAACTTCACGCCATCTTTGGATGAGAAGAAGGCTCCCGTCATTGCTGCTGTGTTTTTGGAGCCTGAACCAGTGCCAGTACCTCAGGTCCAAGGAACACCAGAGCCTGAACCAGAAGCAGAACCAGAAGATAGTCAGATGTCAGACCAATATCCTGTGCTGCCAGACCCTACAACCTCCACAACACTGTCGCTGGAAGATTCAACCACGCAGTCCTTCTCCACCGCTGTTCTGCAAGCCAAGAAGCGTGCTGATGAACGTGTGAATAAGGAGATAGGACCTGATCTGTCCATTGATGATGCTGCTGAGCACCTCAAGGACCTTGCAGTGGTGGAGATCACCGAAATGCCACTTCGAGCTCCAAAATCCCAAGACAGTCTTGTTCACTCCCAGAACTGGCAACCAGAGTGGACAACTCGAAAGAACTACAAGGTGTTTGTCAAGAGTACTTCCAAAAAATTCCAACAGCAGCAGCAACAACAGAACAACCCAAGCTTCATGTGTCTGAAGGAGTATGTTTCCTTCTCCGTGTACGACCCATCCCTTCTCAAACCGTCAGCAGGAGATGAAGACATGCTCGCTGCCGTTCAACGAGGTAAGCAAGCACAACCACAGACAGAAGCGGCAAGAGAAGCAACTTTCAGAGATCAGACTCCACAAACAAGTGGATTGTTCGTTGCCTCGGATTATGAGTCGGATGACGATGTTCAAGCATTCTCATTTACACAGAAGGAACTCGGTGATGATGGGCTCGGAATGGGACTCCGCATGACGGAACCACAGACCATCCCAGAGTTCAGAAGAGATACTGCTGATGCTGTGAATGTTCATCCATTAAATAAAACTTCACCATCACCAGTTGTCCCTCCAGTGGCTCAAAGAAGGGCAGCAGCAAGAGGTCCAGAAAGGCAAACCGTGTTTGGTGGTCGAGCTGACGACTCTGAAGACTCTGATGATGAGCCCCGCTTCAACTTTGTCTAGGGTAATAATAAATCGAGGGTTGAATAGTCATATCGTTCATTAATAAGTCGTAAATGGTCTTCTGGTATCAGACTGGGAGGCCAATGCCACACATTCCCATCCGTCTGAAGTAGTTCAAGTGCTCCGTGTTGTCCTTGGTGAACATCATACCAGTGGCACAGAAAGTGTCTTCACTGCCCTCACAGTACACCACATTCGCACGCTCTGGCAAGTGATGTCCCAGTTCGTTGATGAAGATCTCGTTGGATGAGTGTGCATACTTGTCTCCTCCGATGAAGTAGTTCTCGGAGATGGGGAGCTTCACTATGGGATCCTTCTTGTGGGTCACTCGGAGAAGGTACCCTTTGTCAAATGAGTCAGGTCCTCTGAGATGAAGTAGTGAGTCTGTGTAGTATGCAAACAACTTGTTACCAACCATTGGTTGGCCCATAGTGATACACTTAAGCGTGTTTGGTTGTTGTTTGTACTTCAGAAGCTCAAGTGTAAGCAACACAGATACAGCACCGCCCATCGAATGACCCATGACCAGCACTTTATAGTCAGGGTATGTTGCTAATATGTGCTGCACTGTCTGCTCGATGTGGTTCCAAGTTGTTTGGTAGCTTTGAAAGAACCCAGTGTGTACCTTACAGCCTGGACAATCTGGAGAGAAGTCAGACATGTCTGCGTTGATGTCGACAATTGTATCCTTGAAAGACCTTGTACCACGCAACACAATGGCAACAGTCTGCTGTGCGTGCCAGAGTGCAATGTAACCGGATGTGGCGAAGCTGTCACTCATTGGGTACCAGGATGGGCGGATAGCACTGCGAAACCGGCTCCATACGTCAATCTCATCGGTGGTCCATTGGAGCACAACCTCAATGTCTTCGAACTCGTCACACCCGTTCTCACACCCGAATGGTTGCTGGATCCGTGTGACCCCAGAGATGCAGTAGGTGATATCGATAAGGTGTGCATAGCTGACAAGTTGGTCGTAGAGATCTTGAGCGATGGGCTGGTTCGGTGTTGACGATGGGCTGATGGCTGGGGAATCACTGGAGTGTGTCAGTGGGAGAGAAGTGGAGAGGTGAGGAAGAAGTACAAAGAGGAAGCAAGCAATAAGCGGTCGCATGATCCATATAACTGGATATCGGTTGTTATTGGAGTTACTGCTGTTTGATAGAGAGAGCAAGCGCCACCGAGAGCTCTACTCGAGGTTTGTGTCATGCTGTGCCCCGGACTGCTGCCTCCAGAACGCTGACCACCTGGCCAGGCACTCAAAACGGCGCGTGTTCGATCCTCCTGTGATCCTCTTTTTGAAAATTTTCCCTCAAAGTACAGGTTTACGTAAGCGGTTTGAAATGTAAACAAACCCCAGATTTACCCCCCTTGTCCACTCTAGAGAAGCTATAAAAGGGCTCATTGCCCCTCAGAAGGGCACCAAAGTACAATCTCGGCGGCTATTGGATTTTGGGACATCAACCGCCATAATGATTCAGGAAGACATGCACAACATGCACTCTGTCGTCGCAGAGGTAATTGGCTGGGACTCGACCAAGGAGGCCATCGAAGATAACGGGCTCAAGCACCCACTGGAGGAGGCGCCAACGATTTGGAACACCGACTCGAAGCCACGCACATTGCAGCTCAACTCGAACTTCAACTTGGTCTACTCGAGCTGGAACACCATCGCAGTGGACGCTAACAAGACGTATGCCACCTCGCCAGAGCGCACCTCCCCAGGTTTGTACCTCCCTCCAGGCCAACCTCCTGGCAGTCACATCTTTACACCGCTGTACAAGAAGGATTACCGCTTCGGCTACAAGTCCAAGTATGTCTACACTGGCTCCACCGGTTCCACACCAGGCGCTATGTCTTCAACTTCGTCAGTCTCTTCCGCCTCCTCGCATGACCTGGTTCTTTCTCCCGCCAGCGTATACATCCCTCCCAACACTCGCTTCTTCGTGATCAAGTCGTACAATGAGGAAGACATCAAGGCCAGTTTCATGCACAAGGTCTGGTCCTCAACTGAGTTGGGCAACAAGAGATTGAACAGGGCTTTCCTCCACCGCACAGCCAACGAACGCATATTCCTCTTCTTCTCTGTCAACGGCTCTGGAAAGTTCTGTGGGGTGGCAGAGATGTTGTCAGGGATGCCACACAGGGAAAACGAGATCAGCAACGACTCGTTGTCCAATGCCAACTTGTCAGATGACGGTCCATGGCTGGACAAGTCGAAATACAAGGGCCAGTTCAAGGTGCAGTGGATCTTTGTCAAGGATGTGTACAACAGCAACTTCAGACAGTTCAAAGTGCCCATGTTGAACGAGATGAAGCCTGTGACGAACTCAAGGGACACGCAGGAGTTGCCCTTCTCAGTCGGGTGTGAGATGCTTGAGGTTTTCAAGAAAGCTCACTCAGTCACTAGTTTCCTGCAGAACGCATCTTTGTGACTGTTTTAACCGGCTAATTGCTTGTGTTTAATGAAGTTTCCAGTACATAATAGAACCGTATTCCGACCAATATGATGACAACGCACGTTCATTTGTGCCCGGAATTCAGGAAAATCAAACGATGTCTCACGGGAGGCTGAAGCCGCAGCGTTACGGGATGGCCCACTTTTGTTGGTGAGGATAAACACCCGAGACTGAATTGAGGTGCCATATCCATCATCTACCCCCAAATGTCGTCTAAGCATTTGGTCAAGACCATTCCCCAAAACGTGCGCTTCTCAACGCTTTCACAGCTGCGCTCACAGGTGGTTCAGAGTCCATCTCCAGTTGTGGAGCCGCCAGTACCAACGAAGCAGTATAAGCATGCTGCACTTTCAGAGGAGCAGAAGGCTTTTCTTGACCGTGTGATCCGTGTTGACCAGGCCGGTGAGCTTGGTGCTGACTACATCTACGCTGGACAGTACCAAGTTCTCTCTATCCGTGAGCCAAAGATCAAGCCGATCCTCAAGCACATGTGGGAGCAAGAGATATTCCACCACAACTCATTCAACAGACTCCAAGTGGAACGCCGTGTGAGACCTTCCCTTATCACACCATTGTGGAAGGTTGGAGCATTCAGTCTTGGTGTTGCCACGGCCCTGATTGGAAAAGAGGCTGCTATGGCGTGCACGGTTGCTGTTGAGACAGTCATTGGAGGACACTACAACGACCAACTCAGAATCCTCTCCAACAAGTTTGATATTCCAGCAGTAGATCTTGCAACAGGTGAGACTGTCTCTGGCTTGGAGAGTCAGGAGATGCATGACTTCAAGAAGATGATCCGGACCTTCAGAGACGACGAGCTTGAGCATCTCGACACAGCTGTTGAGCATGACGCAGAAAAGGCGGTGCCATACTGGTTGTTGACAGAGGCAATCAAAGTGACTTGCAAGGCTGCTATTTGGACGGCTGAAAGGGTCTAGGGTGCCGAGCTGGCCGTTCCAAGCAGCTTCTGGATACTAAAACTTATGAGTACACGATTGATAATATTGTAAGGGGCTGGTACGAAGACCACAATAGGACCATAGTGATATAAGTGACTAGTCTGAGCGTTACACCCGCGCTTATAGCCCACCTGATATGAAGGATGCCCATACTAGTTGTTGATGATTTCGAAGCATTGACCCCAAACAGCAAACAGCAACGCTCTTCTTCTTCACCACACACCAAGTACTAAACTTCAAAGAGCTCCATTAAAAACTAAACAAAACAAAAGATCTAGATAAAAGACATTCCTTAAACCAATCCATCGTATAAGTTCAAAGCGCTAACAATGCTTGGGTCGATCTTGGAACCCTCTCTAAACTCGTCCAAGCTAATTTCACCATTGCGGTCCTTGTCCATGAGCGAGAAGATCTTTTCCACTCTAAGCTCTGGAGTAGCCTCATCCTCATTGAGCTTGACCATGGAACCAATCATCTTGTAGATAGAGCTGACAATTGCAAGCATCTCGTCGTAGCTGATCTTGCCGTCATTGTTGATGTCGTAGAGCTGGAAAGCCCAGACGAGTTTCTCTTCAAGTGTGCCTCTGGACGTTACACTGAGCGCACAAATGAATTCCTTGAAGTCGATGTTTCCACTCTTGTCCGTGTCAAAGACCTCGAACACGTAGTTGCTGAAGTCAGAAGGGTCACCAAAGGGGAAGAACTGCTTGTAAATCTTGATGAACTCCGGCTTCGAAATCTGACCAGACGGACAGTCTCTGAGGAAACCCTTGTACCATTGCTGCAGCTCACGTCTGTCAAAGTACGTGGACTTTTTCAAGGTGGCGAGCTCATCCTTGGAGAGCTTTGAAGCAGCCTTTCCCATTTCTGCGGCTGTTGCTGTGGTTTGTTCGTGGATGAGGCCCTGAGCTGTTTCAGAGCGTGTCGTGCTGTATGTGAGGCGGTGGAAAGATGTAGTGGGGAGGCTTGACTCCTCTGGGGGGGTGTTGGTCAGGCTGGCTTTTATAGACAAGAGCAGGGCGAAGTGGTCAGTGACAGGACCCTGAGAATACAATTTGAGCAGTGCTCGGGGATGTGCTCCGTGATAAAGCCAAGGACTGCGCCTCGGTTTGATTTCGCGGATGTGCACTTACCGTTCTTGGTGACGTCTGTGCTACTCTTGACTTCGTGCTGGAGATAATCAGTGTTAGTTGTGGCCGAATATATGAAGTCTGAGTAGCTGATTCAAATCACACGCCTGTTGGATCAAGCAGCAGCTTATTGTGGAGTCCTGCACGGATTGGTTGATGGTCTGTGAGTCACGTGCCTCCGTGCGGCCTAAATTCACATCCGAAGAACCTCGGAACTTCTTTTCGGGCGCGCCGCTCATTGTACAAGCTCAAAGTGGCAATAGCGATGCTCTTGACACAACAGAAGCGGTTTGAGGTGAGTGGTGTGTGCAACTAAGTGGCTGGTGAAACGTTTCTCGAGCACATATAAAACACACCATTCTCGCCCGAACCCAGTTGTCCTCTCGCACTAGTGTCACTCACCCGATATGCCTTCGCCACTCACAAACACCGTGACTGGTCTGCAGAAGCAACTCAAGAAAGGAACAAAGATGGTCAAGAAAACTTACGATAACGCTGGAAAGAAGCTCACATCGTCTGCAACTGACTCTACAAGCATCTATGCTACCAGCACGGCCAGTAATGCCAGTTCTACCGAGAAAGCTCCTGGAGTAACAGAGCCAGTGAATGATCAACAGGACAACGGAGAGCAGGAGGATGAAGAGCTTGGAGACGACAACTATAACACAGAAGCAAGAGACACTGCTTCCAGCGCTTCCGCTCTTCCAGACATCACCAAGAACTCACTTCCAGACATTGCCACAACTGCTGCTATGCTTGGTGTTATCTTCGGATTCGGCGTCACATGCCTCTTCGTTTGCAGGATCTATGCCGCCCCTTTCTACCTGATGGCGCTCTCGGCCTTCCACTTCCTTGAATTCTGGGTCACAGCAAAGTACAATCCATCCCGTGTGCATAGTGAGTCCTTCATCATCAACAATGGCTCTGCATACACCATTGCCCACACGTTTGCCCTCTTGGAGTCCGCTGTGGAGTGCCTTTTCTTCCCAAAGTTCAAGTCGTCGTATCTTCCAATTAGACTCGTTGGATTATTCCTTGTGGTGACAGGACAGTTCATCAGAACACTGGCCATGAAGACAGCAGGTAAGTCATTCAACCACTTGGTCCAGTCAAAGCGTGCCAATGACCATGAGCTCATTACTGAGGGGGTGTACACTTATTGTCGTCACCCTAGCTATTTCGCCTTCTTCTGGTGGGCAATTGGTACCCAGTTGGTGCTTCTGAACCCAATATCCCTCTGTGGCTTCACATTTGCCCTCTACTCCTTCTTCAGTGACAGAATCTTCCATGAGGAAAAGTTTCTTGTATCCTTCTTTGGCGAAAGATACACACAGTACAAAGAGAAGACAGGTGTGTACATTCCGTTCATTCAGTAATGGTTTATTTGTAACAATAATATTTGCTTCTGATTGACTCAGTGTGTGTAAGTACTCCTTCGTGAACAACCCATGCATATTAGTTTATTGCTACAGCTTCCACCTCCGAGGGATCAAGGGTCTGCACCAAGTTCGATGACTGTGGATCTCTAGTTGGTAGTTGACTACAGATCTAGTGATTATAAAGCATATGTACAACGTTATATCGGAAATGGCATGAAAAGGGGACGTGAGAAAGATGTATGCGATCGTAAAAGAGCCGTGGTATGTTAGACTCTCCAGAAGTTCTTCCAGGTTCTCTTCTCGTAGATAAAGCTCTTGGCCTCTCCCTTCAAGTCCTCATCGGAAGAGTCAGTGTATTCACGAACCATGGTGTCCTCGGTAGAACCGTAAGCATCCAACTTGTTGGTCAACTCGACCTCTCTGATGAAAATCATGAGAATCAACATTGGAGCAATGACTCCAAGACCAGCGTAACCAATGATCTGGAGAGTCTCTCTGTAGGCCAACGAGATGGCATCTCTGGCTGGGGTACCTCTCTTGAACTTCTGAGCTACCTTGATGGAGTCGAAGATGGCAGTGGCGTTAGCCTTGTTGGCTTCTGGAAGGTGCTTCTCCAATCTGTTCATGACAACGGAGTTCCAGATACCACCACCAACAGCAGAACCAATCAAAGAACCGACAGATGAGAAAGCCATGAAGAAGGCAGTGGACATGGCGACACCCTCAACACCAGCAATACCCTGGATGATCACCTGAAGGCCAGTGGAGTAACAGCCTCTACCGAAACCAATCATGATCTCAGCAACGTAAAGACATATTTGCTTCTGCATGAGGTTGTTGTTGTTGTTCATGAAGTAGGCAAGAAGACCATGCCCTGTAACCAAGATTGGAATACCAATGAGAACAAAAATCTTGGATCTCTTGGTGTACTTCATGGCAATACCGCAAAGAACAGAGGCAATATCGATAGTAACCTTCTTGGAACTGTCGATTCTGGTGGCCTGACCTGCGGTGTAGTAACCACCAACCTGCAAGGTAGTGGCAAAGTAGGTGGCAAAGGAGGCGTTCTCAATAAAGTCCAACGCGTTCAAGATCAAAACAATAACAATTGTAGAGTTGGTGAATTGCTGCTTTGGAACAAAGGCTTTTCTGTTCTCAAATGGCTTCTTACCTGACCAGGTGTTCCAAACGATGAAGCAACAGAAGATGACAAAACCGACAACAATCATAGCAATAAGTCTAGCCTCGTGCCATCTGTATGGAGTAGCCTTACCGGTGAGTGTGAATGGAACAAAGAATAGAGCAAACCCACAAAGCAGGAGAGCACCACCGAAAAGATCGAGCTCGTTGTAGATGATCCACCAAGCCTTCTTGATCTTGGAACCCTCTGGCAAATCTTTAAGAATCTTGGCTTGGAGTCTGCCGGATCCCTGCTTGGTCTTGTGGTCCAGAATGAACATGATGACAGTCAATGGAATGACGGAAACACCCAAGATGATCGCAAATGAACCGTATCCCCATCTCCAAGTAGAGTGCTCCAAGAAGGCGTCCATGACGTAGGAACCTGCGTAAAGGGATGGGATACCAGTGAGAGCTCCAGGAATCTGGGACCAGAGACCTCTGTTGATCAAGTCAGTGTTGTCGGCGATGAAAATCTGCTGGTAGACTCTGTAACCGTTTCTTCCAATAGCGTAAAAGATCTCAGCAGAGATGTATGTCTGGGCGTTGGAACAAGTAGAATAAAGAACGTAGGCCAGAGTGTAGAAGAGCACAGCAAGACCGAAACCCTCACCACGTCCAAGCAGATCAGCGATCTTTGCAAGAATTGGGTAGGCACAGATAGCGGTGATCTTGTAGACAACAGCAGCAGTAGAAATCAAGGTGTGAGCGTTGAACTCGGAAGTAGCATAGGAGTCCAAGTTACGTGTAGAGTCAGCGGCAAATGACTCAATGAAAGCAGTGAAAACAAGGACACCATAGGCAATGTAAAGGAGCTTCTTGTTCGTCCAGCTTTTTGGTTTCTCAGCGAACTCGTCAACATCAGAAAGGGAATCATTCTGGGTGAGCTCTTCAGCAGATGCCTTCTTTTCCAAGTTGTCAGTAGATGTGGAAGAGTTGTTATCAGCCACCTGCTGAGCAGTAGCAGAGTCGGTGCTGTTTCTGATGACAGGAGACATTGTTCACGTTATCAGATGATGATCAGATATGTTGGACTGATTATCAGATGAAATCAGGAGATCGAATAGATTTCGGGAAACGCACTGGGCTTTATAGTCAAAGCTTTGCAGGAAGAACATACCGGGCAACTGCCTTTGATTATCCGTCTGCTTGGTAAAAGAAGGTGCGTTAGAGTCTCGTTGAGCCCGATGTGCTTCCGCAAAATGACAAAGGGTGTCAATTAATCTGGGAATCTCAAAGCCCTTGCGTCGCGAACAGCAAAACCGGGCATATCCCTGCATATTAGGGCAAGAAACAGGTCTTGCCGTGTCTGCTGGGTCTGGGTTTTAGGTTGCTTGAGCCTTAGTCTTAGACAACCCTGAAGAGCGTATAAAAACTCTCATAATAATGCCCTAAAAGTTAACTACAGCTTAGTACCTAGGGATAGAGCCAAATGGAGCTGTTCGCTCGAGGATCGAGACAGGGTGTAGCTTGACTTTCTCTGGGTAGAAATGGATCGCTTTTCTAAACCACGGCTTCGCCTGGGTTCCGTCCGTCGGTGGTGCCGATCCCTCGAATTGGGTGTTTCCTGTTTGAAGCCCACGGAAACTATCGAAGGGGGCGTTTCGATTCATTGGCTGAGCCCGTTTGATCATTGGCTACACCTTGTTGTCTAAAGGCTGGGCATGCTTGCCTTAATTGCACCTCACTGCTCAGACGTCCCACTTGCCTACAATTACCAGCCTGAGCTGGAGGTTGTTCTCTTCCTTCTCGCCGAGAATTCTGCAAGTGTTCATCAGAGAAGCCGACTGAACACCGCGCCGATCCGTGGTCGCTGTGGAATTGCACTTGAGCCGGTTCAGAGCTTGTGTATACGTCCCAAGCCGAGCACTTGGGGGCATGGTTGTGGGATTCACGGAGGTGTAGTTATGAATTTTGATCTCGATCTACGATCTGACCCCTGAGAACGACGAAACGTGAAGTATAACCCACTCTTCCAGTCCTATTGTCTGCGACATTAATCTACAGCTCTCCGAATGCACTTAAGGGCACTGTACTTGATTTGTCACCACATCAATTTGTGTGCGCTCTCCAAAAGCTAAGACTTTAAGAGCTCAGAGCCCAACAAATAGCGATCAGTGACCGGAAAAACTAACAAGAACAAAAAAAACCTTAAAACTTGATGGGGAAGATTTCTCGGCACTCCAAAAAGCAATTACGTCGCGCGTCGCTCAGTTTTGCCCTGCATATGCATCACGATCGCAGAAAAAAAGAAAAAAAAACTTAAGCTTAATTATTTCCCGTGCGCGGGTTTAGGCGCTCACTTGTTTTTGGCGATGGATTGTGTGCACACCCCGGCCTCATCGAACCCTTAAGATCATACAGAGCCAATTGGGTGGCGGTTGATGCGTATTTGTAATCATTTTGAACAAAGCCCCGTACAAAGCAGCTAAAGGTTCTGTCGGATCACTGACGAAGAAAATGTAGGTCGATTGGGCATCCAATCCGTTTGCGAGAGACTCACCGGCTGTTTATGACAAGTCACTGGGGTTGTTGGAGACAACTCGATGTGAATCTATAAAACGTAACCTAGTTGAACAATATGATTAAGAGGGCTAGCGGTAAGGATCTTTATTCAGGGACAGCTGTTGACCTATGGTCGAAATAGTCGGCTGCCGATGGGACTGACTCAACGGTGAGCTCAGTTGTGGACTCGTAAGCTTGATCCACTCAGAGCACAGAAAAAACGTTCACCAGCGCCGCACTGCTGCTTGCTGACTTTTCAAGCCTGTACTGTAGTTAAATCATGACTGTCGAATACACGAGTCCGGAGGCGTAGGGTCCAAGACTCCAAAGTCCAAGGGTCCAAGGCTGCAGCTCCTACATGTGCGGCTTCAGGCTCAATTGACAACTACCAGGGTACCCGCTCTGTTGTTCTCCAGAATCCACCGTTTACCAGTAACTTGGAATCTAGTATTTCGCCTTGAGTTGCCATAGGTGGACATAGGATGTCTGTGATTAGCCCACTTCCCTGCATATTTCAAGCATTGCAGCAATGCTGCCACATCGGCTTCAGAAAGTCATGTGAAACGGTCTTGGAAGATTATCAAGTAGCACCTTTGAATTTCGCAGTAATTTTTACGAAACCCAAACCTTGTATCTCGCAAATTGCATATAGAGAAAAAGCTGCAGCCAGAAGTCGACCGTAGGTGATTACTGCGCTCGCGGGCTTTGGAGGTCGACGTACTTGCAGCTTGCTCGAAAAATCTCTATCTAGTGCAATTTGAGTTTTTTAGTGAAAAGGGGGCCGACGTTCTATCTATGATGGGTGATAGATAAACTAGATATATCATCCTGGCATGAATTAGCTAGTAGAAATAATTGTTTTTTTGAAAAAGGGCCCAAGTCAAAGTAAAAGTTCCTAAAACTTCAGTTGCAAAACCCTCCAAAACACCTGATCGATTTTTTTTTGCTCGAAATATTACGAATCTGGCGACTTTACATGAACAGAGGGATTACCTGCGTACTTTCAAGTCATAGAGACTCTTTCTTTATTCGAAAATGGCAAGCCGAAGTATTTTAAATCGAAGATTACTGGTACCAGCTAATTTCATAATGGTGTCCGGGTGTTCCTCAACGAGACCTCCCTGTGCTTTAAACGTAACTCGGAATCGAGACCTATTCACATCAAGGCCTGTACTTTTACCCATGTGCAGTCGACTCGATAAGATGACACCACTTATAATCTACTTCGTCGTATCTATAGCCTCTTGACCCATATTCGGCCACCATGTAAGCTTATGGGACCAGCTTGAGCGATAGCCTAGACCTTCGTTAAGCGCCTCGGGGCTCCGCGGCTATGGTCTATGGTACAATGATCGCTTTCTAGTAGTTTTTCCCCTTGAGTATACTACGGATAAGTGACAGGTACAGCATATGCGCTACTTAACCCAGACTTGTGGGTGTAAGGTGCCGTGCGATACGAACAGCCGGCCCATCTTCAATTATGATTCTCGCGGTCAATTAGGTGAGTTTGAACCACTTTAACCCCGTCAGCGGTGCGCTTCAAGGAGTATGTAGTATGCGCCCAGTCTATCTGTCACTATAGCCTCACTGCACGGTGTTTGTGGTTCTGTTCCGGCCATTTGCCTAATGAAGCATGACCCCTTCCAATACCCCTTAGAACTACTTAGTGCTGAAATCTACTCTCATGCTGATAGTTACCACACAGCAGATGACAAAGCCTATAGATTATGTCATCATTTCGCGAACTCTCCAAATCCCAGCAGGACGCGTCCCCCGCCACTTTGCTACACGAAATGCGACGCGTTCTGTTATTCCTTCACGAATAAGTCAAACAGCTCCAAACACACTTCACCTGCTCTTTAAGCTCCACATCTTGCTATAATGGCCTCTAACCACAAGCGAGTGCTGGTTGAAATTGACAACGAGCAAGACAGCAAAAAGCCAAGAGTGATAGATTCCAAAGAGTTTGATCATACACCCGCTGGTACAAGAGAACACCTCCAACATCAAGCCCATTCTCTGCCAGTATCCCAACAGAACATATCAGACGATGTACACACCCATCAACCACAATCGTATACATCCAAGAATGCCAAAGCAATTGTTGAGCCTTCCAAGTTTGAGAAGGAACTCATGACCATGTCCACAGAGAGTGAAGTAAAGACCTCGGATGACCAGATATGGGGCAGACCAGCACTTCCGCCTGACTTTCAATCACTCACACATGACATATCATTCCAGCAGCTGGATGCTGAAGAGGCCCTCACGGACGGATCATCTGCTGTCAAGTTCTTTGGTGTCACAGAAGAGGGATACTCAGTCCTTTGCAATGTGACCGGCTTCTTACACTATTTCTATGTCCCTGCTCCCATGAACTTCAGAAGGGAACACATCCCAGACTTCACAAAGTACCTACAATCGAACTTCCAAGGTGTTCACTCAGTTGAGATTGACATGAAGGAATCCATCTGGGGGTTCAACGGTGACCAGAAGCTCGCATTTCTCAAGATTGTTGCTGTCAACGCCAAAGACATCCCAAAGATCAGAGGTGGGTTTGAAAGGGGACAAGTGTCATTCAACGGCATGTTCCAAGGAGGTGCAGAAGGAGTTATGACATACGACAACATCCAGTACCTTATGAGAATGATGATTGACTGCAAGATCACGGGTATGAGTTGGATGACGCTTCCAAAGGGCAAGTACACCATGGTTCCAGAGCGGAGTAAGATATCTCACTGCCAGCTGGAGGTCAACATCAACTACAATGATCTGGTTTCACATTCACCTGAAGGAGAGTGGCTGAAGAACGCTCCACTTCGTATCCTATCTTTTGATATCGAGTGTGCTGGTCGCAAGGGTATATTCCCAGAAGCAAACCATGACCCCGTGATCCAGATTGCCAACGTTGTTTCCAGATCAGGTGAATCAAGACCCTTTGTGCGTAACGTTTTCACTGTCAACTCGTGCGCTCCTATCACTGGCTCGCAAGTGTTCGAGCACTCTGATGAAAGGGATATGCTAATGGCATGGAAGGAGTTCATCGTCAAAGTCGACGCGGACGTCATCATCGGTTACAACACTACCAACTTCGACTTGCCATACTTACTGGATCGTGCCAATGCACTGAAGCTGCCGCATTTCCCATTCTTTGGAAGGTTGAAGCATGTCAGACAAGAGGCCAAAGACTCCACTTTCAGTTCCAAGGCTTTCGGTACCAGAGAGTCCAAGGTGATCAACATTGATGGGAGAATGCAACTCGATCTTCTTCAGTTCATTCAGAGAGAGTACAAGCTGAGATCTTACACACTGAACTCGGTCTCGGCTCATTTCTTGAACGAACAGAAGGAAGAGGTCCAACACTCAAACATCACTGAACTCCAGAATGGCAGCAGTGAGACAAGACGAAGACTGGCCGTTTACTGTTTGAAGGATGCTTACCTTCCTCTGAGACTCCTGGAGAAGCTTATGTGTCTTGTGAACTACACTGAAATGGCAAGAGTCACGGGTGTGCCATTCTCCTTCCTCCTCACGAGAGGACAACAGATCAAGGTCATCTCTCAGCTCTACAGAAAGTGTCTGGAGAAGAACATCGTCATTCCACACCTCCAACAGAATGGAAGTTCAGATGTTCAGTATGAAGGTGCTACTGTCATTGAGCCAAAGAGAGGCTACTACGATGTCCCGATTGCCACTCTTGATTTCAGTTCTCTTTATCCGAGTATCATGATGGCGCATAATCTGTGCTACACGACTCTCCTGAACAAAACAACAATTGAGAAGTTGGGGCTGAAGAAGGACATCGACTATACTCAAGCTCCATCTGGCGATTGCTTTGTTAAGTCAGCAAAGAGAAAAGGACTCTTGCCTATCATCCTGGAAGAGCTTTTGTCCGCCAGAAAGCAAGCCAAGAACGACCTAAAGAAAGAGACTGACCCATTCAAGAAGGGTGTTCTGAACGGTAGACAGCTGGCATTGAAGATCTCCGCTAACTCTGTCTATGGTTTCACTGGTGCAACTATTGGTAAACTTCCATGTTTGGCCATTTCTTCATCTGTCACGGCTTTCGGAAGAGAAATGATTGAGAAGACAAAGCAGGAGGTTCAAAATCATTACACCATTGCAAACGGATTCAAGTACGATGCTGAAGTTATTTATGGTGACACGGATTCAGTTATGGTCAAATTTGGTTACGATGACTTGGAGACTTGTATGGAAATGGGACAAGAGGCTGCTGACTATGTTTCGACCAAGTTCTTGAAACCGATCAAACTGGAGTTCGAGAAAGTCTATTTCCCTTACTTACTCATCAACAAGAAGAGATATGCTGGCCTATACTGGACCAGGACTGACAAGTTTGACAAGATGGACACCAAGGGTATTGAGACAGTGAGAAGAGACAACTGTCGCCTGGTTTCAAACGTCATCACAAAGGTGTTGGAACTGATTCTTGAAAAGAGAGACGTTCCTGGTGCTGAGGCT
Source organism: Petasospora veronae (assembly GCA_030563065.1). Taxonomy (NCBI): domain Eukaryota; kingdom Fungi; phylum Ascomycota; class Saccharomycetes; order Phaffomycetales; family Wickerhamomycetaceae; genus Petasospora; species Petasospora veronae. Next base: position 25,673 of record JAKUBA010000002.1, on the reverse strand, counting down.
TATGTGAAGCAGACCATTGCAGACCTTCTTCAGAATCGAGTCGACATGCAGCAGCTAGTCATCACCAAGGCCCTTTCAAGACAGGACTACGCCAACAAGCAACCACACGTGGAGCTTGCAGAGAGAATGAGAAAGAGAGATGCTGGTTCAGCACCTACACTCGGCGACCGTGTTGCTTACGTTGTCATCAAGACTGCTGGTACGAAGGCATACGAGAAGTCAGAAGACCCACTTTACGTCTTGGACAACAATTTACCAATTGACACGAAGTATTACCTCGAGAACCAGCTTTCCAATCCATTGATCAGAATCTTCGAACCAATCCTGGGAGAGAAGAGAACCAAGGAACTTTTGAATGGTGCACACACCAGAACTGTGACTGTCGCTGCTGCCACGACTGGTGGTTTGATGAGATTTGTGAAGAAGGTGGAGACATGTAAGGGTTGCAAGACTGCACTACCAAAGACCAACCAGGGTGCTCTATGTGTGAATTGCAAGCCGAAGGCTGGACAGCTTTACAGCGAAGCACTTGCCTCTTTGAACTCTCTGGAACTCAAGTTCTCCAGGCTCTGGACACAGTGCCAGAGATGCCAGGGATCATTACACCAGGATGTGTTGTGTGCAAACAAGGATTGTCCAATCTTCTACATGAGAAAGAAAGCACAGAAAGATGTCATTCAACAGTCCGGTGAGCTTCAAAAGTGGAATGAAACGCTTTGGTAAGGGGAGGCAAGTGGTGCCTATATTTATGTTCAGTTGATAGTACTACACGGTCACATAATTATGCAGAGCAAGTGTGTAATTAATTAGATCCAGTTATCTCCTGCTGAGAGGGGCATCATCCAAATCTTCTTCCCGACCCTGAATCTGCCCTGTTGCTTGCTTCTTTGTGAGCGGAAGTTGGTGTGATGTGGATGACAGTCTCTTTTTTTCCAGAACAGTATGAGGAGGAGCTCTTGAAGGAAGAAAAATGCTTGGAGTCTTCGGCTTTGGTGGCTTTTGAGACGGAACGACAGGCGACTTAATCCCCAATATACTCTTACCAACAGGAATTAGAGGAGGCCCTGGCGTATACATGGTACCATCTGGTTTTGATGGACTGAATCTTGATGGAGAGTAGACTGGAGTAGCATCTGAGCTCTGCGTTCTTTGCACTTGGAGTGGCTGTTGCTGGAATTCTTGTGAGACCTCTTGGTTGGAAGCAGCCAGGCCGGGAGCAGAAGTCTGACCCATTGACTTTTGAATGATGTTGTTGAGTGCAGCCATATGGCTCATGGCAGATGTGTTGGATGACTGAGTGTTGATAGTATTTGCCCTCACCATCGGGTTCTTCTGGTTGTAGGTGCCCAAGTTCTTCCTTAGTTCATCTTGCGAGGCAGTGGTGATGTTGGGATTAGAAACAGCACGTTTTGTGGGAATCACCGGAGGAAGCGCCCTCGAATGGTTGACTGGACGCACCACATTACTGCCAAGTAGTGGCGATATGATGGGAGGAACGACAGGCGGGGAGACGGCATTGTTACGAGCTTCGGTATATGTGGTACGAGTGGCAGGCACTGACACGGCTCGGTCGACAGCGGAACCTTGAACGGGTTGATGTGATGCAGTCGTCTTGCTGGAGAGGAGGGAACTTTTGTTGGCGTTTGAAATGAATGACGAAGGAGCGGCCTGATTGATGGTATGCGGAGGAAGTGCCGGTGGGGATGTCTGCGTGGAGGCTGCTTTGTCTTTCATCTGCTGGATCATCTGAAGCCTTTTGCTGAGTGACAGAAGTTCGTTCCTCTCTTGATCATATGTGGAGAGAAGCAATGGAGCAGATGAACCAGTCGGTTGTAACACCTTCTGGGTCAAAACCGGGAGATACTTTTGAGTAGATTGAACACATCTTTCAGAGTTTTCTGACCCACTAGACAAGAGCTGATCAGAGAGGGCGAAGGGGATCCCAGCCAATGCCCCTGTGTCCTTCAGTGAGTGTTCAACTGGTCTTTCGACTGGTCTTTCAACTGGTCTCTCAACTAGTCTTTCGACTGGTCTTTCGACTGGTCTCTCAACTAGTCTTTCGACTGGTCTTTCGACTGGTCTCTCAACTAGTCTTTCGACTGGTCTTTCGACTGGTCTCTCAACTGGTCTCTCAACTGGTCTCTCAACTGGTCTTTCAACTGGTCTCTCAACTGGTCTTTCAACTGGTCTCTCAACTGGTCTCTCAACTGGTCTCTCAACTGGTCTCTCAACTAGTCTCTCAACTGGTCTCTCAACTGGTCTCTCAACTGGTCTCTCAACTGGTCTCTCAACTGGTCTCTCAACTGGTCTCTCAACTGGTCTCTCAACTGGTCTCTCAACTGGTCTTCCAACTGATCTTAATGGTGGATTATCAACAACCGTCCCAGCAACATGTAGTGGTGTCTCAATAGTCCTTTGGATCAAAGCCTCAGTATGACGTTCGTGGGGTCTTGGAACACCTGGGGGATTACCTTGGACTGCATTCTCAGTCGGATCCTTATTCTGAGTAGCAGAGTGCAATGGATCGGATGACGTTGAACCGATATTGTGAATCGTCAGATGACTCGGTTGTGAGAGTGAAGAATTGGCTGTTGACAATAATGGCGGTTTGTATGCGCTGCTCGACTGTAAAACTGGAATGGCATGTGCTGGAGATACACACACACTACCGCTGGTAGATGCCTGGTCAACAGATGATCTCGGAGTGGGAGCTGATGTCGTAAAACTCTGCACTCCTGGTTGTTTGTGTTCCTCAGATGTCCTCGTACGAACCTCTATACTGGGATCGTTGGATGATTCACTCTCATGGGTATATGGTCGATGCATATCGGGGCGACCCAAAGGAGTGGCACTGTGATGAACAGAATGCACGATACTGTCATGTTGTTGGAAGACAGGCATGTGAGCCACTTGACTGGGTAGTGGTATTGCTGCAGGATGTAGTTGTGGTGGAGCTGCAATCGGATGTTGCTGATATGGCTGTGGTTTATCCCTGGAGAGGGGAGGGGATGGGTCAACAAGGTCACCGGCAAAATCTTCATCGTCAGAGTCCAAGCTAATGATTACCGGGATGCTTGCTTTGGCCTTTCGTGGTGGTGTAAGCTCGGCTGGCGTGACAAGGCCTATGTCTGATGGATCCGACTTTGCTGACAATGGAACAGCAGCAGCAGCAGCAGCAGCAGCAGTAGTAGTAGTAGTAGTAGTGGCCGGCACATCTTGAAGAGGCCCAGTCTGCGGTGATGTAGCGCCCTGGGAGAACTTAGATCCTTCCCTCTTGTGATAGTTTCCGTCGTCATCTTCGAACAAAGGTTCCCATGAGCCATCCAGTTCAATCTCAACCGTGTCACAGTCATCAGGTGTTCTTTTCAAGATGTCCAGCACGTACTCGTTCAACGACAAGTCTTTAACACGGACAGGGTTGTTGCAGATGGGACAAGACCACGTCGATGACTGTTCCTGGAGGTAAATGAACGACAAAGCATCAAAGCAAGGTAGATGCTTGCAGTGTATGCTCTTCACTGGATACTTCATGCGCATGAATGAAACTGGACACTTCAAACTCAACCGCGTTCCAATCTCTTCAATTTCCTCGTCTGAATCTGCTCCGTCATCAGGCTTCTTGAAGTTGTCGAGAGTCGTCTGTTGAAGTGTGCGAGGATTGGCCAAGACCTTGGCTAAAATTTTCTCTGGTGGAACCTCCTCAACGATGTAACAGAACAAGAGGAAATCAAACTTGGAGAAGGCATAGACAACCTGTAGCGAGTTGTTGCGCTTCACATGTGGAGTTAAGTCAGCTGGCTTTGCAGTCCCTGGCTTGTTCTTGATTCCCTTGACGTTATCTTTGACTTGGACACCGTTGAAGTGAATCTCAATAGGCGATGGGAACTGAATATGCGCATCTGTTGTTGGCTTTGAGGTGTCATACACGCCACACAACAGCAACAGTTTAGCCAGCCGGTTGGTCTTCAAGTTCTGGAGGTCAGTGTCAGACAATGTGAAGTTGAGAGTTCCTGTGCCTCGACCATCGGGCGATTTGACACAGATACCAGCGCTAGGCGTCACAAGCTTCTTGAGAACAAAGAATGGGTTCTCCCTGAAGAAGAGCCATGGCTTTCTGTTGAGAGTGCCCTGAGAAGAGCCCTGTGAGGACTGACTTGTCCGCTGAGACTGAAGAGGGTCGTTGGCTTTGAACTTCTGAAGGCGAAGCTCGAAACTCTGGTATGGCTTGTTGGCAATAGTGTCCAGTACTAGCTCGTGTACGGCTTGGATGCGGAAAGGTTCGTTGTTGTCCCTGCCTATCTGGACGAAGCGGTTGATCCTGTCCTGAATATCAGCCTTCCGCCCCTGCTGAGCCACCCCAATAGACCGAGCAACAAGCTTCAGAGCATTTAGCTTCAACCCAGAAACCTTGGCCAGAACCTCCTGTGTCGTTGTGTTAGTATTTGCGTTCCCTCTTCGAGATGGGCGGTACGCGTGTTGCGATTCAGCACCGCACACACACCGAATGACGGCGACTCACATGCACCTGCACCTCTAGATCAGATGTAACGCTCATTGTGGCTGCAGCGGTGTGTCCTGTGCACTTGCCGCCCGTTGATAGTTTCTCTGAAGAGCGTAGGAATTGGCGTCTTGAGCTTCTATCCCTCTTCCTTCATCGAGTTAACCTGCGCGGGGGTTTCTCGCTCCTTACCGCTTTCGGAAAACTTCCCTTTCGAGGCATTACTTCAACCTCGCTAGCTTGGCCATCAACCATCAAATCTGCCCCTTTATCTTCGGCTTCAGTGCTACCACAAACCAACATCAGGTACAAAAACGTCAATTTAAACAAGAGCAGTAAATCAAAAACAAGGAAACAAACACGACACGACACCTTTGATACACTTTAACAACCCAGTGAACGAAATAAGATAAACTCAACCAAACAAAAAAGACTCACTGCAACTGACCATGAAACAAACGAACAAAACAAGAAGTGTGTATACCAACAGTCACTAACGAATATTGTATGGGCTGTCCAGCGACAGAGAAGCCGCAGGAATGTTACTGCCGGAGTTTCCTCTCTTCTTGTAGGCTGGACGGTACCCAGATGAAATCGGTGTGGAAGAGCCCTTCTTGGCAGATGGCTTTTGGAAAGCTGGGCCACCCACAGCAAAGTCAGGGTTATGGGATAGCAAATAGTCCGATGTGTCTCTTGTGGAATGCTGTTGTGGTGGCGGAGCATATGGCTGCTGGTACTGCTGTGGCGGAGCGTATGCTTGCTGGTACTGTTGTGGAGCATAGTTGCTGTAGGAGGAAACAACTTGAGGGGCTCTGTTCTGTTGGTACTGCTGTTGTTGTCCGGCCTGGTAGACATTACCCTGTGGAAGTGCGTTTGAGGAGTCTGGGAAGAGAGAAGGACCTTTCTGGAAGTTTCTGTAGTATCTTGGGTTGGCTGCTCTTTGAGAAACTGAGGTGAAATCCGAGTCGTTGTCATTGACATCATTCTCATATTCGGCGTCCTCAGCAGAGATCGGAATAGCCTGATGGGACTGAGGCATCATACTGGAGTCAGTCGTGTTTTGGAAGATAGAGTGTGGGTAAGGTGTTGCTTCTGCCGTGGCAACAGAAGAAGACTGAGGGTAACCTGGTTGGTGGGCAGATAGCTGCTGGCTGTGTAAGGAAATAGCATCGTGGGAGAGCACACCAGTTGGATTAGCAGACGGGACATCAGTAGTATTGAAATGGGCCTGTGGATGGTCTGAACCATACTGGGCGGATGGATAAGAAGAAACAGCAGGTTCAGGTTTGGCTGACTGTGGGAGGAAGGATGGTACCTCAGAACGAACAGCTCCCCCTCTGGTGTAGTTTTGAGTCGAAACCAAGTTCGGCGTGCCTTCTGAGTAGTTATCAGCAGATCCGAGTGCCGAGCTTGAGCCGTAGTCATACTTTCTGAACGTGGTGTTGCTATTGTTGCTGTGGCCGGCTTTGGAGTAGTCGTTGATGGAGACCTTCTCCGTTAGCGATGAGTCGTCAGTAATAACCTTGATTGCAGGGTTCACTGGATTGAACTTCTCAGTCGATGCTTGATTGTAGCTGCTTGATGACGGCATGTTATCCAGTCTGTAGGAGTCCACGTTATTGAAGTGGTAACCGTCGCTCAAATCGGTCAAGTTCTTGTCATCTGTGCTTTCGAGGTCTTCGTGGGAGTCACTGCTTGGAGAAGTTCGCATGGCAAAGAACATCAGAGGGACAGAGATGAGATTGAGCACAGCGGACCCAATCAACAGCCATGCAGGCCACTTGACGTGTGGGTAGAAGAGCAAGAATGTCACGATGACGGCGATGGCAGCCGCAAAGAATGCCAGCAGTGTGAAGAAGAACCCAATGAGATAGAACACCGTGGAGCCACCAAAGACTCTGAAGTGGGCGAGCAAGTTGAAAAGGAAAGAGATGAGTGTCAAACCGGCGGCAACTGGGACCACGATCAAGATCTTAACGAGAGTGTCTCTGGCGCTATCGTCCATCTTCCAATCTGTGAGTTCTGTGAGGGACGTGACGTCGTAGGAGGGAGATCCAGTGACACAGGTGGACGTGGATAGCGAACAGTAACCGAGAGCACCGTATAGAATGTCTTCGGCCTCAGCGAGTCCGAGCATTGAGGTGGCCGGGGCAGTGATGGTAGCAATGATAAGGAATGCCAGAGAGATCAGGGAGAACAAGACCACGATCGTGGAGCAGCCGAAGAGAAGACCCATTGTGGGATCGAGCACGCAGCTGGAGGAGACGGGCAGGCGGTCAAACGGGGGTAGTCTGCTGCTTAGAGAAGAACGTGTGTGTTGTGAGAAGTTGATCTCGTGGCTTTGGACAGAGAGATTTGGCGGCCACAAAGGTGAGGCGGCGCGAAAAACCAACAACAACACGGGTGACGGGCAGCACGCGCTTTTTCAGGGCGCTCGCTTCTAGGCGCGACTGTGACCGTATCGGGGCGAAGAACCGAGCGATCTGGGGCTGAAGCCTCACAGCCTCACGAGTCACGAGTCACAACGTGTGTGTGCCCAAAAATAGAACCCAGAACCAAGAACCAAGGCGTCAGGGTTCTCCAACACATAGCAGTCTATCATTCGAATACATTACAAATACGTCATTCATTCATCAATCAGCCTTGTCCGTGAACGGTTCCCTGGTACCAGCAGTCCGGAACCATCAGGATGTACCGGTCCATTGCCTCACGGAAACGGTTCTTGTATTGGCGAGGCGTCACAATCGTTGGGGCGAGTTTGGCTCCGCCTCCAACAAGTCCCTTCTCCTTGACCCAACTCTCGAGCTTCTTATCCCAAGTGAATGTTCTGATACAGTCGATGATACCAACAGTCAGTGTCTTGTGCTCGTCATCAATACCAATCACCAGCGAATAGTCCATGACATTCATCTTGGCAAGGAAGAGCGTATCGTTCCAAAGGGAAGCACGCAACAGCTTTTTGTCGTACTCACGCACAAACAGAGGAGTTTCGTAGATGTACTCAACCATGTTCTCATCCAGTAGCACTTCGTTTTCCTTTCCCGTCTTCTGAACGTGTCTGTTTCTCATAGACCCCTTAAGATCAAAGATTCTGAGATTCTTTCCCTCGAAGAACAAGTTCTCCATGATCAGCACATCTGCTTTGAACACTGTGCCAGTGTAGGGATTTTTGAGGTAAAGCTGGTAGAAACCAAAGATTTTGGCAATAGCTGTAGGTAAGTCATGGAAGAGAGCCTGTGCCATGTACTCAAAGTAACTTGGAGCGAACTTCACAAATGAGTCCAGCTCCGATCCAGACAGCTCCTTGATCACAAGACGGTCATCCAGAGTCTTCAAAAAGACAGACCCACTCTTACCTCCACTCGAGTCCCACTTCACACACCTAGAAAGACTCTGTATGAAGTTCTCATCAAGACCACACGTACGGCGGAATGCATCAAACTGCTCAGCGAAAAAGATCTTGCAAGAAAGCTGGGTATCACCATCCTGGAACTGATACTTCAAGTGAACAGCGGTTTTCTTGAGCATCTCAGACTCTAAAGACTCAGCACCTTCGATCTTCTTGATGTAGTCAGAGGAACTCAAGCAGAAAGCAATCAAAGAACTTGGCTCATCGTCACGAACGATCACATCAGAGTCAGCAAAAATATGCTCCGAGGAAGAAAGCGGATACTCCAATGGCTTCCACAAGGTCGCAGATCTGTCAGCCCAAAAGTTCGTCAAAGTCTTCATCAAGGAGACACGTTCAGTCTGTGGAATGTGGCTCTTCAAGACATCTTCTTTGAAACCGGGCTCCAACTCTCTCTTTCCAGCTGATTCAGTAGTCTCAGACTCTTTGACAGTGTCATCAGAGTTACCGACCGGAACATCACCTTTATCCTCATCCACAGCATCCTTGACGTTTTGGTAGATCTCCACAATGGGTCTTGAGGAAGAGACTGGAACAGCCTTGTAACGGTTCTGGATCAACTTCAATCTCTCTTTCTCACGCTGCATCTCAAATTCCTTGGATAAAGTTTCGAAGTGGATCTGGTCAAAGTAGCTGGTAAGTTTCATCACCTTGCTATCCTCCTTTAATGTCTCAAAACGTGGTGTGGAAATCCCTGAAGCACTATCAAAGCTCTTCTGACGACCCTCCTTCAACTGCAGTTCCAGATCACTAGCACTGATGCCAAATCTTGGCCTGACCTTGAGGGGACTATCGACGATCGTTGACAAAGCAGTTCCACTCACGCTTCTGTCAAACATCTTGATTCTCGATGTCTGCGAGAGATCACCACTGCTGGACAATCCTGGCTTCGGAGCAAGAGAAGGGGTAATCACAATCGGCTTTGGCTTCCCAACCTCACTTGAAACGATTGTCTTAGTGTCATTTCCCTGCTCCACTAGCTTCTCAAAACGACTGATCTCCTCAAGAACCTTTCCTTGCTTTGGGCTGATCTTTTTGTCCTCCGTGGACTGTGAGTCTTGAGAGAGAGCAGAGGAAGCAGACACCTTGCGATCCTGGTGGTCTCTTGGTGGCGCCATGATCTTTTCTCTTAAAGTTTCTGGTGACTCAGATAATGCACTCTTAGAAGCAGGCTCCACCTCATCTCTCTTCTCGTCAGTGCTGTCAAGGAAGAGCTTCTTCAGCTGTAAAGTAGTGATTCTGGCAATATCCTTTTCCGATGGAAGATAGTTGGTCTGGAACACGGCAAACTCAGAGTCCCACCAAACACTTAGATCCTGGACAAATCTCAAGACAGAGTTCAAACGGAGATGATCACCAGGATCTGTTGAGTCGTAGATATCTTCAACTTGTCTGCGAACATCCTCATCATCGTCGTTGACCTTCTGTTTCAGCATCTCAATTCGTTTCTGACCTTCTTCCATCTTGTCATTTGAGATACTGTCAACCTTCACTCTGTTCAGTCTGGCCATGACACTGTTGAAGAACTTCTGTGACTTCTCCAACACATGGGAACGAAGCTCGATCTTCAGCTTCACATTTGTTTCTGGTTTCCAAGTGATCTTCGTACGTGGTGTGATCAGAGTGAGAAGGTCAACAATAGAGTACTCCATTCTCACAGTCAAGTCGTTGTATGTGAAGTATTTGATGTGATCCTTTGCAAAGTCATGAGAGCAGTTTCCGAGATTGGTGGTGGCATTCTTTTTGCTCCAGAAGAACAGCTCAAGGAACTTTCCAAAAGAGAACTTCCAGGTTGTCTCATTCATGGAGACGAAAGGGGAGGTGTGGCCACACTGCTTGCAGTAGCTGGACGTCAAAAGAACATTCTGTGGGATTGGTGTTCTTGGGGCAAACGGTTCAAGCATGATGTCAACCTTGGCATTTCCATGAACGTATGTTCGGTAGTGATTCATATGAGTCTCGCCACAGCCTTCGGAGCACATAGTTCCTGCAGAAGAGATCAGATGGTCCACATACTGACCCAGTGTCATATCAGTGTCCCAGTAGTAGTCGATCGTAAGCGGATGAGGACCAACACAAGGAGTTGCGTTCTTGGAAGAAACCATCGAGTACAAAAACGTGAGACTCTGGTGCTTCTGCGGATCAAACATATCAGGGGAGAATGAACTGAAAAGATCCCACTGTCTCTTTCGGATGTTGAATCCCTCCTCCAGATACATGACCTTCTGGTCAATCAAAAACTGGACAATGCGGTTAGTCTCATCCTGTGAGACCCGGGATGACTCCAAAAATGATACCAAGTCACCAAGAGTGGCATCAATCACTTTCTGAGAAGATACGTTCTTGCGATCAGAGAGAGCACTGTTTAATGATGTCGCGATGTCCCTGGCTTTCATCAACAGATACGGAGGATCAAACTCGACCGTAGGAGACACAGAAAGAATTCTGTTGTAAAACAACTGAAGAAACTCATCACCAAATATGCCCAAAGGCTCAAACTTCTTGTCTCTTAAAGTGTTGTAGAAATCTTGAGACAAGTAGACAAAGCTGTCCCGGTAGAAGGCAGTTTCCAACTCAAGGTTGCAAATAGCATACACCATGAATTCAGATGCATCCTTGACCTTTCGCAGAAGTTGGTCGTCGCCACCACGGAGCAATATGGTACACCCAAGTCTGATGTCACATCCAGTGAGGAAAATCATAGTCTTTGTCATGTTCTTGTAGGCAAATGTCTTGACAGACAATGAATCACACACTCCCAGTCTCAAATTGAGTGCCAGCTTGTCCATTGAGATAGCGATGTCAGCCTGTGTCAGTCTTGCAACTCTCTCAATGACCTGTGGTTTGACGTTGTAAGCAACAGCAACGTTAGCTTCGCTAAGAAGCTTTAGGGCCAAACCAGCGACAGAAGCACCAACAAGAACCACATCCGTATTGAGTGCCAGAATTCGACCAACGAGCTTATGGATGAACTCCTTCTCTTGATTGATGACCGGCTCCAAGCTCATAAAGTGCTGCCCAGACTTCATGTACTCGAGCGGGAACATGATGAGGGCGATCCGTGGATTTGAGATTTGCTTGGGCATTGACTTCAGAGCAAGTGTCTTTGAGAAGATGACGCCATTGACCGCTTTGGTATCTGTAGGCTTACCACCTTCCAATCGTTTGAGTTTGACGTATTGCCTGATGTCCATGTTGTCGCCAGCTTTGACGTTATACTCAACCTTTTCAACCTCCTGTAAAACAGGGACAAGCACGCTGGTCCAAACATCCACATCAGGAACTGTCTCGTCATCAAGCTTCTGTTTCAAAAGATTCTCAAAGTGCTTATTGCAGACTTCATTCAGATCAGCCTTGAAAGAAATCTGTGGTGGGTCAGTTGCGGTAGTGTTGGGGCTGGAGTTTGTGATTCCATTCAAATGAGAGGAGGACTGAACCAGGCCAACTGAGGGTCTTCCCGCACTCTTGCTCTTGCGTCTGTTCCTCATACGGTATAGTGAGGCTTGAGCACGCTCCATGGACCTTGTGTTGCTGCGTGTTGCTCTTGTCAAAGGCTCGATAGCTGACGATTCTGGCAGCTCGGACCGATCAAGATGCAGAGCAGCGTAGATGGACATGGATATCTCATCTTCTGAGTCAGAGTATTGTGGTGGTAGAGACTTGGCTTCGAGGTGCGGGTTGATTTCTTCTGGATTTCCCTCGTTGTTGAAGTTGAACGCACCATTGAAACGATGCGACTTGACATAGTCAGCAAATGTTGATGCATCTTGGGTGATATTGCTGAGCGTTGTAGATGTCGCGTTGTTGTTGAAGATTGGTGTACTGTTGTTGGCGCCATCCTCCAAGGCACGGTAGAAACTGGGATGCTGGTTTGCTCTGTCAAATGTTTTCCTTCTCCCAAAGTTGGCGGTGTGAAGAGACACACTTTTGGAGTTGAAGGATCGTGACACTGGGATCTCAACATATTCGCCCTTCCTTGTTGCTGGAATAGCCAAACGAGGTGGTGGAGTTGGGGCCGCAAGGAACGGTTTTTCGTCATTTCCAGGGGTGTTTGGGGGAAGGTTGAGATCGTCTGGATTACTTGCGGTTGCTGCAATGTCCTGGTTCTGTGTTCTGTCGATGTAACTCTCATCCATGATCGAGGATTCGTCACTCGAGTCATTGTAGTCATTAGCAAAACTAAGACAGGTCTTGCAAACTCGCATCTTTCCGTTGTGGTTGAACTTCTCTCCGGAGATCTGGGTCGTACAGGCACTGCAAAAGATCTGTCCGCAAATTCTGCAATGATGCTTTCTTCTGAATGTGGTGAACAAGCGTGTGCAGATAAAACACTCTGTTGATGTTTCGTCCTTCATCCAGTACTCCTTGGACAAAAGTCCAGTTCCCTTGCCATCCTTCTGCTTGTTGTTGAGAAACCCGAAGAGAAAGCTCTTGGAGAAAGAAGTAGCCAGTGACGAAGTACTGATCTGGGAGATGTTGTCGTCATCAAAACGGAAATGTGAGTGTGCCAGAGGGTTACGATTGATTGCCAGAGGGATAATGGGTGACAGCTTATCTGGCTGTGCGCCTCTGGTCGGCATCAGCGTTGGAGCTGTGGTGAGCCTTGCTGAGCCGTTGAAGACAGAAGGTGGCCTCGAGGAGTCAGGTTTGATGACTCCAATTGAGTTGTCAACGTGCGACACCGTGCTGGCGGGCTCAAGGGTGTTGAGAACCAGCGCGGCAGAGGTGGCAGTTACCGTGCTCTTGCCCTTGCTTTTGACAGGATTCACAAAGTGTGTAAGTGGTTTGGTGGGGAGAATCAGTGACGGAGAAGAGGACCCAACAGAGATCTCATCCATCCCTGTGGTAGCTGGGAGATGAGAAGCTGATACACTGGGAGACGGCGCATCTTCAGAGGATACGGGCTCTTCATGTACCGTGTTTGCCTCTGCTGTGCTGGAGTGGTCTGGCGAATGTAGAGTTGGCGCGGACACGTCCTGAGCCGCTTGGAGAGACGACTGTGGCATAAGGACGCGGGCTTATTCTGCTCGTTTGCTGCTGTTTGTGAATGTTGTTGTGTGGTGAACACGCGTTGGTATGCGGTATGCTGACTTGATTGGAGTGCGCGACCTTGGCCAGTCCCCGGGTCTGGGTACGAGAACCTAGGGACTTGACCGCGGAGACTGGATACTCGAGGACTTGAGACCCTGAGTGCGACTATCAACAACTCCGTTCAGAAATCAACTGTGAGAGAGAAACAACGCCAGGGCAATGTCACGAGCCTCGCTGTGTATTATTCTGCTGCTAAGTCTCGTTGCCCATGTTTGTGCCTACACCGGTCTGTCTCAGAGCGACTTGGCTCTATTGAAATCCCTTGGTCTGGGCGACAGATTGACATTGGACCCAACCGACGAGCTCAACCACTTCAAGCACCTGAACCGAACAAGGATTCCGGGAACAGAAGGCTCCCTGTACGTGAGAGAGTACATAAAGTCTCACTTTGATGAGATCTCCGCCAAGACTGGGGCACAATGGGTTGTTGAAGAGGACGTGTTTGAGGAGAGAGGCTTCAACTTCTCCAACATCGTGGCCACTCTTTCTCCTCAGGGATGCAGAAACCCACAATATCTCGTGCTCTCCGTGCACTACGACTCTAAGATTGAACCAGAGGGATTCATTGGAGCCATTGATTCTGCAGTCTCGTGTGGAATTCTTCTCGACATTGCCGAGAAGCTATCGCCCTCACTCTCACTCGCATTGAGTGATGATGACCTTGAGCTGAACGTTGGTTTAAGGATTGTGTTCTTCGATGGAGAAGAGGCTATTGAGTACTGGACAGATGACGATTCTATCTACGGGGCTAGACAGCTTCATGAGAAATGGGAAGCCGATGGCGAGCTGGGCTCGATTGATCTTTTTGTACTTCTGGACCTGCTTGGTGCCCAGGATGTCAACTATATCCCAAGTTACTTCCCACACACTCAAGCAGCATACGCTGAGCTTTCGCTGCTCGAGAGACGTTTACGTCAGGTCATTCCGAAGCTGTTTGGTTCTGGGGGCCAGTTCCTCGCGGAGCCATCATACACATTTGAGAGGGAATATTACGGCACTATAGGTGACGACCATCTACCATTCCTCCGTTCAGGAGTTCCTGTGTTGCACATGATTCCACATCGGTTTCCCAATGTGTGGCACACCATGGATGACAATTTTGGGCACGTGGACATTACTGCTATTCATCGATGGTGTGTTCTATTCGCCGGCTTCACTCTCGAGTTCTTGGGCGTCCCTGTCCAGGCTTGAAACGCTGATGGAAGACCTCGCCATAGATACAAATAGTACATATTACACCCCAGCAGAAAGCCAACACCAAGTAGTACTATTGCACCCGCTTCTGAGAAGACAGATCAACTCGAGCTTATCAGCCCTCAACCCGCGATCTCCCACCCTCGAGTCCCCCCGAGACCCAAGTTGCCCACAAGAAAATTGCCTCCTTCACCGTCCTCCACACCCCGAGAACCAAAGAGCAACACACGTCCTAATTGCACAAAAGGGCCCCTCTCACACAGACGCTTCTGGACTCTAGAACAACTACAGGCAGTCCATTTTGCCCCTGCTATTTCTTTCAAAACTGGTGGAAAAACCGCACGCTGGCCCACGCCACACGTACCGGCTTCTCTATTGCCCCCCTCGAGCCACTGCCTACCAGAAACGCTCTACACAGCAACAATTCAACGATGAGGCCCTTGCTCACTTGTCTGGCGGCGCTAGTGCTCCCTTTGACGGCCACTTGCCAGATTGCTGAAAGCGAAGACTCACTTTACGCCTCCATCCCTACTGATTTCCGCCAACAGTTCCTACCAGACGACGACAAGTGCCCTCCATGCTTCAACTGCATGCTCCCTGCATTTGAGTGCAAGCAATTCTCCAAGTGTAACGAGTACAATGGACAGTGTGAATGCATCGATGGATTTGGAGGTCAAGATTGTGCAGAGCCACTTTGCGGCTCGCTGAACGCCGACAATAACAGACCAGTGAGGGATGGAGACTCGTGCAAGTGTGACGACGGCTGGGGTGGTATCAATTGTAACCTGTGCCAGGTGGACTCGGTCTGTGACAAGTTCATGCCAGATGGGATGCAAGGAACTTGCTATAAGAATGGTATGATTGTCAACAGGTTCCACCAGATGTGTGATGTCACCAACAAGAAGATTGTCGAGATTCTCAATGGTAAGAAGCCACAAGTCACATTCAGCTGTGACAAGGCAGACACTACGTGTAACTTCCAGTTTTGGATTGCAGAGAAGGAGAGTTTCTACTGTGACCTCACCAACTGTGACTTTGTCCACAACATCCACACCAACACATCAGAGTACAAGTGTAAGGACATTGCATGCAAGTGTGTCCCAGGAAGAATGCTCTGTGGCGAGTCGGGATCCATTGATATCTCTGACTTTTTGACAGAGACCATCACTGGCCCGGGTGACTTCTCGTGTGACTTGGCCAAGAAAGACTGCAGATTCTCAGAACCAAGCATGAACGACCTCATTCTTTCCGTCTTTGGTGATAAGTACATCACGTTGCACTGCGATTCTGGTGAATGTGTTCACTACAGCGAGATTCCTGGATACAACCTACCAAAGAAGCCACCAGCTTCGCTCGGAAATCTTCTCGCTTCTGGATTTGTGTTGCTGGTCATTGCCTCCGTCATTGGTGTCTGTGGGTACTTGATCTCAGTCTCACCACTTTTCACCACCGGGAAGATTCAACTGGGTGCAACAGAAGATGATGACGGCGACAGCTCTTTGCTGAGTTACACCCCAGCTACTCTGACATTTGAGAATGTTTCCTACTCCGTCAATGGTCAGAAGATCTTGAACAATATCTCAGGTATTGTCAAACCGAGAGAGATGTTGGCGATCATGGGTGGGTCTGGTGCCGGAAAAACCACGTTGCTTGACATTCTTGCCCAGAAGAACAAGAGCGGTGTCATTTCAGGAGAAATCAGAGTCAATGGCAACACTGTTTCCAGACATGATTTGAAGAAGATAGTCGGATTTGTTGATCAGGAGGACTATCTTCTGCCAACACTTACTGTCTACGAAACTGTCTTGAACAGTGCTTTGCTTCGTCTTCCAAGAACTATGAGTCTTCAGAACAAAGAGAAGCGTGTGTTTGAAGTCTTGAAGCAACTGAGAATACTTCATATCAAGGATCGCGTGATTGGCTCAGATTTTGAGAGGGGAATCTCGGGTGGTGAGAAGCGAAGAGTCTCCATTGCTTGTGAACTTGTCACATCTCCGCCAATTCTCTTCCTTGATGAACCTACTTCTGGTCTTGACTCCAGTAATGCTGCGAATGTTGTTGACTGTCTGGTGAGGCTGACGCGTGACTACCAGAGGACCTTGGTGTTCACCATCCACCAGCCAAGATCGAACATTGTCTCCTTGTTTGACAACCTGGTTCTTCTTGCCAATGGACAGATGATTTACTCTGGTGAGATGATTCAGTGCAATGAGTTCTTCTTCAGGAATGGGTACAAGTGTCCAAAGGGGTACAACATTGCAGACTACCTCATTGACATCACATTTGAGGAGAAGAAAATCAAGCCAACCAGTTCACAACTAGCCATTGCAGGTATAGATGAAGAGAATGCAGACTTCGAAGAAGATCAGGACGACATCCACAGGCCAAGAAGTTCCAGCAGCTCCAGTGATCTTCAACGCGAGTGGGAGCATTTCGCCGTCCACAGGGACGAGTCAACACTGACCAAGCCTTCTGTCAGTGAAACATCATCACGCTGCGACACGAAGATCTTTGGAATCTTTTACAAGTCCTCTCTCTATGACCTTTTGATGGGCGAGATCGAAGGAGCCAAGGTGAATGCTACCGAGATTGTCTTCAAGGGCAACTATCAAAGGGCTGGATTCTTATCTCAAATGGCAATTTTGTCGTCCCGTTCGTTCAAGAACATTTACAGAAACCCAAAGCTGCTATTGGGAACATATGCTCTCTCTTTGTTCATGGGCTTGTTCTGTGGTGTACTCTACTACAATGTGGACAATGACATCAGTGGGTTCCAAAACAGACTTGGGCTGTTCTTCTTCTTCCTGTCCTTCTTTGGTTTCTCTACACTCACCGGTTTACACTCCTTCTCTGTTGAGCGGATCATCTTCCTCAAAGAGAGATCCAACAACTACTACCATCCTCTGAGTTACTATGCCAGCAAGATGATATGCGATGTCCTTCCATTGCGTGTTCTTCCCCCAGTTGTGATGTTGAGTGTCGCTTATCCACTAATTGGATTGAACTGGGAAGACAATGCCTTCCTGAAGTGCCTGCTCATTCTCGTTCTTTTCAACCTTACTGTTGCCGTCGAGATTCTCATTGTTGGTATTATCATCAAGGATTCCGCAAATGCTACACTGATCTCTGTTTTGACCCTGTTATTCTCCCTTCTTTTCTCAGGACTTTTTATCAACAGGGATAGCTTGAAGTTTGAATTTTTGCAGTTCTTGAGTATGTTCCATTACGCATACGAGGCACTCGCAGTCAATGAAGTCAGAAGCCTGACCTTGAGAGAGAAAAAGTACGGTCTCTCCATTGAGATCCCTGGGGCAACAATTCTTTCAACATTTGGATTCAACGTTGCAGGCCTCAAACCAGACATCGTTTACCTTTGCTTGTGGCTTGCTGTTTTCATCGTGACTGGTTACATGGCATTGCACTACTATGTTGTTGAGAAGAGATAGAGCCTTTGTTCAGTGGCTGGCCCACCAATCATACAGCGAGACAGGATACTCACGGCTATAAATGACATGTCTGCACCACCATATACACTTATTTCATTGTATTATCTTTGAGCAGCGAAAAGTGACACCTGTTAATGCTCATGCAGGGATTGAACCTAGTACATTAGTTATCGATCAGCAGCGCCGTTTTCAGTCACGTGATGTTTTGAGTACTAGCGGTCTGCAGCAGACCCAATCGTAAATTTGGGTCTGTGTTTCATCTCACTCATCCTCGGTGGATATTGCCAATGAGTTCAATGAGATATACCGAGGTTTCAGAGGAAAGAATCATATATTTGGCGTTGTTCTACGGGATATATTGCGCCTGCGTTCCTGTGTTTCCGACCACCGGAACTGGGTGAGATCATGTTGACAAGGAAATCCGGTGGCCCACAAGGTTGGCAGCTATTCATTGGATTGCAAGAATTACAAAATCAGGTCTCATCGCTCAGCAAACTGGCAAGATAGTTGACTAATCTCGATAACTGGCAAGGCATGGAGGACAACAATGGGGAATCAATGCCGAACATGGCTGTGCCCTCAACACCAGCAACACCAACGGAGAAGGCTCGTTCACGATTCGATCAGTACTATGAGTCGCCCTCACAATCACCAATGATTCGTATCACAGAAGAGGACCACACCGGCGAGCTTGCTTCCGATCACTCAGATCTTTTCCCTCCATCGTCTGCGCACACAAACAAGCGAAACAGCGCTCACTTTTCAACCCCGATGCTTTACAGTCTGGAGAACAACTCATCATCGTCGCTGATGATACCAGGTGGAAATGTTCCTGGAAATCGCTCTTCTACCGCAAGTCTGAAGTATGCCCCGCTGGTAGCACCACTGAGAAACAAGTCACCTTCGAGGTATCGATCTCCAACTCGCGATGGTTCTCCTCAGAGGTTCAGATCTCCTTCGCCGAAGAAGCCATTCAACTTCAAATCTACCAACATATCTGCCCCTGCTGCAAACAACCCACGGGCATCTCACAGAAAGGGCCACAGATATAAGCACTCTTCTGTGTCCATGAACTTGTTTCAAGAGCCAAAACAAAGGGCACCTCTGAAGATTCCCGTTTCACATCCGATCCCAACAGTACGAGAGTTCTTTGGAAGTTGTACCAAGGAGCAGAAACTCAAGCTGTGCTGGTCACTATTGCATCTTCTATTGTCTTCAGTTGTGCTGCTTTACGGTTTTGCTTCATCTATGCACTCATTCTCGACGCTGAGTCACTTGATATTCTATGATGCTCTTGGTTGTATCACAGTTGTTCTTGCCAATATCATGAACAACTTTGATGTCTACACTCAAAGTTCGATCAAATTTCCGTTTGGCTTGGGAAGAATCAAAGTTCTCTTTGAACTCGCTCTGTCTGTCTCCTTGGTATTTGTTGGCTGTGATCTCATAAGCCATTTCCTAGAGGAGTTCATTATCGGCTTTTTCGAAGGCGATGTCGCAACACCACACACAGGAGGACACATACACAACAGTTCGGACTCACCAACACAGCTGAGCATGCTCATATATGAGACTTGTATCGCGGTCACTCTTATTATGACATTTGTGTCATCACGGATTCATACGGGCTCTTCGAAATCAGGCTCCAAGCTTGGAAAGCTGAAACACACCATCATGAGCAACCCAACGCACTTCATCACTCTGATCTTCGCATCATATCTTGCTGTGCATCCACTTTTGGTCTCCTTGGAGGGGGATATTGAGTTCAACGAGGTGTCAAGTCTGGGGATCTCGGTGCTCATCATCTACATGGGCTGGAAAGTTGTCACAAACCTGGGATACATTATTCTGCTGAGCACACCGGCATTGATCGATGATGACAAGATGATCAATTCTCTACAGCAGCACATTCTGGATATGGATGTTTTTAAGAAGAGCTACATTCTCAAGAACATGGTTGTCTCCCAAGTTCACCTTGATCTCATTGTGGTTATGATTCACATCAAGATGGTTGGAGGTACGGACGATGATGAAACTACTGTTCGGAATAATGTGGGCAATGTTGTTCGGGAGTCACTGGGGATGATGAACAAGACTGTTGAGACCACCATTGACATTGATAGGATTTGAAGGAAACAAATAAAGCTATACATATCTCATGATATATGTAATTAGTTACATGACGTTTCGTTGTATATTTCATTTAAGTATAGTCAACCAGACGCTCGCGCGCTACGTCGGGTTCTTTCTCTCCAGAGAAGCTTCGAAGAGTTGAAGGCTCACCGCCGCATCATTAAGATGTTCAACTGCGTTTGAATCCTCCACCAAATCAAATGGTCTTGACGAAAGCTCATGGAGAGTCGAAGTTGCCTTATTGTAGAGGAATAAGTTCTGGGTGATGTTGAAGTCGTGGAGATTGTTCCTGTTGTGATTCAAAAATACCGTTGTCTTGTCAACAGGCGATATCAATGGGAGATTCGTGATGGATACCGGAAGCTTGACCAACATGGTCTGATTTGAATTCAGCTCATTGACACTTGACTTGATCGACAGGATGAGATCGTACAAGAGATTCTTCAACTGGAGGTTTTGAGAGACCAATTTTGTGGACAAAAGGTTCACCAGGTTGTTCAGAAAACTTTCCTTAATGGTATTTCTCTCGATCACAACATTGATCAAGAATGGCTTGTGGATAATGAGAATTTTCAAGAACAACGAAATAGCTGCGAAGATTCCCTGATCAGCCTTGTCAGACTGTGAGACCACTCTGATCAACGACTCCAACGACACATCAAGGGAGAACACAAGGGAATCCGGTAAGCTTGTACTCGAGCACCCTCGAGAGAGTGTGATGAGTGTGTCGGTGACAATATCCAAGTTGACTGGTAGACCATTCATGGACACAGTTGGGAATGTTGGAGAGTTGAGGAACATGGATTCAAAATAGTGGAGGAGCCTTGTTTTCAGCTTGCTATCCAGTATCTCAAACATGGCACCAAATATGTTCTCTCTTCCCTGTGATTCGGCGATGGATGACTCAAGGAAAGCTGCAAGAGATAAATCAGAGATGTCGGGACTCAAAATCAGCTTAAGTAGCACCTGAATAATGTGAAGGTTGAATCGGTCCATTCTTCTCACATACTCCACGAGCTGTCCGTGCCCATAATTGGTTGACTCCACAGCACAGCGCTCAGAATCCAATACTTCACCACATATTGTGTTGTGCAAGAAGTCCACCAATACATCTTTTGACGAGAGGTCCAGAGCGTCAATCGAGGACAGCGCCAGTGCTCTGTTGTGTGTCAGCATGTCAAGCAGCACAGACAGGAGTTCTGAGCGGTAGCCACTTGTTGGTTTGCTTTCTGGAAGAAGCGTGTTGATGATCTCGGCAGAATCTGATTGAATGGGGTCGATATTGAGCTCTGTCACAACAAGACTTTCCTTCAAAAGAGCCATTAACAAATCTTGATGCCTGTGCTTGAATCTCTCACGAAGAAGGCCCAATTTGAAATGATCAGTGTCGGCCGACGACTGAGAAAGATCTTTGAAGAGGACATCCAGAACCAGTGTGGTGTGAACAGGTGACTTGAAGCTCAAAAACATCACAACAAGTGTGTCAATACTCAACAACTCCGAAACAATCAAATCAACCAATGGCTCAAACTTGAACAGCTCGGTACTTGTACTGCTGTAAGTCTTCTTGATGTAAACAAACAATGCTCTGTTGAACTCAACTGTGTGGAGACCCTTCAATACGTCGAGCAGGAATGCCGTGGAACTTCGTTTTGACTCAGTTGTGGAGTTACTGAAGAATGCACGGATGAGGACCTGGAAGCAGTGATGTATGTTCGTCTCTTGAACCATCTGATCGAGTCTGACTGGAACACCTGTCTCAGTAAGGTATTCTGATATCCTTTCAGAGTCAGAGTGAACTGGTGTGGCGTTGAGTGCAGCAAGAGCCTCCTCTTGCAAAAGCTCCAACCCGGCTTCATCAGCCAGCAATACATTCGTCTTTCTCAAGGAACAGTGAGAGTTGAGCCTTTTGGCATTTTCCAATGTGGCAGTCAAGAGCTTCACCCAGTCGGTGAGTGCCTTTGAGAGCTTCTTGTATGTGATCAAGATATCGATCACCAGTTCAATCTCCGGTTCCTCCAAGCTGTTGCTCTCGAGTGACTTCATGAGAATCTTGAGAAGCCCTCTGATGTCCCCTAGTACAATATGTGTCTTGATGATTCGTTGGAACTCCTTGTATGTCAGAAGTGGGAAGAAGTTATCGTTCGAGAGTATACTGGCAACATGGGCATCAGAAACTTCAAGCTTCAGCCCAACAGTGAGATTCTCCAAGAAAGAAACCTTGCCTTGATCGAGGAAGAGATCACCACGCCCATTGACGATTTCCAAGGCAGCTTTCATGTTGTCATCTTGGTTGAACTTGGACTCGTCCTTAGTGCCATCGAGATTTTTCAAGATCATCACCGCTTGACTGCTCTTTTGTGGTTTCAGGTTCTTCAAAATGAGTGAGTGAATGTGTTTCTCCTCCGCGTTGTTGACCAGGTAGATGAGACCGGAGCTGATGAGTCTTCTCATATAAGTAGAAACTTTGAACATCTTGAAGCGGCACAGTTCGTTCAAGAACAAAAATAGATTCTTGAGAGTGATTTGTTTCTTGATAGCCGGAACTTCAAGCACAAATGAGGTGATTAACTGTTCCAACTCTTTTGAAGACACCTGTGGGAGAACCTTCACCTTCTTGAGCAGCTCGGTAGCCAGGTAAATGCGATCCACGCCTGGGCGGTACCTTGTCAGCGCCCATCTCATGAGTGTGTGGACGTTGGTCTTGAAGTCACCCTTTAGCATGGTGGATGCCGCCTCAGTGAACCCGACTGAAGATCCCAGTTCTTCAAACATCGACACAATGTCTTTGAATCCAACACTCTTATCCAGCGAGTAGTTGATCATGAGTGACTGGTTTCTGTAGCTGATCAGTTCAAATCTCTTTGAAACATACGGGTCGTTAAGGTCCAGCACAAGCTTCAGTGTCGTTTCCAACTCACGCCAGTTTCCAGGAAGGATGAAGTTGTCAACACATTGGTTGAATGAATTGAGAATCAGAGCCTTGAACTCGAGAAGTAGCTGGCTTTTGGTGTCGTCGTTGAGCTTTGTGTCCGTCACAGATACATCTTTTGAATTCAACAGGCTGTTGGAGGATGAGATCTTCTCGTACTTCAGAATCAGAGCCTCGGTCAACTCCTTGACGAGGTAGTCAGTCTTGGATATGTCCTTCCAGAACATCTTGATGAGTGTCAGAGCAAGTGGGAGCTCGAATGTCTTGCCGCTCTTGAAGAATTTGATGATCCATCCCTTGAAGATCTCCTGGTCAATCAGGTTCTCAATGAATAGATTCGATACGAACCGTAAACAATATGAGATATTGTGTTTCCAGCTGACTGTCGCTCTGTGAAATGACTCGAAATTCAGGTAATCGTGTGAGAGTTTCTCGATGTACTCAACCACTTGGGTGGTCCACTCCTGCACCCATTGGAATTCGATGTTTGCACCTCCCTTGCGCTTGAGCTGTCGAAGCTCGTTGGTACTGACACAGCGAACAAACCAGATAGCCCTGCTTATTGGAATGTTCTTGGTGAGGCACTGGTCGAGTAATTGCTTGTTTCTGACACCGTGAGGGATGGTGCGGGCAAGTTTCCGCAGCGGGACGTCTTCCTGGGCAAGGTCTTTCAGCCACGCCTCACGTTTCTGGTCTGTCAGAGTGACTCTTGGTGGTGGTTTGTACGAGCCATTTTCAATCTTGGTATTGCAAGAGTGTACATCGATGGCCTTGAGTAGGTTGGAGGACAGCTCGTCTAGCGAGTTCTTTGATCTGAGCAGCTGATGCATGATGTTTCTCGCAGAGAGCAGTTCGTTTCCCACTTGCGGAACCTCGAAGAAGCCCTTTTGAAGGTGACTCTCTGCAACAAGATCCTCGTCCGACGTGTGTGTCCAGGGTTGGAAGTCTGGGAACCTGCTGGCGCTGTGAAGCGAGCCATCCAGTGGGTAGACGCCTTTTGGCTCGGTGAGGTGATAGCGGCTGCGAACAAGTTCATCGCGTGCTTGTTGCGACTTCGGTCTCTGGGACCCGAGTGGGGTTCTCGAGCTTCCCAGCATTGGTAGCGGTGTTATTTCCGGCGTGTTTCTTTATCTCTTGGTCAAGGTGGTTGTGTGTTGAAGAGTCCTTTCGCTCGAGGTCAGTCATAATCTTCGCGCAGAAGCTCCGGACCGGGATCTAACTGGCGTGCGTACTACGGCAAAAATGCTAGCAAAATCAAACGTGTCTTGTGTCAGCATGTAGCTTGTTCTCTCTTCATTGTAGGGTTTCACTGGTGTCCAGTTTGTTGAGGTGCAAATACACGTCTGTGCCGTAGCCCTCCATCGAGATCAGCTTGAGATCCCCGCTGAAGTAGCGTGCGTATAGCCTGCTCAACGCCAGCCCATAACCAAAGCCCGCCATAGGAGCCCTGAAGTCCGTCTTGTTGTAGCTGGCGTCAAGGTCTGGGGTCTCCTCCATTGTCGTGTAGAGATACGTAGAGACAAGTGGAACCGCACTTCTGGCTATGCCGCCACCCTCGTCGCTAATCTTGATGGTGATATCCTCCTTGCCGTCAGCAACAATCACCTTCACTGGCGGGAACTCAAGGTCAGAGATATCTGCAACAGGGTGCCCACGCTCGGTGTTCTTCCTCACCTGTGTCTCCACAGTGGCTCGCAGGGAGTTCTTGAGCACTTCGAAGAGCATGTGCATCAAATGGCCTGGCACGTAAGTGAATGAGAGGTCGTCCGCACAGTAGAGCTCCACCTGGGGCGCCTCGAACAAGCCGTAGTACTCCTCGCAGATGAAGCGGGCATTGTCAATGGCATCGCGTGCAACCTCCTTGACGTTTGTGTCTGTGCAAATGACCCCGACCCAGTCTTTTCTGGGAGGCTCGTCGTTGATGGCAATGCTCTGCCCTATGAGCATTCTGATACCGATTCTCGACATGTAAAAGCGGTCCAAAAATGCCTGAATGGAATGGTCAATCATGTTCTGCTGCTTCGAGTGCTTCCACTCAATGACACCTTGTGCAACAGTTGCCACCGTAGGATCATGTCTCCTCTTAATCGTCTTGAGTGATTCAGTCACGGCCCTGTTGTAACTAGACTTTGCCAGTGACTTGCCCTCTTTCTCCTGAATCTGTGTCAGGTCGTCAAACGAGTTGATGTACCAGTCTTTGACCTTGTTGATTGAATGCATCTTATTCAGCCCATTCGGTAGTGTGTCGAGCTCCTCGATCCTGTGTGCAAGCCGTATTGGGAGCTCCCTCACGATGAACTTGTTGGCAAGATACAGTGACTCCTCGTTTGGGTGCTGTCCCATCTGCACCATCTCCCTGAGTGAGATCGCGGTAGGGGAGAGTTTGGCGTACTTGGAGATCTGTGCTCTCAGAGTCATTGTGTGCAACTGATTATTGTAGCTCGGTATGCGCTGTGTGTGGGGAGGGGGCGGTATCGACGTGCTGCTGTTGTTTTGTTGGGGCCTGGAACGTAGACCGAGTTTGTTGCTGGTGCACAGGTGTTGCTCTTGTGCTCGTGCTTGCTGCGATGGGAGTGTGCTGTGCTCAAAGATTCCCTCTTTTCAGTGTAATTCTAGTGCTTATTGGGTCGGCGCTCCGATTTTTTTGGTTTGGGCTCCTGCTTTGGTTCAAGTCAAATGGATCAACGGAGCACTCCTCGTGGGGCGGCCCGGCGCTTGGTTTTGTGCTTTGCACGTTTGTCGCTTTGTATCGAACAGGTTCGCGGGATTCGCGATCTGGCGTTTCGGGTGTTTTATGGAACCCCCACGCCACTTCCACTTTTCCCCTTTATGTTTATAGCGAACTAGTCAATTATCTCATTATCTTGTTACCTACGTGTTCTACATCCTAAGCTAAGCTTCTCAGCCAAACTTATTCTGATATCTTGTGATTCTACTTTCATCTTGATATCCGAGCAAAGAACAAAAAAG